>CM060833.1:106817500-106962500 GCA_030762175.1 Metallyticus violacea
GACTGAGGAAAACCTGGAAAAAACCTCAGTCAGAGAGGATAGTCCTGGTGGGATTCGAACCCCAGACCTCTAGCTCACGAGTCCGCGCCTTAACGACCTCAGCCAGCCGTGGCGGTCTTATCATTGTTTGTGAACACAGATTTTCTCGTAATTTTTAGGATTTCCATACTTTGTAGAAGTGTAAAACGTGAAACGTGTTTCTGTCATTATCATTTATTCATTTTTTAAACATCTTTGCTCAACCTAAAAGTAAAAACTTGTCGTCTTATTCCATCATCATACCTAATATTTTCATCTTTTACCTTTTCAGAAGCGAGGAAATTGTTTTCATAAGTTTCCATTTTGTTTAAATTCTTCTTTCAAACTTTTGCAAGCGCAATACACACTGCTGACAAACAAATAAACAATAACATTAAAATCACATCGATGTGGCACCATATTTCATAAAATCACCAAATCAAAACCGCAGAAATAGTAATTGTAAGCAACAGGAACCAAAATCCGGCCTTTCGCAATAATGCAAACAAAATAAATAAACAAACAATGTAACATTTTCGCACTCGTCAAAACTCGAACTCTTATCGTTAATCTTGTATTTATTTTCAGCTCTGTAGGACTAGACACTGACCTACGGAATAACAGTAGCTAATTTTGACTGCTTGCCCACATTGATCGTAAAACTAATGGAAGTAGAATCAGTGGCGTGCTACCCCATATTATATTTTACTCCATTGCGGGAAAATTTGAGCGCGCAGACCATAGGTACCATATCTGAAAATAATCGTTTATCACCCCTCCGCACTCCTTTGAATTTTTACAGTCGAATTCTGAATTATCCTGTATATACATAATATTTAGGTTTATAATATTTTTGTCAGCGATCTGGTGGCATTCTTATTTTTAAATACAGTCTTCCGTTGGTAAAGGTTAGCCACCTATGGTCTAAAAAGTTCTAACATAATCCAGATACACTGTGTAGACATGCCTATATTTTTGTGAATAAATAGGATAAATAAACCCTTAATCACACATTATTTCCAGCTCGGTATTCTATAATTCAGGCTAAAGCGCCAAACTGGCGACTTATATCTATTCACTCTTAGTGTGATCCTAACGTCAAAAAACATAATGTATCCTTCCGCAATCCGCGTGAAGTACATTGCCCAGTTGTCAGAAACACGTAGCAAATATAAGCGACCGGTAAATTCTGAGGTTAGGATACTGCCTCCTTTATTGTGAGTGCCGAGTATTTTCGCAGAACTTTGAAAACACTTTATAATAATTGTTTTCTCGTCACTAGTTAAAAGCTTGCCCTATTTATGCTCCGTAGAAACAGCAGCTTGTGGATCGTTAGCTACCGCCATGATAACAAGCGCGAACTACTTGCGCCGTACTTTGTTTTAAACAACCGTTGAATCAGACGAACTGCACCTTAGGAGTTAATTTTAATCTTAATTAAAGTCTCAAGTACTGATTTCTTGTATAGTATTTATTACTGAACCCACCTTCAATTTAGATTGCTAGCATGGAACTTCTTTCTTTGCTCCATTACTATTATGTTGTACTTCACTGCACAAGGGCATACTAGTGACGTCACGCACGTAAGATTGTTATGATCGGGATCACTCTAAGGGTGAATGAGAATGTATTCCCTCATTCCTCATAATAAAGAAATACATTTTATACGATCTCTTAACGTTTCCTCTGATAAGCAGGCAGGCTTGCAAGAGCGACGGTTTTACTCGAAGGTAACCAGAAAGGACTAAGGCACCAGATGCTTAGATTGGAATTTTCTGCAGAGCGCAAATCCGCCACCACGCAACACAGCACAAGTTCGCCTGTTCCGTAACAGAAAATAGTGGAAAGGAATATTAACTCAATATTAGCCTAGGTGACCAAGGAAAACCACGAATATACCCAAGGTCAGAATGGTTGGTCGCAAGGAATTTGAACCTGGGACCCTCCGAATGCGAGATTCAAGCGTTGCCGCCTGAACCACCACGTTCGGTTTTTATACGCTTAACTGAATGCATAACAACTCCAAGTGTGCTACTTTTTTGGATTGTGGGGACTTCTAATCCTGAGCTATTCCCCCACCTTCTTTTAATAAAGGAGAATGTTTTTGCTTCTGTTTGGAAGTAAACAAGTTTCTGGTAGAAGGTAATGTGCAGTGTGCCAACATTGTATAACAAATAATTATTTATTTTCAGAGCCGAACGGTACTGTTGGAAAATGTTCATCTCGTGTTGCGAGATACTGACACGTTTGACTTAAGATTTTGTGTGTTAGAAAAAGTTGTGGAAAGATTTGACTCATGCTGGTCGTTCTCTGCAAATTGCTTCGGCAAAAATAACATTTTATAAACTGTTAAAGTCTTCATATTATCACTTATTTTCTTTAGATGTTATATGTGTTGGTTCTTCTTTTTAACTTCATATATTAAAGCTATCAGCCTATTACGCCTGAAATGATTGGTCATGCCAACGTCTCCTCAGACACCCAGATTCTTCCTTACAATCGATCTATAACGTATTAATTATATTGGAGGTCGTTTTACATTCGTTCTTCCACATGCTGCATCCAGGAATTTCTGCATGATCTGACTATATCATTCAAATTTGCCTAATTCTTTTTCGATATCTGTGTTTTTTCTCCTATCCAATAAGCTGTATTCTGCAGTATATATCAAATGTAGCCTTAATGCAGGGGCCGACAGAGTAATGGACCTTTTTAAAGAGAGCAGTGGGCGAAGCAAATGAAGTCATGAGTTCCGTAATAGCCCAAGTTCACTCTTCGGTACGTAGGTTATGTATAAGTGCGTGTTATGTAACTGAACTATATCATTTGATATTTAAAACAACACATTTTCCACATGTCATTAACATATTCAGTTTCATGTCCGGTCTTGTGTTGTTCTGGAATTCAAGCACGTAATAGGAATTTGCACATAAACACAGTTTTTAAACACTGGTGTTAAGTATTTCAGTCATCTAACTGATCATGGCAGATTTGAACTACATTCTTCATGCATACCCAAGAAAACGACATTCGTACATGCCAAGTGACTTTGCTCAAATATCGTTAAGTAAGCTTAAACAGGGTGATTGGTTAGACATAATGAAAAACTCATTTCATAAAAACACACAGTATGATAAACAGAGCATAATTAAGGATTTGAAGGTCCTTTTTTGTGTGTTGCGTTGTTAAAATCTAAGAAAATGAAAAATGACATCTTAAAAATAATTTCACACAAATCTAATATCATAATAACCAGTAAAAGATATAGTGGATTATTACTTATAATATGAGGGTAAGATAAGTTTCATAAATCTAACTTTGAGAGAATTTACACGAACGAAATTCCCCTAAAAGCTGCTAAAGTTAGGGATGTCATAAAACATCTTTCCTCAACATAACCTGAAAATTAGCCTCGTTTTCAAAGACTTCTGGACAAGCATGGTAAGGATGAAGTTCCTATTGCTGAGGACTCAGAAAGTGAAGTATGACTAGACGACTAGACGAAGGAAATTAAATTTTGTTGCTTCTTGTACGATATTACCGACAAAATGATGCCTGATTTTATATAAAGAGACTATTTTGTCACTTAGTGACTATTTTGTCCAACATTGTTGAACATAAAATGAGAATATTTCTCTTCTAAATTAACGTTTTAGTATCTGAAATAAATTTTATACACAATGAGTTCTACGAGATGCATTCAAGTTACAACACCTCCGATTTTTTGTTCTCACTAACTAATCACACGAAAACTATGAAACCTGTGTCACTTCTCGACGTAATGTCCCTGCAGCTGTACACATTTTCCACAATGTCGACGACATGATTCCATGGCCGTTGCGAACGCTTCTGTAAAAGTCTGTTTTGACCACTGGAAAATCACTGATGCAATAACGGCGGCTAGTGAATGTGTGACCACGTAGAGTGCCTTTCATCGTTGGAGACAGGCAAAAGTCGCTAGGAGCCAGATCAGGTGAGTAGGGAGCGTGAGGAATCACTTCAAAGTAGTTTTCATGAAGAAAATGTTGGTCACGTTCGCCCGATGCGCTGGGGCGTTATCTTGGTGAAAGAGCACACTGTGCAACCTTTTACGGCCGTTTTTCACTCAATGCTGAAGGAGCTTTTTCTTCAAAACATCTTCGTAGCATGCACCTGTCACCACAGTGCCCTTTGGAATGCAATGAGTAAGGATTACTCCATCATTCGATCATGTCGTCAGATCGGCTTGACGAGGCGAAATTGCTTTGGTTTGTTGTCACATGACGATCTGCCTTCCTTGAACTGTCGCACCTATGAACGCACTTTAGACATATACATGACACAATTACCACATGTCTCACTCAGCTGGCGATAAATTTCAATCGATGTCAAACCACACAAATGGAGAAAACGATTGATTACACGCTGTTCTTGTAATGAAAATGTCGCCATTTTGAAGTATCAAAAACAGTCCTCACTCTCGTCACTGCCGCTAGAGTTCTGTGTGCCATACAGTGCTGCCATCTCTGTCACGCGTTGACAAAGAGAGCCGGCGTATTTTAAAACAAACCGTGTTTCTATGTTTCTAGTCCTCAGGGTGGGGGGGGGGGTTCAGTGGTGTTATAACTTGAATCCACCTCGTATAACTTTAATAGTTGGCAACTTGTGATTAAGAAACTTTTATTTGAACAAATGAGATTTCCAAATTGGAGATATTTGTTTACTTATTTTCTCAAGATGTATTTAGCTGAACTTGTGTAGTTATGGACGTCATTGGACTTAAATGCGCCAGAAATATCTAACTTTGAATAAATAAGCATTTAGTCACCATGGAGCGATGGTCTGGATGTCATCGCACCTTTGTTGTGGAGACTATTCAAAACTGGTGAATGGGTATTTCGTCGCCATTCCGAATATTGTTTCTAGTCGAAAAACTGTGAGGTTGTGGATGAAAAGTTTCAAAGAAGTCGCTTCTGCTTTAAAGAAGAAACCTCCAGGACAATAAGGTACTGTTAGAATTATAGAACACATTTAACGTGTTCTGCAAGTTATTCTCAGAAACCCTTGATGATCACCAGTTAAGCAGGCCAATACACTGAACATTTCGGATAGTATGCTGCAGTAGGTATGACTTGTGTTTTCAGGCTTGATGTCCAGAATTTGTGCTTTCAGCATAAGGGAGCAACAACTCACACTGCGAGAAACTTCCTAGCTATTCCCAGCTCAAATTATTAAAAAAAAAAAAAAAAAAAAAAAAAAAAAAAAAAAAAATAAGGGTTTATTGGCCTAGAAGATCACTTGACCTCAATGCTTGCTTTATGGGGATATCTCAAGAACAAGGTGTGTGAGAACAGACCGTGGACTTCAGTTGAGCTGAAGTAGAAATCAAGGAAGAAGGGCAGCAATATCTCCTGAAATGCCACAACGAATAATGAGGAATTTCCGGTTCCGGTTACAAGAATGCGTTGACAACATTGACAAAATTTAGATGTGTTGGCATCTAAAGGGAATAATGTTTAAGAAGTTGTTGTCAAGTTAAATTCTTTCTGAAGCAGTGCATTTTGATAACATACTTGTTTAGTTTCCATTCTATTTCAAATTAAAAAGTGGCCCTTTTTCTGCCAGACCCATATCATAATTCAAATTTCGCTTCCATGTAGACATGTCGATATAGCCATCACTTTGCAGTACTTCATTTTTTTCCTTCTTTTTTCCTTGTTTTATTAGGGCCCGTTTTATAATTGCTGTTTTGCTATTAAGTATAAAATGCATAATAAAAAATAGCTATAAAAATAACATGCGATTAAGTAGACATGAAGGATTTACTGAGAATTTCTAGTGGAATGTTATTTAAACTTAGGCCTACTTAATGGACAACATTTTCTGCGTCCTGCTGCTTGAAGAAGTTTCTGTAGTCTTAGTATAAAGTTAGAGGCTATTTTTCGATAAAGCTCGCCTTTTAGCTCCTGAAGTTGGTCAATTCTGAAACACTCTGTATTTGAGGAAACAGCACAGGAAGAATTCACATGAAATGAAGTCCTGAGACATTGCTGGTCAATCCAAATCACCCTCGAAAGGTTCAGTGTAATGTTCATGCAATATACGGAAGGTATCCTATGTGCGCTGTAGTTGGGCACCATCTTGCATGAACGTCTAGTGCTCCATTTCTTAGAAACTATGCAGGAAAGAAATTAAGGTTTCTTCAACTGCCACAAAACGATGAGTGATGATGAACATTATAATATGTTATGTGTTTTGAATGTTACACACACTTTATCTGAAAAAAAAAATAAGAGCAATAAGTCAACATGCTCATGGAAAAAATGGCGAAATATTCTGAACACATGGTACCTATTTTACTTAATTGTGTCTAATGATTAAAAATAGTAGATAATTTTTGATCACTATTTGTCATTACCTGTATTTGGAAAAGATGAAGGACATTCTTTAGATTTTATAACAGAAATTTTGAGATTATTCCTTTGTACATAATTACATCTTGACTGTTTACTAGTTTGTTTGGTCGTCTGCCTATAATATGTACAAGTTTTCTCAAATTTTTGCTTAAAGGTATTATCTTGATACAGAAATGTAACTTAGGGTTATACTTGCAGTTAAACAACCTGCTTTTTTATACACCATGCTGCTTTTTTTTTTTTAAAGCAAATCTCGCACATACAGAATATGTACAGAGATTTTTCGGAATGAAGGACATGTTATCTAATAAGTTCAGTAAACATTGACCCTCCGTTGGGGATGCACTTGCATTTCATCACGCTAACGTCAAAGACCAAGTCAGAGATAAAGCGGTAATGACCTGATGGAAGGGTGAAATTGGCAGAAGTTCAAACTGCTGCGATACGAGGGATTCCCGTTGCTAAGTGGCGGGAGTATATAAGAGGATTGACTGGCACATCACGCTACACAGTTGCACAGCGATGCCACTCCTCACAAGTCTCCTACTGCTCACAGCCAGCACCGCCGTGCTGTCTAATCCTCACCATGGAGGACCGCACCACCACACCAACTGTGAGTACTTCATTGTTAACAGTTGCATGTTTTACAAGAAATTCATTTTTTACATCATCTTAAACATCTTTTTAAACGAGTGCTTCTATTGATGGGCTCAAAGGTAGAGAAGGGCTCACGAACCAAGCGCACTTATACAGTGTTTATGTGCATTTCGGGAAATTTTTATATTTTTAATTGAACAATAATTATTGACCGGGAAACTTAACTAGATAAAATTACGCTGATAACAACATGTGAATGTCTTACAGCAATGAACGAACTCGATACTCCACTGTCCGATGAGAATGGAATTACATATATAGTAAATAGCATGGTGCTCAAAAACTAAGTGATAGTTTTTATTATCCTACGTTCATTTCTGTTTTATAGCCTGAAATGCTCAGTTGTTTTTATTCCAAGGAGAATAAAATTCCTATAACCTCTGCTTTAATTGGAGCATTTTCCTCTAACTTTAACCCAAAATGTTGGATTAATTCTCTCATTATAACAATAACTTCAAATGTTTCTTTGTTTAAATACAATTGAAGCCCAAAACAATTCTTCTGGAATTATCTTGCCTAATATTTATTGTACAAGCTGATAGTTTTCCTGAAACAATTCCGTTTTAAATTCATGTTTGGTGTCATAAGCATTAAAAACCCTATCACTCGGGTGTAAATATTACTCCTGCGTGATGCAGAAAAAGTAAAGGAACGATAATCATAAGGAAACTGTAAACAATAATATTTGGAAGCTGTAAAATTTAATAAGCATTAGGGTAGAACAAATTTACAATTGCACGAGACGAAATTGCCCTTTTGTCTAAATCAAGATAGGATGAACGTTTATTTGCTGTCACTTCTGAGCAAAATGTTGCCTAAGATCAGGCGAGGTAGAGATTTTCCTTCTATCCTTAGATATAAGTATTTTTATGTTAATTGTTTTAACTTAAGATAACTTTGGTTACAACCAGATGGTTAAGAGGTAGGAAACCAGGATTTACTGGTAGAACCTAGAGAACAAAGAGCAATGTGAACAATGTAAACTCATAGTTTTGGTGTCGTAAAAATTTGAGTATTTAAAGGTAAATTTAATGTAATGTTTTTTTTTTTTTTTTTTTTTTTTTTTGAAATAAATTCATTCAGATATCTTTGGAAATGCGTCTATTTTAAAGTACTAGTACATATTTACTCTCTTGAGGTCAAGGCATTTTAAATCAATATTAAAACAATTTCCTTAAGTGCTTCACTGCCTTTTATGTATGGTAGTACTGGGCAAACGTCATTATTATTTTATTTCGTTTAATTTTTTCTGATGGGCTAAAAACATACTATCCGCTTATCTCTATAAACCTGTATGTACTATATTTATGAGCCTCTAATCCTGCTAAAGCAATTCATCAATGTTTAGTTTACTTGTAGGAGTGATACTACTTTTTTTTTTTTTTTTTTTTTTTTGAGAGCGGAACCGTCTTTGTGATTGTGGATACCAAAGATATGTTGAATATTCCTGAGCAGTAATGGTATTTCACACATGTAACCTAGAAAATAAAACCATTGATAGATAGCACACAAGAACTTCATACCATACTAAAGTTGATTAATACCCGGAGTTTTTAAGATACTCCCATATTGTTTGTTTTTCATAAAAATAGGTTGGTATACTTAATAAAAGCCACATTTCATTGTGGGAAACTTACTGGTTACTGTATGTATGGCGCCGAACGAGTTTTATTTTAATGAGATGACCTATAAACATCTGAGCATGACATGCATGTCCTGGATAATTCGGATTACCTTGGGAAGCTGAAACCGGATAGTTAGTGGCTGAAATCAGAAGACTGTGGGACTTGATAATTCTTGAAGGTAGAAAGCGTTTATGCTTGTCTTTCGCGTCTGTTTATATTCTTTTAACCTCTAGAAATATTTCAGTTTCTTAATCATTGAATCTCTTGAAAACATATCTGTACCTTGTAACACTTTTCAACAATTAAATGTAGTAATATTTACTAAAAGTTTTTGTTGCTGTGCATTAGTTAATTCATGAATTAAAATTACACATTTTTCTTATGTTAAAACTGGTTATGTCCTCTTTGGTCTCCAAATCATAACCTCTAAATTTGAATTCTTAGCGTTGCATCAGTAGAGTGAACTCTAAATAAAAGTTCGTAAATTAATTTACCGTAGTTTTAGTTCACAAGTAATTATTGAAGGCGATTTGTTTTACATCTGGAGGATTAAAAGATGCAATAAATTTGGTACCTAAATTTTGTAATCCTGTCCCAGAACTAGTACGTTAAACTTGAATTGGTTTAAGAGTAACACTATATATTTATTACATTGTTTTAATTTCATTAGTCCTGATCGAAGATTCAGATGTGTTTTGATACAATGAGTCAGTTATATGTTAACAGAGTTTGAATGCCAGTCTATTAAATAACTATTGTAACTATCATTTCATAATAAATGTTTTAACTGAATTTTACTCGGACATTACTTTTGCTTACTCGGTTGTATTTTTATGTGTGTAATGTTTGCTTTGTATGAAACATGGAGTTGAATTTGTATTAATTTCAAGCGATGATGCCCTTCCATATATTGTTTTACTTTTAACAAAATAAAACGAATTACCTACACTTTTCTCTATTCAGGGACAGTAAAAGGCTTCTAAGTTACGTATACAAACATTGTTCATATTTCAGTGCTGAAAAACTAGTATATGCATTAACAAAATGCAAAAAGATGGTTATGTGCTCTTAGAGGGAGAAACTCCGCGTTAACTATTAGTAGATATTCTCAGCAAGCTGTGGCATGTTGTAATATTTAATCAGTGTCTTCGGTTACTATAATGCATCTCACAGCTTTAACTATTTCCATTAACCGGTGCCTATCCACATGAACACTATTCAGTTGAAACGCTGCCAAGCATGAAATGGGCGCGAGAAACTTTCCATCGTCTCTCCTGGTCTAAAGTCAAATGCTGATAGAACGAAGAGAGAGAAAGATGATGTGGAAGTGTTGGAGAATGAATAATTTAAGACCAAATGAGTGCGAATGTCTGTTAATATGAAGCTGAGCCGCTATTCTTGCCAAATCTTGCATTCATCCTACTGGGTGGACCGTTCCATGCTTAAATGTCGGTCGGTTCGAGCTGCCACCGCGGTGGACGGAAGTCAGAAAATCCGCAGTTATGATTATGGCATAAGTTATTACTAGAATCTCAAGCTCTTCAAAGGACATTTACTCACCATTGTCAAGCAAGATGCTGAAACTACCGCCCTTCATTTTCCTTGAATTTTTGGCATCGGCCTAAGAAATTAACCATTGCCCTCTGCAGTTTCCTCTGAAAAATGGAAGACTTTTATTTTTCAGTTCATCTAACGTGTGTGGATTTATTTTTTGCGCTTTTTCCATTATTGCACCCCAGAGTTAAAAAAAAATCTTAGGGAATTAAATAGGGGAGCCGAGGAGGCCATATGTTGTTAGTGATGACTCTATGTTGAATATTCCATGAATTGCATGCATGACGACATGGCCTGTGTGTGCGTTGCAGAATCCTGTTAGAAAGTCGCAAACCTACGTTTCTCAAAATTAATTAACGGAAAAAGGGCTGCAAAATATTGTACACAAACATTCACTATTAATTGTTTCTTAAAAATGGGGGGCTATTATTCTCTCGCCGCTAATGGCGCACCACACTGCTATCTTTTGATCATGTAGGGATTCCTGGTGAAGCAGGTTAGGTTTTGTTGAACTTCAGTGTCGATTGTTTTTTTGAATTAACATACCTACTTAGGTGGAACCAAGATTGGTCCCTAAAGAAAACTAGATTATGTCAATTTCTCTGTCATGTACACTATTCAAAACCCATTCACAAAACCTACGCTTGAATGCAGGGTCACCCGGTTAAAGTTCTTGCATTACAGTAATTTTATAGGCTTTTAACTTCATTAGCTTTGTAGCCGTTCGAACAGAGGAATAGAAAATTTCCGTTTGCTGAGAAAGACGTCAAAGTGATTTTAGGAGAAGATTCCAGAGCTTGTTATCTAACGTTCTTTCTGTGCGTATTGTAGGTGGCTGTGTATGCTTTTTATCACGAATACTTCCAGTTTCCCAAAATTTATTTACCAATCTACTGACTTGGAGGTTGAATATTAAGAAATCTTTTTTGAAACAAACTCCGTACATCATGAATCGTAAATTAACTCTCTTTTGGGAATGGAATACCTAAATGAGCCATATTAATGTCATTAATACACTGTATTACACCGCCTAATGAATACTCAATACTCTGTCACACAACACACAAGAATATGTCCATACATTTCTAGAGTTAGACTCGTACTGACCTCTCCTCCGGTTCCCCAGCAGGCTTTCAAACGTGGAACGAGACGAGAACTGCAGAGATCTGTCAATTGCAGCGAACTGCGCGTGAAGCCGTCCTTCGAAGGAAAAACCACCCAATAGTTTTCGATTATTGGTTGACACGATTCTTACATTTCAATTGCAATCCGAAATGAGGGAATGTAACAAGAACGATAGGAAGGAAGAGAGAAAGAAACAAATAAAAAATGACATAAAGTGAACCCAAAATGTAAAATTAAATGAAATTTCTCTTCACAAAACGGAAAAGAAGAAGAAGAAGCAAATGCAATACACAAGATGCAGACACTGTCCCATGGCTTTTGTGCCAATAATAAACCTTACTGGCAGTGATATGGTATGAAAGCTATACATTTAATATGGCTGTCATAATTCCTGCGCAGTAGTAGTCAAAAGTTAAATAAATACATGTCTTCATCGTCTTCGTACGAAATATAGAATAAGCTGAGCAGCGCCTTTCATACCCCCAATATTTATTCCGAGAAACGGGTACAGCTTTCAGAGAGCAATGTAATACTTCGTTCAACAATAGATATTATTTAACGTTTCAGATAAAGTGTGTGTGCCCGAAGTAGCAGCCGAGGCATGTCAGCAAATGGCTAGCAAAAGTGAGCTAAGGATGACCTGTGTCGTCGCCAGAGACAGGTAAGCTAATTACGTTGCATTATTAAAGGCAAAATGTGGCTTTTAAAACTATGAACCACTTTCCTTTATGGTTTGTTAAGATATTACAGAGTATAATTTATCTAAAAGTGTAGCTCTGTTTGATTTATAACTTAGTAGAATAAAGTCATATATATATATATATATATATATATATAATAGATGCTCTAATTGTGTTATGAATTACTTAAAATATGTAAGTAATCATTAAAAACTGGACGTTTCAAAGAACTAAAAAAGTAAATTCTTAGCATTTAAAATCTACGTGGATAATAATGGACGTATTGGAATTAAATCCGCAAATAAAGACAGTCCTTAAACACAATACTGGGTGTAACACTAATAAAGGGAAACAGGTAGGGAATTGGGAAAGCAGCTTAATAGTGTTTTTGGGCCCATGTTTTCTGTTATTAGGTTGGAGTGCCTGGAGAAGATAGAACATCATGAGGCCGATTTCGTACCAGTGGATCCTGAAGACATGTATGTCGCTTCAAAGATGCCCGAGCAGCATTTCATCGTGTTCAAGGAGATCCGCACCAAGGAGGAACCCAACGGTGAGGAGGAACATTATTATAAATACGTGTACAGTCTACCCCACAAGTTTGAGCGACATAAGTGTAAGCAGCCACTTCCAAGTGCCTGTCATAAATGACACGAGTTCATTTCTATAGTAATTGTTAAAATACAATAAGAGAGCAAATCAATCAATATCACGCCCTAAAACAGTTTCATACTATAAGGTTATGTAACGTCGTCACAAGCGCTTGCTTTCATTAGTCTATTTACATATCAGATTTTAAAAATGTTACTACAGTACTATTGTTGAAACTTAAATTATAATTGCATGTTCATTGTTCTTAGCTCAAAATCGCTATAAACATCGCATTACCCACAATCTGTTTTGTTAATCTCAAAATATATTTATCATTCATTTCTGTTATATATTTTAATATCCTCGTTTAAAAGTAGCTGATGAGTTTTACTACAATAATAGGAACAACCATTCACTGACAGAGCCCTCCTCAAACGACAAGGTGCTACCTCAACATGCATACACAACTTTGACTATTGGTTTCTCCCAGTGCGCGGTTGTACTTAGCCATTCCAACTCAAATAACCTCACTGTATAATGCAACATGTAAATACCTTAACCTATTGGTATGGTAATACAAAAAACACTAAATGTTGGAAATCAAAATTGAAACTTTTCAAATATTGTAATTAATTATTACACAGAATCTAAAAGATCAATTTTAATTCTTTTTCTCTCATTTTCAAAATTTCTGCATAAAACTGCCCTCAAAATGAAAACATTCTTACTATGAGCACGGCAGAAAAGTGATAAATGTCTGCAATGCGGAATGTCCAGTTTGCATTTAGCTCTAGCTTCCCATATCGCCTTTCCTGATATGGCCGGTGTTTTGGGATTTCTCTCTAATTATAGAATCTAAAACGTATTATTAACTTTCTGATCGTGCTACTCCTCTTTATTGCAACGTAGAGCTTGTTGAAAGTAGGAATTCTCTGTTTTTAAACCGATCGTATAACACACAAAAAGAACATTTGCAAGTAAAACATTTAATTTTAAAGATCTAAACCTTAGAGTATTATACTAAATCTCATTTGTATGCTTTTCCATAATTTAAAGTTAAATGGCTCATATCAATTATGTTTTCAGTGTTTAAATATCATATCACTACTATATTAGAAGTACTCCTTACTTGAAGGTTGTATGCAAGAATTTTAAAGTTATATTTCTATTATATTGTTTTCCATCCGCCAGAAAATTAATAACTCAGCTTAGGGAGTGTTAAATTTCAGGTGACGTAAATGTTTGTGGAACGATGTATGACAGATTTTTCGTAATATATAAAATTCATGTTATATAACATTACTCGCTCTTCACAGAGGAATTCCGGTACGAGGCTGTTGCTGTGGTGCATAAAGACCTTAACATCGAGAATATCCAGGGTCTTCGAGGTCTTAAGTCTTGTCACACTGGAGTTGGTCGTAATGTGGGCTACAAGATACCCATCACTAAGGTAAACACTATCACCTAGAGATCAAGACACTATAATCTTTTCATACTAACAGAAAATGTATCTGTGCTGGCTATGCTCTTTAGGTAGAATATTTACTGTAGGCCACGGGCTCAATCCGGTTCGGCATATGAGTGAGTGAATTCTAATTTACTTTCCGTCAGGCATTGGGCGGCGGAGAGTAATAACGTACTCTACTTGCAAATGGCGCACCGGACTACTTTACACTGAATGTTCAAGGTGAAGGTGGGGGTGAGATGATGGCGTGGAGAAGGAAACCGGAGTAAGTGGAGAAAACCTGTCGCTACAAATATCTCTGCGATCAAACCCGAGTGTGGGCGAACAGTCTATACTCGACCAAGGCACTGCCAGGGCTTAGGTGCATTTTCAAATATTTTTCCGTTGTTATCTCTAGGACGGAAACATTCATTGTCTCGTAATTTCATTCTATGTCTGGGACGATGCCAAGTAAGCAAAGAACTGTGTGATTCACAGTCAAAGACAAACGTATTTGGGTATGATATTGTGAGAGGGCACAGTCTGATCCTTGCTTTGGCCATGTTCAGTCTTGTCTTGTCATAATGTGATTAATGTACACATAAACAACTAATGATGACGTCCTTTGATGTTTCAGTTGGGCAGGATGGGAGTGCTGGGTCCGCTCAACATGCAAAACATGACAGCCCGAGAGAACGAACTTCGAGCTCTGTCGCAGCTCTTTAGCCAGGCCTGTCTTGTCGGCAGGTGGTCTCCAGATCCGGCATATAACCAAGCTCTTAGTGAGTATTTTAATAACTAAGGGAATCTTCTACCAACAATTCTGAACATCTTGGAATGATTTCAAAAAAAGAAAATCAGTAAACATTCTTAATAATTAGCTTTGTTTTGATACAGATCATTCTCTTGTATCGCTTCCTGATTAGGCACACTTAACGCCTATTTCTACTTTTATACGCTAAATATATATGTCTTTCGCCTACAATATAAGTTTCGTAGCTTGCAACACACCAATATGAAAAGTTAGTGGTTAGCCACTAAATGTTAATATTTTGTGATTTGTTCTTGTGTGATATAGTCCGGGTTTTATGTTATTTTTATAAAATTATGTAAACCAAAATCTTAAAATATATACTAAATATGTAATATTATAATTATATACCAGCTTAAAACTGTCCTAAAATGTTTTCTTAAGTTAACATAATATTGATTTGACACAAATTACACATTTAAACAAGTCATAAGTCAGATATCTTTTATGTAATCCTAAAGTTAATCAAGACATGAAATACAATGTGCCATAGACATTTCTCCCTATTTTCAGGAGTCATGTTCTGTCGGCGATCGGAAAGTATGTTGTAACACAGATAGTGAAAACGATCTTTAAACATCACATGAAGTCAATGGTAGTATTTTAACACCTGAGGTGGGTTTTCTGCAATCATGGCTTTATGAAATTATGTAGTTTCGAGATGAATCTTTATGCATCTAAGTCTGCTGTTTTACTGAACACAACTGTTTATTTTTGTTGTGAACCACACATCGTGTGCCGTTTCAATTGATATTTTGTTGTTGTACTGTTTTTATCACACACGTAACACAACAGCATATTATCCACGATCATTCACTTGAGATAGTAACTACAAAACTTAACTAGTGCCAAATATGTGGCTACACTGTAACAATGAAATATTTGCATGAATATTAGAATAAATGATAAAATATTAAATCAAGCCCGCTACATATTTCCCAGGAAATATCTTACAGATCTTCATTTCAATTGTAAATCCAGCTAACAAAAGATAACGATAAATGTTACGCTGCCTTCAGGCAATAGAGTAACGCACTCATAATGACCCGAGACTGTCAGTCAGCTAGGGTTAAGAAGTGCAAGTGAACAGGTTAAATAGAGATCGTGAAAATTGAAAAATGCGTTTCATTATTGACATTTTTCGTTTTAAATTATATAACTTAAAATAATCTTCTGTTATTTCCTATAATTCAATTCAATGCATTTAATTACATACATTTGGCATGGACATTAGCTGCATGTAAACATATGTAATTAACTTAAAATTTTAAAACATGTAGAACTAAAATTAAATATAATGGTTCTAGTAGTCTAATTGTGAACATTTTACGCTTTTAGACGGATACACACAAAGAAAAAATATGTAATTACATAGAAATCCGGGCTCTAGTGATGTCTATAAAACTTTGGTTGCCTGTTAAATCTTTAGGAAGATTATGCTGTTAATACCTTTACAAGCTTTCTACACATTATTTTTATTCGTTAAATATAAATAAAAAGGTAGTACAGTTTTATAATAAGTTAATACAGGATTAAAGTAAAACAACTAAAATATACTTAATAGTAATTTAGAAGGTAATTTAGTTGTAGACGATTTAGACGCGTATATGTCAGGAACGACTCCTCTAGCAGGTTGTTGGTTTGTGCTACTTGAAAAAACATTGTTTATTTGTGTTTTTATGCGCAAAAATATCTATGGGGGATTTTCCATCTTGCTCCTGATGTTTGTATTTGCGGTTATTATCTGCAGGGAACTTAATTTGCATTCGCGGTGCAAACCAATGTCTTAGTAACCTAGTGGAGTATTTTGATCGGAGGGGGTAAGAAGAAGTGATAGTAGGGATTTCTTGCCCAACTCTTACCAATCTCTTGCCCACCTAAAACGTTACCTCTCGTCACGTACGTTACCATTTGTTTATTTAACTCTTTAACACTCAGGTCATCAGCGTCCCATTCAATTCAGGGCGTGAAACGGTCAACAAATTTTGCTCGGAGGCCTCTTTTTTCAGGCTTGAGGTTCTTTTTAGTGCCGCAAATGTACAACACGGAACCCACGGCTTTATTTTCCTTCCCAAGGAAGCCATACTTAGGATTTTTACGCCCGGAAAAAATCCATCGGTCCTGGCCGGGATCGAACCCGCGATCTTGAGTTTAGGAGACAAATATAGTTACCACTACACCACCAGGACCGACTAAACAATAACAATTAATAGCAACAGTCATATATATAAAATATGGGAAAACTTGTACTTATATAAACATTAAACAATATTACATTTAATGTAACAATGCTCTCATGCGCATACTTTCCAGATGGTTCATGCAACGATTTTTTTTGATTGATTTATTTACGAACGCTCTTTAACATCTCAGGTCATCAGCGTCCCATTCAACTCAGGGCGTGAAATGGCCGACTAATTTTGCTCAGAGGCCTCTTCTTTCAGGCTTGAGGTTCTTTTTCGTGCCGTAAATATACCACACGGGACCCACGGCTTTACTTCCCTTCCGAAGGAAGTCATATTTGGGATTTTTACGCCCGAAAAAAATCCATCGGTCCTGGCCGGGTTCAAACCCGCGATCTTGGATTTAGGAAGCAAGTATGGCAACCACTACACCACCAGGACCGACTCATGCAACGATAATCAGTCGTTTGTTAGTAATAAGCTATTACTTATTAGCAGGTCAGGGTCGATGGATTTTTTCGGGTGTAAAAATCCTAAGTATGACTTCCTTTGGAAGGGAAGTAAAGCCGTGGGTCCCGTGTCGTACATTTACGGCACGAAAAAGAACCTCAAGCCTGAAAGAAGAGGCTTCTGAGCAAAATTTGTCGCCGGTTTCACGCCCTGAGTTGAATGGGACGCTGATTCGACCTGAGATGTTAAAGAGCGTCCGTAAATAAACCCAATCAAAATTTAATTACATTGTTACAAGAGTTACTTTATTTTTTATTTCATTATATATGTGTACATATATACCTGTACATATATTCAACAGTATCAGTCTGAGCAGTAAAGTTGTGCACTCCGACTTTATGTTGCCGCGACGCTCTCTAGTATCTACATGTGGCTTAGCTATTGATTGTGGTGAGAGCAATATCTCATTTAACAGTTATAATTAAGAGCAACAAAAATATTCGCAATGTTTATATACAGGATTCAATAATGGGGGAAAGGGAGAAGGAACTTATTTTGGTTGAGTCTTGAGCAGAATCAGGAGAGCTCTCCGAACCTAACAAAAAATACGTATTTTCCAAAAAGATCTAGGTAAACACAATGATAATTTCGATTTTACGAATAAATACTCCCAGAAATACTGAGCATCATTATTACACTGCTGGAAACTGTTGAACTGCTAACTGCTATTCCATTTGGTGCTGATTTTATTTTCTTTAGTAAACTCCATGTACACTTTCAGAGCCATGCAATAGCACTCAGTTCCCTTTTCAAGTATTTGCGCCTTCATACTTATAAACACTACTTCTGCAGTTGCTGCAGTGTTTGTCACTGAATGAGACACAATGTTTCGGCATCCTAAACTGCTTCCCGAACTCGTTTCTTTTAACTTTTTGAATTTTCTCTTCTTGTGGTCATTTTAGATGTAATGAGGTTTTAAGATTTTATCTGCCGTTAATATCATAAAAGTGTTTCAAAATGATCTAGTCCTCTTCTCTAAAATGTACTGTGTAAGCTCATCATTTGGGCTAGCCCATGGTGAGCCTTGACCTGCCGTAGTGACCTCTGCATCATCTATCTCCGTCTTACGACTTCATTGATAGAGGGCAGTGTTGTAGGTAGGCATGTAATCAGCATGTTGGCACCCCACCGGTCGCCTATCACGTAGCTTTCGTGATCGAAGAAATCCGCCTCTCCACCAAGTAACTTCCCAATTGTCCTCACAAGGCTGGGTGGACCCCATTCTAGGCCTCCTTAACTGAGCAAGCTATTTACTATTAGTTCTCTTAATTTTCTTTATATAAGCTGAATTTGGAAATGGAATTTGTCTTGTACGCAAAGAGAGTACATTTTTCTTGTGTTTCTTACGTCATAACAACTCATTAAGTCGTATTTTTTACTTAAATAACTTTAATATGAAAAATCACCTAAACCATAAATCAAAATACATAAATTTCTCGGAAGCTAAAAGATATGAAGCCCATTTTTTTTTTAACTTCGTTCATAAATTGTTTTTCGCTCCTTTCAATTATATCCCAGCAATATTAAACCCTGAAAATCCTTTATCTGAAATTTCAGTGATAATATATTTATATTCTTTTAGAGGTTGTTACCTGAGATGTGCTGTCTGACTAACAAATTAAGCCAAGTAGAAGTTCTTTAAATGTGCTGAAGCGTATTGTTTGGTTAGATTTAGCAGAGCATTTATACGCGATTTCTTGACTCACGTATACGCTGGATCCGTCTGACATTCACACTTTCCGAAGGCATGTAGGAAGAATAGGAAACGATAACTGCCACCTATTACTGCTGTCGAACTCTGCAGTGTCAAGGTTAGCCACAATGTACATAAACAACTGACTGTATGAGCATGCAGTTCAAAACACTTTGTCAATAGCCTAACGACATATGTTATTTATTCATTCGTTTTCTATTAACATTCTAGGCCACAATTAACTCTTTAATGCAGCTTAAAACCATTTGAATGTTGTGTCTCCTGGACCTGCGGGTTCAGATGTCGTTGCCAATTTGGATAAATTGTCTGGGTGAAGATTATTTCCTGGAGTATTTCTTGCTTTGTAAACACAAGTTAGATTTTTATTGCTACCATAAGAACTTTATGCTCTATATAGCAACCTTTCGACTCTGTTTACCTGAACTAGCGAACAATATCTGTCGGGAACATCTCATGGCGTTCAATACAACTAATAGGCGTGATTTGTGTATGGTTATACTCAAGCTAAGGGAGAGAATTCAGAATCTACTAAAAGTACTAGACATTCCTTTGTTGAATTGGGAAAATGCTGTGAGCAAAATCATAAAATGTGTATTTTTCCTCTATCAAACTCATATCCTCCAGCTCAATAGTTGTAACTACATTATAAGTAAACTGCCAGTGCAGTAGTTCCTAATTTTCGGTTTCAGTTTAACTAAATTATGTTCTGTTTTTCTGGTGTAGAGACATAGCATTTACTACGATGAAACGGTTCTTAGACATATTTCATACATAAGAGATTAGTTCGTCACATTTCAATAGATAAAGAGATGTATATAATCGGAATAGCAAATTCAGATAATTAGTTGGTAAAATATACGAATTTAAACTATATCTCGGGAATTATCGATGTATAGCAGCTCTCTCCAGACTGTACTACTAGTCACGGCCAAGTAGTTACTTTTGTGTTTGTGTGACCCTGAAGTGTTTTGGTAGTCTTTTTGCCTTCTCTTTCCTTCTGTTATACACCTGGTGCAACAAATATCAGAGACCTAGATACTATCACTTGATGTTTGGAAGGATAAAGATGGTAAGGCCGAAGAAAATAATAAGGAAATGCTTACTGAAAAACTGTAAACTGTTTCAGATGATGAATGGCATTCTTAATGGGCAAATCTGAGTGAAATCAGAACAGTTGACCACAGTTCTTTTGAATTTTAATATTACTTCCTTAATGACCTTATGTTTTTTACTTTCGATTTCTTTTAAGCTCACAATACTCCTCTCTTATTTAACTGTTACTACACTCATCTAAACTCTTCTGTTAATTTCCTAAACCATCTATATACCTTCAAGTATTTCTGCTCTGTTAATTTAAATTTCTTCATTTTCTACCTTCGCGTATATGTATGCCATTATTTTCTACCAGGACAGCTCTGTACATTATTTCTCTCCGTTCATCTACTATTTTTCACAGTCGCCAACTGATGCACTATATGACGAGGTCGTTTCTTCGTGCCAACCTATTAAAGCGAGGCCTGGGAATGAAACTTGCGGAATGAGCCTCGTTACTTAAACGTAATCTAGTGGTTGCATTTTTAGATTAATAGCTTTAAGTTTTAGGAGTATCTCTGCTTATGTTAGGTTAGATATTCGCTAAGTTTACTATAACAAAACTGCCTAAAATCTCTATTTGAGATGTATCCGACATTGTCAGTATTTTCGCACTATTATTGCGCTACAATCTACTCCAGTTTCCTCATCACCTTCCTCGCCACTCAAACACCATTTTTCTTTCCTGCTACCGAAATCTGCTAAAAATTAAATCGCATTTTTGGGGTTGAGTGCGTGGGTTAATAATTTCTAACGAGCTCATTTCTTCTCCTGATGACTGCTGCTAGCATTTTATGTCAATTTTGCAGCCTTCCGTTCACGTTTTAACAATATTGGGCGACTAGGGGCGTTTTAATATGTTATTTTATATTGCTACAGCATAAATAAAAACTAACGGTTTTACAATATATGACATCATTAGGTCTAATAACTCACCAAACATTCGCCAAATGGCTGCATTTTATTGCCTGTCTTTCATAGAGGCATATCTCTTTAAAATAGAAACATGAACAAATATTATTTTAAAGCTCATATCTTTTGGAACATTATGAGTTTTACAAATCAGTCATAATTTACAAAATTATTAAAAAAAATCTGTTTCATATATATTTAAATTATTTCTCCACAAAGTTAATAAAAATATGACAAAACTGTAAACAATTAACATAAATACATAAATACAATTTTGGCATTTGTGCTCCAAGGTAAACGAATATGGAAAAATGTTTTTACATAGAAGTAGAGACCTCATATCTGTCCAGGTCGGTCCTGGTGGTCTAGTAGTAACCGTACTTGACTCATAGACCCAAGATCGCGGGTTCATTCTCGGCCAGGGTTGTTGGATTTTTTTCGGGCGTAAAAATCCTAAGTATTGCTTCCTTCGGAAGGGAAGTAAAGCTGTGGGTCCCGTGTCTATATTTAGGGCACGATAAAGAACCTCAAGCCTGAACGAAGAGGCCTCTAAACAAAATTTGTCGGCCATTTCATGTCCTGAATTGAATGGGACGCTGATGACTTGAGATGTTAAAGAATTTCCGTAAATAATATCTTTCTAGTACGGTGATAGAATTATCGCACATCCAGCACTATTAGGTTAAAACAATACAACTGACTTTACACTTCTATACGTGGACGCTACTGCCAAGTTCAACATGTCCCAAATATAGTTTAATAAACTATAACTATAATTTATTTTTATGAGAGTTATTTTTAACGGAATATTAAAATAGCATTCGCAAATTTTTAGTCAGAGAGAGAGCGCAATCAGATGATATGTTTGTTTTTACTGTTTTCCTTGGGGAAGGTAGTGAAATATTAATTAATGTTGAGATGTTTTATATATAATATAAAAGAAAAATAAAAAATAAAGTAACACTATTAACAATGTAACAAATTAACAGCAATTATAATAGTCATATACAATATGTCACTTGTCTTCTTGCCATAGAAGGACTCCACGAGTTCGAAATATGCGATCTCAAGTATGACTTTTTCTTAGTGTTTTATCCTTTTCTACTATTATAATTACTGTTAATTTATATATATATATATATAGGACATTACATTTATAGAATGTGTGCTATCAGTTATCTTCATTTTTAATGTCTAGCATTAGTATTTTCAGGTTTAAGTTCTTCGAAATTGTTTACAAATGTACTGTAAATTTATCGCATTTAAACAGCAAAACTAATAGTCCTAGCGAGAAACAATTTTAGCAGCCATATACTTTTTAATCTCTTTTATGTATTTTTTCTAAGACAAAACTACTTTGTAACGTTCCTTGGTGGAAATTAATCGTTTGAATTATTGAATGGACATCATGTTACCTATTTAACAATACACCAAGAGGGGTGGCTCAGGCGGTATCTCGTGTCACCTTGGTGAGCCACCGACGTCTGTGAAAACGATAGAGATCCGGATTCCTGGACGCCCGGTTTGTACTGTATCTCATCCTTCCCTCCCGTGTACAATAACCCCGCCTAACGGCCTCGGTGCGCAAATCTTCCTCTGCAGACCATCCCATCCTATTCAATCCAGTACAAAATATTAAGATATACCTTAGAATGACTTGTACTGTGCATTTACAAGTGTTTTATATTTAATCTGTACAATTAGTATATCCTGCAATTGCAATTCAGTAATAATGGATATTTTTTTATATTACAGAGGAACGTTACGCTAACCTTTGTGCACTATGTGAGCATCCTGAACTGTGCGACTACCCTGACAAATTCTCCGGATATGACGGTGCCCTCCGCTGTCTGGCACAAAATGGCGGTGAAGTAGCCTGGACCAAAGTCTACTACGTCAAGAAACACTTTGGGGTTCGTATTAGCACTGAAGCATGTGTTATCTAAAATAATGTGGCGAATTGCAATAGAGAGATTTCTAACGCGGAATATAGTAATTTATAACCATAGCGCCTCAAGTAGAATTCTACAAAAGCTACGAATATAGCTGATGTATACTTCAAAGTTTCTATTTAGCCATTGCTAACAGAAAATGGGCCGCTTATAATGAAGTTTCAAAACATTTGACTATACTGTACAAATAGTTAGTTATCTTTTACAATGCGATCCCATTTAAGTTCTTTTTTATTATTTTGAATGAACAATAAAAATAAATGAACACTTATTAACTTTACATGTCATGGCAGGTAATTAAAAACAAATAGCATGAGTCGGTAAAATTAAAGCAATAAACTTGGATTATTCCGAAATGACTAATTTTGCCTTAAATGTTATCAGTTGTTATATGCTAAACAGAATGAACTAATATAGACAAATATATATATATATATATATATATATATATTTTTTTTTTTTTTTTTTTTTTTTTTTTTTTTTACATACTGGTAGAATAAGGTAGTATATGGAGTCATTGTTTATAAAAGTAAAGGAAATGCATAACGGTGGTTAATAGATACAGTCTAACCAACATAACATGAGTTAAAGTAATGCAAAGCTAATAACCTAACTTGCGATTTGATTGGATTGCTAGGTAGGTGTAGGTGAGTATTTCCGTACTTCAGTTTTTTCCCCGAGTAGGGTGGTTCAGGCGGTAACTCTTGAAGCTAGCATTCGGGTGCTCCTGGGCCAATTCTCGTGGGTTTTCTCGTGGTTTCCCCTGGTCACTTAGGCAAGTGCTAGGATGGATATTTACATTCCACTAATTTTTCGTTCTCCCATTTGCTTTCATTTAATTTCATAGCATTAACTACAGAGTAGAAGCGTTAGGCGTGACGGGGGATTAGTCGTGGAAAGGTAACTGTCATAGCCTCTGGTGGGTTCTGGTTGGGATCAAGGATCAAGGGATCTCAGGACGCTTCATACGACACTGGTGAAAACGGGGATTGCCGCCAGCGTCTGGGACTTATCTTCAGTGTTAACGTTAGAGATCCTGCCCCAAAGCCCGTTCATTCCTCCTCGGATTCCTGGCCGCCCAGGGTATCCTCCATCTCATAGCTTCTTACCGAAGTGTTCCTTCGGGGGTATGTGTGCTATAGGTTCATTGGCGGTGCAAAAATCTTCCTCTGTAGAAAATCCTATACTATCACCCTTGCTCAAGGACTGGGGCCTTGTGCCTACGCCCCCAGTGGGAGGAAGAGATAAAGTAAGGGAAACACCGGGGGCTCAGGATCTACGGGCGGTGAGGTAGATAGGATCCCTGATAATGTTTCCAGAAGAACATCCAAACACTGCCGGCACATCTTGCCTTGCACTCTCGACCTTGTAACAGAGCTAATGGAAAGAAATTATATGTAACGGAGAGGGAAATATTCATCAATGATATGTTTGCAAATGGGGAATGTATCTTTGACAGTTTACTGGAGGCCTGCTGTATAATATGATTCATCATTCTTAATTGCAAAACTAGAATAGGTAATATGAAGAAGGACATTGTTGATATCTCGTCTACAACGTAGCTCACGAAAATTTAAAAGAGACAACTACTTCCTAATTCTGCTTTGCAAACCCGTGATACTACTTTAAAAGTAATTTAAAAAACAGAGGGAGCAGCTTCATTGAGAACACTACAGAAGGCAGCGAACGTTTCCCCGTTTTTCCGATCACAACATACTCTGGCGTATGCGTGTTATCAAACGTATAACAACCAACGGCCAAACGCTGGCTATG
The DNA here is from genome assembly GCA_030762175.1 of Metallyticus violacea. NCBI lineage: Eukaryota > Metazoa > Arthropoda > Insecta > Mantodea > Metallyticidae > Metallyticus > Metallyticus violacea. The sequence goes on from CM060833.1 coordinate 106,842,537, forward strand.
TTTTTTTTTTTTATTTTATTTTCAATTGTGTTTAACGCCCGTTTTTACTACTGAGGCACCACAGGTGGTGACACTGATGATACATGATAAAATGGGAAAGGAGTATTTTTTTTAAGGAAGGAAACGTTCCAGACCTAAGTTTAGGGTACATCGGTATTTACCATTTATGAGGACTGAGGAAAAGCTGGAAAAAACTCAGTCAGGGATGACGGTCCTGGTGGGAATCGAACCCTAGACCTCCCGCTCACCAGTTCGCGCGTAACGATCTCGGCCACCCGTGGCGGTACAGCTCGAAGATGGTTTAATATGTTTAAAAAAGGAAAGCAATCAATTTCAAAGGAACGTGGACCCGAAGGTCCAGTTTGTGGTCTAAAGAACACTAACACCGCTCTGTCATTGTGAGAGGGCATCGTTGGGCATCACTTTCAGAAATTCTGAACATTTTACTGGGTGCCATCCACATGGCAGTTGAAGATCATTTTACAGGAAGATGCGGAATTTCTTTCAACGTAATCATTACTGGTGAAACTTTGGCTACATCATTTCGATCTTGAGAACAAACAGCAAAGTTTTGTATGGAAATCTAAACCATTACCAACACCAAAACGAGGGTTGCTTCTGCTGGGAAAGATATGGTTTCGGTATTCAAGGAATCGTTTACCAGCATGTAGTACCTGCGCATGCAACTGTAACTGCGCAATACTCCAGAGATGTCCTGAAAACCCTGTAAGACCATATAACATGCACAAGGTCACATTTCCATGTAACAAGCTGGATGCTGTATCACAATAATGCACAGCCCACACTGCAAGTGTTGTTGCTGAATATCTCACAAAAACCAATGTAAAGTGTATGTCTTACCTTTTCTATAGTCCAGATTTAGCCCCATGTGACCTTTTTCTTTTACCCCACATTGAAGAACACCTTCGTAAAAACATTTGACACCATGGTGAAGGCTGAGGAGGCTATTCTGAAGGATTGTGAAATAATGGTTTCCAGCGTGTCTTTGAAGACTGGCAGAAAGGCCAGGACAGGTGCATTGCATCCAACGAAGAGAAATGTTATCAAAATATGAGAATGATAAAGGTATGTTGTCAAAAAAGTATGATCATTCTTTATTGAACAACCGTCGTATTTAAAACGCTCAATGAATATCTCAGTACGGAATTCAGCTAATTACAAATAACCAAAACACTTCTAAGTGCCTTATGTTTAATACTCATTGAACGATACAATCAACGTTAAGACTTATTTTGTGTCAAAAATGTAATAGCTCAACTAATTAATTTTACAGGCAGCTTCAATTCATTTGCTCATTCATTTACTAAAAATAATAAACCAAGAACTCCCGTTGGAGCGAACACTCCCAGAATATGTAATACGATTCATCTCATCCAGCATGATTGAGGCGCTAACCCAGGTCTTCCTTTAATCAGTAAAAAAACTCATAATCATCAGCAAATGCACATGTCCCTCATTCAGATCACTTTCTTATTGCTGAACACTTTTGGAGGTTTTTACTCGTATATATTGAAAGACTACCAAATATTGACACATCCATTTGTTAGAGCTAGGCATCGAGATTAAGCACTTATGTTCACTCAACTATTAGGCCAATACAAACAAAAATGGAATACAAGTTATTTGCCACGCCCCGGCAGGTATACAAGAACTGAATGATTGACAGGCGTAAGGGGAGATGGTGGATTCTATCTCGTGACCTATTGTATTCCTTCTACCTGTTGTCTACAATCCAGCACCAACATAACTTTATTCCACATTATTTTGGTTTTAGTGCTTATCGTTACAGCCCTATGCTTACTCAAAGTATTTACGCTAATACTACCGTTTTTATTCTGCAGCTGCCAATAGGAGATAGCCCGGCTGTGCCCACCGACCAGAATCCAGAGGATTACGCCTACCTATGTCCGGATGGCACCAAGAAGCCCATCAACGGTCCAGCATGTAGATGGGCTGCCCGACCTTGGCAAGGATACATCACCGATAGTCAGGATATTGCCGGGTAGGTACATAATAACCAGACTTCAGAAAAACTGTTGCTAAAAGTCAACTATGTTACACTATACGTGCTTACATATAGAGCTGCAGATTACGTCTGAAGTAGTTCGTACAGTTGATTAATGAGAAATTACTCACAAAGGAATGTTGCATTGTATCGGCTACTTGTATGCTTCAGGTTAAAAGTTGAAATGGAGGAAGAGATAGCATGAGGGACGTTCTAAAAGTTTTCTGCCTGACCAAGAAAACACAAGATTTAAGAGAAATTGTTTTTATTTTTTTATTTATTTATTTTTATTCTATTTATTTATTTATTTTTTATCTTTCAACTTAGTCACCTTGCAAATCAATATATTTAGCCCAACGACTTTCCAACTTTTAATGCGTCAGTAAAACAAGATTTGTTCGACTGTGAAAAATAAGATTACGTTTCAGCTTCACCCTTATCATTTAGTGTGAATCTTCGTCCACCTAACCATTTATTTGTTCTGGTTTAGAAACAAAAAGTAATCGCTGGGAGTCAAATTCGGAGAATATGGCGAATGTGAAAGCACTTGGAAGCGAAGGTAATGCAGTTTTACAGCAAAAATGTCAGACATGTGTGAAGACACATTATCGTGAAGAAAGAGAACTTTCTTTTTCGCAAGGTGTGGAAGTTTAGTCTGAGTAGCATCCTTCAGTCGATCCAGTAATGAAGTGCGGATTCTCTGCATGGATCTGGAGGTAGTCCACGAGCACCACACCATAAGAATTTCCGAAAGCCGTAGCCGTGAATTTTCCTGCAGATGGAGCCGTTTTTTTGCTCTCTTTGGTGCACTTTCACCTGTTGCTACCTATTGTTTGAACTGTTCCTCCGTCCCTGGCACGTGGTGTTTCATCTACTGTTATAAAACATCGGAGAAATTCACTGAAATTTCGCTTAAACAACTAAACACTCTTGTGTTCAATCGAATGTGTTTCGGATCCATTGTTAACAAACATGGAAGCCATCGAGCGGAAAGCTTTCTCATATTCAAAATTCGCGTAAAATGTTTTTACAAGGCTTATCGAGATCTTTGAAATATCAGCCAACTCGTGTACCTTTATTCGGCAATTATTGTGAATTTTTGTCACAAACCCATCGGTCGCAGCAATTTAGGGACGTCCTGAATCATCTTGAATGAATGTAGGACCACGCTTAAATTCAGCAGCCCAATTTATAACTGTCAAAAATGAAGGGGAAGAATCCTTCAATATGGAATCTAACTCCTTTTGTATTTTTGTTGGGGTTAAACCCTCCAAAACTAAGTACTTTATCACAGTTTTTATTCATTTTGTAGAAAATGTTAACCTAATTTGTTTACTCAATCGTCACAAGCAAGTGACTACACTTACGCGTCTGAAACTTTATAGTGTGTCATCTAAAGAATGATACTTAACAACTATCATAATAATCTGGCCATCTTCACGACAGTTCTGAGTCAGTCGGAGAACTTTTAGAACATCCATCGTACTCTATGGCATTTGTGTTTCACTTCGGAAATACGATGTAGTGCCTTAAGAAATACTTTTTTGAAATTAGTCATAAGTCTGCCGACGTCAAAAAAGGGTACCCTCTCTTCCTCAGTAACTCTCTAACACGCATGTGCAAGATACATTATGTGTTTCATAATGGAATATTATGCTTTCATCATATAAGTTGCAGCATCCGTAATAAATAATGTAATATTTGTATACTTCACACAAGATGGCCAAATCATATTTGTATTCTGTCGAAAGCTTGTATATTGAGCAAAATTAACAGAATCTGACGATCTGCATCCACTTTGGTGACATAACGCACCATGAAATATGTGGTTTCATCGGTTGACATCTAAATGCTGTCATTCATTTTTCAAACTCATTTTTCTAAATAATACAGGCATTTTATCATTGTGTAGTTTGTTAAGCGGAATATAAGCTGCAATAAAATCTTCGTACATGTCTTCAAAAAGTGAGATTGACTAAACTACATAGCTAACTATTACTGCATGCATGTTTGCTAATATTGTCATAGTTCCTCGCACGTTCATCATCCAAAACGTACAGAAAAGAGCATTGTCAACTACAGAAAATATATCTTCCTGTACTAAAAAAATATACTTTTGTAATATATCAGTCTTACTTGATTTCTGCTTCGGCATTCTGAACGAAGTAATCTTCCTCTCTTGTGCACCGTAAATTTTTGAATGGATTATTGTACTTTCTAGCCACTCTGTGCTGTGTGATATGCGTACCCTGCAGCTCTGCAAATACGGATATAGTATGTGTGTCACTGACTTTTAGAAACCTAGTAATAACTAAATCAAACCAGAGAAAATGCGCTAGAGCGTATCCGAACTGTTCGCTAGATTATATTTCCCTGGATCACGCCACAACACATAACGGATGATGATGATGATGATAATAATAATAATAATAACAATAACAACAACAACAACAATAATCTCAATATTAGCCTCATATACACATGAGCGTTTAACAGATAACTAGATTTAACAAAATATTACACGTAGTCCAGTCAGTAGTAATAGCATATGACTAAATCACTACCGGGCAATGAATAGCAAAAAGAATGTGTATTCAATTTAAATTTTAAAATTAACAGTAGCTTCTTTGTTTATTAATTTATTCAGTAATAGGCATTTTGGTGGGCAGAGATACAGTACCTATTCACTGTTCATGATGATATTAAGCAATATTCGAGCAATTAAAAGTGTAATTGTTTGAGTAATGTTTACGGTAAGACGAGAAAAGTTGTCGTAATTTCGTATTTTTGTGTTTAGTGATGTGGAAGATCTTCAGGCCCAGATCGCTTTGGCCAACACCGAGGGCGAAGCACAGCAGGCCGCCTGGCTAAGTAAAGTTCTGGATCTGAGCAATAAGACTGTAGCTGTAAACAATCCTGCTGGTACCTTCTCTCCTCAGGATTATCTCAATAAGGGTAAGTTATCTTTTTAATGATATCGGAAATAAAAGTATTCTTGTGGATTAAAACTATTCATGTGCACTAACAAGAAGTCAGGGAAGCTTTGGCAACGATTTATCCTCCCATTATAGTAATCCATTTAATAATTACTTTCAACTTCCTCAAAATATAACATACTTGTAGACAAAGTGCGTTACATTGAGTTATGAAAGTGCCGAAGCAATATTGACACAGCATCGACTTAAGTGTTGTAGACAGCTACGCGCACACCATTCATGTTGGGAGAAGTCTGTTCATTTTAAATAGAAAACCGAAGCTTGCTTCGGATGGCTACCACACTAATAAAAAAATGTGTCAAGTTAATATAATCTGTGAAGTCACACTTTGCTATTGCTACACAAGTATTACTGTTACAGTTTTCTTGATTGTTTTGTTAATTATCAGATAAATGAATATTATAATTTTAGTAACAATATCGACAAGTACATATTATAAAAGAACTTCGTGCAAACTCTTTTCAACCCATTCTTTCTGAAAGTGAAATTATTAAAAATCGGAGGTCAATAGCAAAATTGTTAAACTTTATTCAAAAGAACGCTAAATTTAAGATATTTGGAATGGACAGAAAAACTAGTTGAACTAAAACTGGATAGGAACATTTAGGGAATTAAATTTGTTTTTCAGAAAAGGACGGAACTTTTATTGTAGATGAATTTGAATATTATCTGTAGATCTGTAGAAACAGATGACACAGGGTTAAAATGCATAACCGTTTTTTGAAACCACACACATAAAGCATTTTCAAACATGATTGAATGCAGTCATTTAGTATTGAAAATTGACTTCTACTTCCTTTTATAGTATTCAATAACCAGGTTTAATTTATATATATATATATATATATATATATATATATATATATGTGTGTGTGTGTGTGTGTGTAATGAACAGAGAACAAGTGATATATTTGAATTCCAATATTTAATACTATTACAAGGCATGATCAACGAAAACTGCCCGATCTCCATTGTTCGCTCAGCTACGAGTACCAATCAGTTGTATATAGTGGGGAAAAAGGAAACTATATAGATCATCATACCCCGGTAGAAGGTGCTTTTGACATGAGGGCGCTGAGAAATATGGCGGCGATTCCAAATCCGTTATAAGTGAGACAACGTGATGTGGTTCAATTTTTGACAGCGGAGGTTGTCAGTCGAGTGAAATTCATTGTGCATGAATGTAGTACATGGTGAGAAATGTGTATGAAAGATAACAGTGAAGGATTAAGCACGCATTTGGTAGCAAACGATGAGGTAATTTTCACGACAGACAGTGTGACTTTAATTTGTGCGGATCAGTCAAGAAAGTTCTGAAGGGCAAAAAGCTTTCACAACGATGGAGGAGTCATGTCTACGATGCGCAACTATTTCACGCAGCAACCATGATCCGAAGCAGGGAATGCGTGCGCAAATGCCCAAGGTGACTCTCCATAGACAATACCTTTTTTTTTTTTTTTTTAAATATTGCTAATTATGTTTGTTATTAATATATTTTCTATTGGTTTATATTAATAAATGGGTTTCAGCTGATCATGTCTCGTATAACATAACAAATAAAACATTTGTGAAGTGATAAATGATAATATATATTGTTTTAATGTACGTAATATTTGCAGCGAACTACACAGATGTGATTGAGCGCAATTCGGGAGCTCCCATGCGTCCAGTCCGCTTCTGTGTGGTGACCGATGTGGAGCTGACGAAATGCCGTTCTCTCAAGGTGGCGGCCTACTCCAGAGATATCCGCCCGGCCTTCGATTGTGTTCAGGAACCAACTCTGCACGACTGTCTGAAGACCGTACGTGATGATGGTGCAGATGTTATTACTCTGGACGGCGGGGAAGTCCTCATGGCACAGAGGTGAGCTAAACAGCTCTTAAATTACTAAACATAAAGTTGGAACTCCCGCACTCAATCTGTGCAAGTTTTGTAAGTTGTGATTAAGCGCATCTCGTGTTAAAAGGTACCGATTTGTTTCTGGACCTAACTTCAAATTTCTAAATGCACACTTGTGAACAAATGATTTGAAAAGTTTGTAATATGATGATGGATGGCAGCAGAACGAAAATGTTCTCTTTAACGGTGAACTGGACTAATTTTTTGGGAGTTTACGAGTTTAATTTTAACGGTTATCCATTAGTCCATTCCTTTTCAGACTAGTGTTATGAACTGACTTGTAGTCATATGACAAATTGAACAGGTCCTTGCGCATATTTTCGATTATGGTGTCCTAGAATTACCATATAGTTTTCCGGAAAATGTGCAACCCAAGTTACGCTGTAAGGGTTGGGTAAAGTAGCAGGTAATTACAACCGTCAATGCTTGAACATTAGTAGCAACCGTACTACTGATACTTTGTGTATGATTTTCTTTGAAAATAGTTTACTTTGTTTAGCTATCATTGCACAAATACTTTACCCACGTAAATTGAGTAGGAAATAATCATGCATTAATAACTGTGTATAGATTTATTATTAGTTATGTAACTTGTTCGGCAATGAAAATATTAAGAGAAAATTTATGGGAAGAAATTTCTTACATAATGTCTATTTTGTCCACTCTTAAAACCCCTGAAAGATGAAATCGGTATGACATCCGTCCCATGAAAGTACACGTAAGTAGAGCTTGAAAAATGAAACGGCGATTCTGGGACACGTGTATAGATGTCCTACTATAGGACAGGACACTCAAGTTCAAGCTCTAGGATGACAAGATTTCTTTCTTTGGCATTCTTGAGCAAACAATGTGCTATTCCAAAGTGTTGTAAAAACGGATACGGTAGCGGGCCAAGGTCCCTGCATATTCTGCAAGTGGGGAAATTAATCTGCAGTTTCACTTATTGCATTTTTTAAAAAAAATATTTATTTATTTATTTATTTATTTCAGAGAATATAACCTGAAACCTATTGTGGCAGAGCAGTATGGTGAACATGGTAGCCTGTACTATGCACTTGCTGTTGTTAAAAAGAATACCAGTTATCAGTCTATCGCAGATTTGCGTGGAGCCAAATCCTGCCACACGGGCTATGGTAGAACAGCAGGTGAGTATTGCAATAATCTTGCATCAAACTGCGTTTTTCCATAATAAATTTACTTCTTAGGGAGCGTAATAAAGAGTTTTAACATAAATTATCTAAAGAGAACAGTGTTATTATTGAATTCAGGCAATGAACAGTTCTGTAGATAATAAAGGCTTACAAAAAAGATACAAGCAAATAGTTATATGTCGCAATATAACTGTAATTCAAAATGTTTGTAAAAAACCTTATGTTTTTAAATACGCCGTATTTTTATAATATTTCCGGTGTTCTTCAGTCTAATAATGACGAACACAATGAGTACAGCGTTTTTGTGAATTAATTAAAAGTAAACATCTGAGCTGCTTTAAAATGTTAATTTTATCTAAAATATTTGCAAACATACAAGATATTGATCAGAGATGGAGAAAGTTAAAAATAAAATGCAAAACATATAAAAATTAAAGCTGTTATTTTGAATTGTTGAGTTCTAACGTTATATAAATATCACCGATATTTACATTTTAATTTGTGGTCTGGAAATAAGAAAACACGTGCATATTAAAAATTTAATTATATGGATGGTAGATGGATTTTCAGAGCTTAAAATTATAAGTATTGCTTCCTCCGGAAGAAACTAAAGCCGAAGGTTAAACCTGAAAGAAAAGGCCTCTAAGCAAAATTTATCGACCGTTTCACGATTTAAACTGAATGGAACACCAATGACCAGAGGCGTTAAAGAGCGTTCTTAAATAAACTAAACTGTTGTGTTCTACTTACTACTACTACTACTACTACTACTATTACTACTATTATGTTAAACTGTGGCATTCTTTTCGTCACGGTTGCAAGCGGTCAAACGTCGCAGATGACGCCAGCCTGTGAACTGGAATTGCAATAGATTTTATTTTTTTAATAAAGCATCTCTATTTGCTCGGCCCTGGCTTTTGGAAGGTTTACAGCAACATTTCTGGAAACCTTATCCATCAAATGAAGTTTTGTTAGAAACTGCTTCTCTCAACGAAGTAACTCAGATCGACGTGAGAAGATATTGCATCACGAAGCAATCAGTTTTTAATTTATTCTGATATACTAACTATTCCACAGACCTCATTGCTAAAAGCTACAATCTCTCCTGTAATATTATTGGTGTCTAGAGGACACGATCATTTTTAGGCTCGGCAACTACAAATATTTTGTTGCTTGCATTCATCATTTTTTTGTGGTGCTCGTTTTATACTCCAGTGGACCTAATACTTCTAGAAAGCAATCTTCTTTTCAGTTTTACAAATTAAACATAAACATTTTAAAGCTTACAAAATAATAAAATTTCGGGATAATTATAAAATGACTGCAGGCGTTTGTCCTTGTTGTATAGCGCCAGGCGTATGGTACAAAAGTGAGTCTAATTGAATTTGCAAAGTTTTTTTTATTTATTTATTTATTTATTTTATTTATTTTTTTTTTTTTTTACAAAGAGGTCACTTTTTACAAACAGGCTGAGTTTACAATTATATTGCCACTGGTTGGGATTTTTAAATGTAGCACGAGTTAATTCCCTCGATGTCCTTCTGTATATTTTAGGTTGGAATGTTCCGTTGTACACTCTGTTGCATAAGAACCTTATCAGCACGGACTCCTGCCCTTATACTAAGGCTCTAGGAGAATTCTTTTCTGGAGGTAGCTGCGTGCCTGGTGCTCTGGATGCAGCCAACAATCCTCACAACCAGAACCCTGACAGTCTGTGTTCTCTCTGTGCCGGGAAACTGGACGGTAAGTAATTCCTAGTGCTCTGCCAATAGATGGCTCTAGCGTTTGGTAAGGCGGCTATCTGCTCATAACGATGCCAAATGTTGGTACAGATCTCTAAACAATGGTACAAGAAATAAAGCCATAATATAAAAACGAAGCTCTAAAATAGTTAAATGTAATATTATATTTAAAATGTTTAATGTGATTTCATTATTATAAACAGCTATTTTGCAAAGAAATGCTACTAATATATTGTTAGGCATGTATAATGCCACACACTCGGAGACGCCGGGGCTAAATGCACATAAAGGAGAACTAAAGCAAAATGTTGGGTGAACATAGCGTACAATCATGTCCAACAATTATTACTATTTCAAAAGATAGAGAATTTTGTTAAAGCGCATAACCAATCCACAACAGAATGCTTATACCCTTTTAGAGCAAAAACATTTACAAGTACATAATACTTCTGATAAGGCATGAAAATGTAGCAATAGTTTCAAAAAGCATTACAGTAATTTAAGTGAAACAAGTTCATTTAAAATAACATTTTTTCAGACGGAAGTGAAAGACGTTTGTAGTTTAATTTCTATACTTAAAAGAAGAAGAAGAAGAAGAAGAAGAAGAAGAAGAAGAAGAAAGAAAGAAAGAAAAAAAAATAAAGAAAGAACAAAGAAAAGAAAAATGGAAAACAAAAACGCGATAACATAATGGTATGGACTAAACTATCTAGTTGGGCTGAAAAAGAAGAAGAAGAAGAAGAAGAAGAAGAAGAAGAAGAAGAAGAAGAAGAAGAAGAAGAAGAAGAAGAAGAAGAAGAAGAAGGACGGAGCTGCATGAACTAAGCAAATTCCTTAGTAACTCTAATTTGTGAACGGCATTACAGAGCGCTAGAACAAGCGAAATTGGTGCCGATAGGGCGCTTTTTAAATTTCGGTTTTCGTATATTTTCACTCCTACGGTCCTATTTCTCTGATTTTCAGAAGCTATTTTTCATATTTTATTTAAATAATATATATCGTGTTTTGTTACAAAAAAAAACATTGGTGACGTTACAGTGATTTTTAGATTTTGCTTTTCAGGTAAACCCGCACTCCTAAGTCTGATTTCATTATTTTCAGAAACTTTTTTTTTTTTAATTTGCATTGGCATATACCGGGTTCCGTTGAAGAAAAAAAATTGCGGTCGCTAGAACGATTTTTACATTTTCATAGATTAACTCCAACCCCCATTGTATTGTTGTTGGTTAACGAACTCGATGAATCGTTTGTTAATTGTTCGTTATATGCCGAGAAACAACAAAAATTGCGGCCGCAAGAACGTTAACCGACACATATATACTTATATTATATATTTTTTTTTTCATTCTCATTTTTGGTGCCTAATATGTAGAATGGATCGAGATTTGAAGAAAGTTTTCACAAATCCTTTCATGGATACAACCGTAATGACTAAATTTCTTTGGAATTGGTTAATATATAGAATGGAAATTAAATAATCAATGAAATTCAAAACAACGTAGAATAGAAAAAACTAATTAAAATGTAGTAAGGATATTTTGTAAATAAATCCACGGTTAATCATAAAACGGTTGAAATCTTCCTCAGTTTGGGAACATCTGATGGTACTCCGTTGAATGTCAGTCAATAAGCGAAAAATGAGATTGGCAGTGTGCACAGATAACAGACTCGATACAAGGAGACTAGCACCATGTCGCTACCTGCAACGTTACGCATTTCGTCCACATTGTGACTTCAGGTAACTGATGTTTGACAAAAATCAAGGTTCTTTCAAGAATATCATTCTAAAAATAATGGATCTATGCCTTGTAAATTTATATAACACGTCAAATGCTCGCTTTCATCATCAACTGTATATAACACGAATAGCAAGTTTCTGTTTATATTTGTTTTATTTTACAGAAGGGAAGCAGGAATCTCGCTGTAGTGCTAGCTCGGATGAGGCTTACTTTGGATACACGGGAGCTTTTCGCTGTCTTGTATCCGGTGGCGGAGATGTGGCCTTCATCAAGCACACAACCGTACCTGAGAACACTGGTAAGTTACTAATGCATTATAATTATCTTTATATCAATACCATATCAAACTGACTGACGGCATTAAAAGAAGACAGGGCACATTCTGAAATATATTTTAATGATCGTGAAATTATTGCTTAACCTAAAACATACGTTGTCTATTTCTTGCAGATAAATTCTATCCCCTAGTTTTAGCCTAAGCGACTTTTTCAATAACGCTCTTGTTGAAGTCTGGAATGGAGTGTATCATTCTTCTGAATAGATAGCTCTGCCAGCATGTATGTTCGTTCCATAAAATGTGTTTATCTGTTTAAAGCAGAGAAGAATCTTTCGGTCTCCACTGTTGTCACTGGAAGGGGAACTCTAATGTTTGAGGCACGTTGTCTATTGCAGAAGTGGTGCTGCGCAGGATCTTTGCGGTTAACACTTTGGCATGCCGCACACCGGAACGCGTCAAGTCATGCAACAGACATTATCGATCATGCAACATGACGCAAAGAGCTCACTGGAAAGCAATGCGATTACGATGTTCGCCGCACAACGGTTTGCGTCATGTCGATGACGTCATGAACATGTTGACGTGTTTACGTTTCACCAGATTCATAATGCTGCATTCGGTGTTTCAAATCTCACAGCAATTTGCAGATAACATCTGATTCCTGCAAGCATTACATAACTATGTTGCTAATTTATTTATTTTCCAACTAAATCTGATCTTTTTGAAAGACAATCTAGTTGGAAAATTAATGTTTTAGTTGTTGGTGGGAAAACTAGTCTTTTTAAAATATTGTCTAATTGAAATCTGTTTTAGTTTTAGTATTTGGTCTAAAAGGATTACTTTTACGAGTCATTTAGAGAATTCCGGCGGATGTGGCTTCATACTGTTGCTTATTTATCATCACACATATACATAAGGTAAATAGTACTATTTGGATACCATGAGCTTGCTGACTAGCTGCGATTATTCACTTCGGCTATTCCCCATGTAATAGTGGAGACACCCTTTGCAGAAGTTCATTGTACCCTTCTGGGTACATTCAGTAATCGAACAGGAAATTCGAAGGGTATTTTAATAAATCACTCCCTAAAACTTAGATATCATGCTCAGTACAAGACAAATTGAAATTATGAAACCATTTTCTTTTTCTCCTGTTGCGCAATTTCAGCCATCTTTACATTAAAACATCGTCTTCGCTCGAAGAGACCATGTCGTCCACTGAATTAGAAGACTGACGCAGACACGTGTTGCTCCAGTGTGTGTTTGCATGTCTTGAATCACTAAAGAGACAAGACGGGATCAAATTGATCTGACTTGACGCTGGCTTGATGCATGCCTGTATGTGGCCTCCTTTGTAGTTCTGTTCGCAATGTTGTATTATTTAATTTAGTGCTGACCACTAAACCACCCGCCAACAAAATTTCGTCTGCGTTATGCAAAAATCATGAACCATCTATCATTTGCAGGGGTAATAATTTTGGAAGGGGGAAAAAAACGGAACACAACTCTAGAGTGTGAATCCACAACATTATTGTGATCAAAAGCAATGAAATAGCCCATAATTCACCTCTTACTTCCTTGGTTGGAAGTATAGGGACGATGTTAAAAGAACTGAGGCAGGAAGTCCACACTAGGTATGTGACCATTGCTATATTGCCAAGTTTTTTGAAAAGAAAGAGAATTTTCGATAAAGAAAATAGCCATCTTTGTATTTATCCAAGAATTTTATTTAAGAGAGGGAGAGAGGAATGTTAAATTAATGGAGGGACTCGTGATTCTATGCCTTTTAAGAACAGATAGACGAACCCAACATTGTCCTCCAAGGTGCTGCTGAAAAGGAACAACAGCTAAATCTCATTACTTTTATCATATACGCTGAACAATGCTTTGTCCTAAAACACGTGCAAGATGCCAACTAGAAACTTAACATATTTATTATTACCGTGACATAAAATATGAAAAGGAAATTAACAGTTACAAAAGACGAATCTTACAATAATTACAAAGGAAATGTTTTTCCTCCATTACTAATCATATATTTTTTTCATTAAAGAATGACATTGTTCTTGTAGACAACTGACAGTGTTGGTGATTCGTCAATTTACTTCTCTTTCTATCTGTTCCTTTTAATTTATATGGTAACCATCACTTGTAGTTGAACTTTTGTTCCTGATGGAGTGTTAGTTTGTTATATTTTGATCACTTTCGCTAAGATAGTTTATATGGCTGTCAGACAACGAACGGTGAGCACTAAGTAGATGCCAAGAGGCTTGCTCGTGAGATGTTGGAGATAGGCCTATGTTTTCTTTCACATCCTGCATTACGCATTTAAATTGATTGTCTACAGCACTCTTCAACTTTTGCAGAGTAGCAGTGTTTTGTTTAGTGCACCGCTGAAGTTTGTTTTCTAAAACGGATGCTCTGTGTACAGACTGGCATAATTTTAAGTCTCGCAAACGGAGTTCCTGTTTGTGTTTTTCTTCCAGTAGTTTTAATTCCGCTTCGTGTTTATCTGTGAGGTGTTTCACTTGCATAGCTGGCACCTGAATATTTTCTCGTTCGTAATTTTTAATTTTTTTCTCTCTGGAGTCTTTAATATCATCAAGGTTTTGTTTGTACTTTTTCGGTTTTTTTCGAGTAATTATTTCAATTTGACACTTATAGAAATTGTGCAGTTTGCGTTCTTTCTTCTCCTTCTGTTCTAATAACGTTTTTATTTTTTCGTGTAATGGTTTTTTGTTTCCTCCACTTTCTTCTTGAGGACATTGTCTTCCATAATTGCAAGTGGCGCACTTCTCTGTTTCCTCTTTTTTGATTTCTGAGGCACTCTCAAGCTTACATTGTTCATTTGGTTTATTATGTTTGTTTTTAATGTTACAGAGACCATATCGGGATTCTATAATTTTGTCTCTCGCCATTTTCAGTTTTCTGGGGGTATTCTCTCCGTATTCATTAATCTTCTCTATTGTTGAAATTTCCTTTAGACTATCGTCGTCTCCATTTTTTTCTTTGACACTTAAATAATCTTTTTCAACATTTTTGTACTTTTCTTTGATAGACTTTATAACTGGTTGGTCGTTATTGAGCTCAGATTCTTGTTGCTTGTTTTTCTGCACCAGTTCTCTCAGTTCTGATGTAAGCTCTTGCCTTTCCTCTTGAAGTTTATAAACCAGCTGTTCTAAGTGACTCCAGCGGGACACTAAGTATGACCAATCACTCTTAAGCCGAAAAAGTGCGTTATCCTTCTTCTTTGAAATGTTTGAAGCAGTTACTATTTTTGCTTCATATTCTAAAATTTTATTTTGCAATTGCTCAATCAATAACTCGGAGCTTAATCGTTTGTTTCTTTCGTCGTGTAACTTTCGCCTCAAAATAAACACGCTATTTGGAGCTAGGGGGATTTTTTTCTGGTTTCTATAAGGAAAATATTTTATCTCTTCTGGTAAAGCTGCAACTTTTCGTACTACAGATGGTAAACTTTGCTCAGCTTTTGGAGTAGTGGAATTTGAAAGTTGTTTATAAACTGCATTATCACGTTCTCTTTTAGACTTGTCGATACATTCTGTATCGATAGGCTTGTTGTGCCAATTAGCAGATGCGTTTTCAACTCGTGATTCTGTACAATGAAAGTGCCCAGATTTATGTTCATCGTCCACTTTTAAATGCACAGCGTCAACAAAAAACGCAATGCCGTTTTTCTTGGAAGCAGATTTAAAATGTGTCGCTTGTTTATGTATTAGGCTAGTCAATGTTTTGTCTTCCTTGTTTCTATGTGCACTATTTTCGGGAAGCACGAGATTATCAGAGTTAAAATCTTGTATAGTTGGTGGAGTATTAAAAAAAGATTCAGTTTTGTGCTTACCTGTATTGACGCCATTTCTGTCATCAGTGTGCAAGGACTTTCCTAAACTTGAACATATCTCCTTTCCCTGAATTGGTGTGGGTATTCTAGAAACAAATGAGCCAGTTTGTGTGGCTAAACTTCTTAATGCTGCTTTATAAGGACTTTTAACGTTCATTGAAGTTATAATGTTACTGCATTATAAGAAAATTTTGTCATCAAGTAATTCAGAGTGTTGCAAAAGAAAATACTAACCTCTCTTAGACGAACTTGTGCGTGTTTATTTATCAGTAGTAACCGCTATCTCTATGCAGCAGATACAAAAAAGTTACATTTGAGCAGCGCACTTCTTTTGTTCTAAGCATTGCGTTATTTATGGTTGCAAAATGAACAGGTTTGTAATAATTTAAAATTAGCGACGCTCAGAATCTAGTCACATATTCTTTTTCTCAGCAAGTTTTAGCACAAATTTAAATGCGTTGCTGATGTGAGACGCTGTAAGACTATTAAAGTAACGTTTTCCTTTGACAAAATATCAATATCACGACTTAAACTCCGATGTTCAAGAAAAATAAACAGAACTAAAATTATGCACGTGGATCAGTTATTGGACTCACGCATGATGCACCAGTTTAACAGTTTAAGTTAGACAAATATCCCTGCGATAATGAACATGTGTAAGTTATGTTAAATAAGTAACACGAATTGATTTATAACATTTTATTCCCCCATTCAGTGACCGGAACAATGCTAACATTTCACCAATAAATATATACGTTTATATAAACAGTTCTGCACCAATTCTAAATCATGATCACCAGAGGAACATATACTCGGTTTACTCGTGTTTAGCCAGTGGGGGCAGATAGTGTCGCTGAAGTATATCGGCGACAGCGGACAGTGACCATACAGCAAGCGCGGATGACACGTTGCTTGAAAAAAGTAACAGCTTCTATGAACATAATTTAAAAACCTACACTGTCTGGCATTTAGTGTTATATATGTTATAAAGCAGTAATGAATTATACGTTGCATAGAAACAAATGAAGCAATACATACTTAATAGTCCGGAAATAACCATCAAAAGGTAAGCCGAAGTATGACAAAGCTGCATTTTCACCTAGGAACCTGTCTTTCATTGCATGAGTCAACCGAGAGACTAAACCTTGTGCCTGGCTAAAACACCAGTGAGTAGGCAGTGTTTTCTTGCTATGCCTCTATCAAAGTGACTCAATAAGTAGACACAAATGAGACGTATGGTATTAGATTAATCATGACCATATCTATGATAGATGGTTAAATTTACAGGACATAGCTTTGAAGGCAGTTCCATAAATAATGTTCCAAAGTCATAGCCTTGTGCGAATAGGAAACTCCAAGCTTTGATACCAGCTCACTCTTAAAATTCCCACATAAAAGCGAGACACCAGAGTACAAGATAGTATAGCTTGGTGCAATTGATGCGATTCTGGGAATAGAACATTAATAAATAACAACTAACTATAGAATAGTTGTTTTTTATGTTGTTTATTTTTTTCGTTTGACTCTCATTGACGACTTTATTTCAATAAACAAATGAGAAACTGATACGCAGACGTGAAAGATATCGTGAATTATTAAATTGAAGTGCAAAATCATTTTCTAATAAAAATTGCCTTCGGAAGTCCGAAAGACTTCAAAGTAATTGATTAATATATTTGGTTGTCTGAAATAAAAATGAAAGGAAAACTTTAAGTTAAATGTAAATCGCAATTAATCGCTATTGTTATTTCCTGCTTGAGTACTATGGATTAAACATAGCTTGCTTAGTTGTTTTGATAGAGTTATTGTGTAAAAAGTCACAAATTCTGTAACTCATTATTGATGCATTTTTGTATTAATAGATTACGTTTGCCCTATGACCAGGCTTATAGGTGGAGAATTGCAATTAGAGGGTATAACCAAGCTAAAAGCAACACTTGTGAAGCTCATCATGAAAATTTTGAATCGGGTACTAGAAAAGGCAAGAAGGTCCACCAACTTCAGAAATGATTATATTAAAATCTATTTTGTTAATCCATTCATACTAACCACCAATTTTATTCAAATGGCTAAATTCTACAAGTTTGTAATGCATTACGAAATTGTACCAACAAAATTTTAGATGTTTTAAAGTTATTTTTAATTCTCTCGAAACATGATTGCATGAACGTTTTCTGCTTTTCTAATCAGTGATTCAATTAATTAGGAATCACAGACCTAAGAAAAGAAATGACGAGCTATTGTGCTCACAAAATAAACCTACATTAGAAGATACAAATTATAAATTAGTTTCAATATTTTAAATGATGAGAAGACGAACGATGATGTCTATGGTAATGATTATTATGATACCGATAATGATGGTAGTAATAATAACAATAATAATAATAATAATAATAATAATAATAATAATAATAATAATAATAATAATAATAGCAATAGCAATAATGAAATATACAGTTAATGACGTATAGTACGTTAGTACTTGACATTTCCAAGCAAGGCTCCAACCGTGAAGTTAAATAAACGCAGATTGCTTTCTGCTGCTAGAAGCTTCGATTATGTATTTTTACTCGCACAGGCTTACTGTGAGCACTCACCAACAATGTGTTAGTGACTTTATTTGAAATGTAGAAGAGCGAAAAAGTTGTGCGGGTCAGTTATGCCTTCTAGAAAAGAAGAAGAAGGAAAAGTGTCGCGCCGAATCTGATGCAAAACTTAAATAGTTTAGAGAAATGAAAGCAAGGTTGCTCGGACTGTTAATACTACTGAGTACATACAGCTGTTTATAATATCAAAAAAGATAAAGAATGAAGTTTGACAATTTGCGAGGCAAATAAACAAAGTTTGGTACGATAAATTTGATGCAGTTGTTTACAGATAGTGAAGGGCTTCCTGTCTGTGTCCACACAATTTGCAATGAAATACTTGATATGCGGCCCGGGAAAATCACTTAGTATTTGAAAATGTTAAATAACAAAAATAGAATAAAATTGGATGCTAATAAGAGCTGCAAAATTCCTTCCCTCAAATACTTTGCTGCCAAGAACGAAAAGAAAGCTAGTTGCTATCAAAAAAAAAAAAAAAAAACAAAAACAAAAAAACAATGCAGCATATTAATAGCATGTTGTAAAGCAGATGGGAGTCATAAACTGCCGCTCATGGCGTTTGGAAAAGTCCAACCGACACGATGTTTTCAACACAGCGACAGGAGTACACTGCTAGTAGAATATCGTGCTCAAAAGAAAGCGTGGATGGATACAGCAATTTTCTTCCTATGGTTCCAGGGTACATTCATCCAGCTGTGAAAAAATAACTTAAGGGGAAAAAAGTCTACTAAAAGTAAATTTCCTAAACTGATAATCCTCTGGTTATCTCTGAAATCAGGTGAAGTAAGAGCTGTCTTTCTTCCACTCATTGTGGCACTCTGATTGAACCTGTGGATCTGGACATTTTGAAATCAACTACACATATGTCCTTACCTCACTGTAGAACACTATAAAGCATCAACATGCTTGATGTTTTCCAAATAGCAGAGTTGGGGAAATAGTGAATGGCAATGAGTTGGAGTCAGTATCGAGTATCAGTGAGATGTTAGTCAATTCAGAATAACTATCAGCTCCAGATAATGTGCACATTGACAAGTTGCACAAGCTTCCAGGAGAAGAAAACGTTAATAAGCAGCTGAACGAGGATACCTGTAAAGTAGAACAGATGGAGAAATAATCAAATGTGTGCAGAGAGAGGGAGGAAGGGAGGGAGGAGGAGAAGAAGAAGAAGAAGAAGAAGAAGAAGAAGAAGAAAAGATGCTGCAATAAAGAGTACGGCAGAAGTAGAAAGTACGAAGATTTATTAGTACCGAAGCTGCAGATATTGAATTACCCAATTATCTAATGATCGAAACAACGACAGGGGCAGCATTGGTCGATAAGTCAACGCTCAGAGTCAGTCGGGCTACAGTAGGATCAATATGAGCGAATGACATCTTTTAATGAACCTATGATATGTGCTTACTCATCCAAGGAGATGCTGAAATTGCCTACCTTTATTCTCCACAAATTTCTAATATCTGCTTATGAACTTATTCATTATCCTTCTTACTTTTCTGTAAGAAATTAAATTGATTTCTCGACGGAAACCATCCGTTAGTTCGTCTAGCATATGAATCCAAATTAGGACTTGGAACTCGATTACCTATACTAGTTGTGGAATGGAATACTTTGGCATTTCACACGTTTTGTTTCTTTCACTGTTCAAAAGACAATGAATGAGTGGCGCTAAGCCAACGTAGCAGTTCAGTAGATCCAGCCCGCGCCGACTTGTATAGCCCAGATGGCCTTAAGCAATGGTTTATCGGCTGCTGTAGTCCCCCACCACCGCGTTGTCGGTCCTGGTGGTGTAGTGGTAACCATACTTGCCTCCTTAACCTAAGATCGCGGGTTCAAACCCGGCCAGGATCGATGGATTTTTTCGGGCGTAAAAATCCTAAGTATGGCTTCCTTCGGAAGGGAAGTAAAGCCGTGGGTCCCGTGTCGTACATTTACGGCACGTAAAAGAACCTCAAGCCTGAAAGAAGAGGCCTCTGAGTAAACTTTGTCGGTGGTTTCACGCCCTGAATAGAATGGGACGCTGATGACCTGAGCTGTTAAAGAGCGTCCTTAAATAAACCAAGTCAACAACCACCGCGATGTTTATCAGATATTTTCCTGCAGTGTACATATAACACAACAACCAGTGATCGCGCACTAGAACTTGCCGTCAACAAATACCTTCTAAAACTGAACACCTGTTTTCCAGCGAAACACTTGTGGACTTACTTGTGCTATATTTAAAATGTGTGCGTGCGATATTCTATTACATTTGTATTAAATATGTAGCATGGAAATTAGCATACATTACATTACTGTAATATTAGAGTTAAAGATTGAAATTAAATTGTAAGCAATATCGCTATTTCCGAACATTTCTGCGCAAGGAATGGAACAAGTAAGAAGTAAGTTTGAGCTAAGAGCTATGTCATTTAAGTCATTGAGGTTTTCTATCCTTTCCTGTCTCCTGCTCCTTGTACTCCTCCTGCGCTATTTATCACCCTTTTTATTGCAGCTTTATACTCTCTCTTACTCATATCCAAACTTAATATTTCATGAAAACACAGACACTATAATAATCTAAGTATCGATATGTTTCAGATGGCCACAACACCGCTAGCTGGGCTGCCAATCTAAAATCCGAGGACTTTGAACTGCTGTGTCCTGATGGAGGACGAGCTCCGGTAAATCAGTACACAAACTGCCACTTGGCCCAGGTTCCTCCACACATGGTGAGTGATCATAAGATACACACTCCAGTACGTCATGCTATTAGTTACGTCATCACATGCGACAAAGCTATTTCTGAGAATGTTACAGCTCTAATGGCCAGTTTATAGGGCGATAGTTCGTAAGATAACACAGTAAATATGACAACTAGCATGTTGGCAAATTCTACTGACAGTAACTTTAGTAATGCCATGACAGCGCAGTATTTTCATGTTAATTGTTTTCGAGAGAGCTTCAGTCCAATTTTGTCCGTACTTCCGAACACATAAATGTCCGAAGTATTCGCCAAATTGTTAATGAAGAAGAAGCATTTTGTTGAGAAAACTGTAACATTTTCGAACTTGAATAACTTTGACTTGTACAGTTTTACGAGCACCCTGAAATTGTTCTGTTTTTCAGCTTCTTATTTCAAGTTTATTGTATATTTCGTATTTTGGATCTTATTTTTAACAAAGCTATATTTTGTAAATTTTAATACAGACTTTGCATGAAAGTTAGTCATTGTACCTTTACTAGAACTGCTACTTTTAAACGCGTTTGGTTTGGTTCTTTGCATATCTTAGTCATGACTTGGCATCCTGAAAGTGCTTGAGGAATGAAGTTCTTCCCACGAAGGTAATGCTTTATTAATGTGTTTATTGTGAATTCAATGGTTACTACACAAGCAATAATGTATGTTAGCAATAAGTCTTTAGACAATTTATATGGTCGACGATACTGTTGTAACAACTACTCCTTACCAATATAATAAACGATACTCAAACAGTACTTCATCAGGAACTACAATTCCAAATTTCCGAACTTTCAAACCAAACAGCACGAATTGTCTCACATATTACATCAAACAGAAAACAACCAATCGCATTATGATTTAATTTTTTGTTATCATAATAATTTTCTCATAGACTGTTACAGAAATGATTAAAGAAAGATTAATTAGATTGATTCAGTCATTTATGCCTTCAACAAATGTAAAAATGAGTTAGCTTAGCTTCTGCAACAATATTACTTTTCCCTTTTATGCAATGCAAAATGTTCATAGCCGTCGATGCTCCAAAGCAGTAGGGGTTTTGCAACGATTTTTAGAAACCAATGTAACAATTAGATTTTTCTAAAAATTGCTCTAAAAGTGATTCTCGGTTCTTTGTAAATGCTTGTTGTTTGTTTGTCTTTATATATAAAATATCTAATTTATTTTTCTAATAATATGTTTATTATTTGACATTAAAATAACTGCGACGTGATCGAAGCACATTACATTGCCTACTCTGTACGTTTGCTTTATTTTAATACCCGCCGTCCTGTTTCCGAACAATGACTACAACTTTCTTGGCTTTGTTTCAAAAACGAGTGGTTTACTGCACTCAATCCGTCTGCTGTACCAAATGTAGTATGGGACAAACCTTGATGACCTTGTTTCTTGGAAGTAGATCAGTGCTTATTTATGTTAGGTTGACATGACAGATGTGATGAATAAGATGCACCAGAATTCGCTCAGGAAAACAACGTTGTCATGTTTCTGGGATCTCTTTCAGTACATGTTTAGTGTTAACAGTGGTCGGGTGCGTAAGTGAGAGTAAATGATTTATTCAATTATTCGTTATTTATTAATTAAGGCACTTAGTATGAGAAACAGGAAATATCAATAGTTCTGTTCAATTTTTGATGTACTGAGTAACATTGACAACGTTGCAGAATTACCAGATATCACGTGGTAGTGTTACTGCTTAGACTAAAGCGATAACAGTAGATACTCGTAACTCGGTGGGATGGTACGAGGTTATTAAGGTTTGTCCCGCACATTATGTACGTTATCTCTTGCTTTAAGCTATTGACTTCCTGGGGAAGCCATGACACCTATCATCATCGTGACATGTACTCAGCCTCTTTCTAACCGCCTGTGGTGCCTCAGTAGTAAAAACGGGCGTTAAACACTACTCAAAAAAAAAAAAAAAAGCCTCTTTCTAACCAGTCATTGCTTGAGTTAGGAATTCATTATCACATGATATCAGGCTGGTATACCTTTTTTTAAATCTGTTATTTAGACATTTATTTAGAAGCTGAACTAGGTGCCTCAGTTTAATTTTGTTTGTTATTATATATATATTATCGTCATCGTCATCATCATCATTATTATTGTTGTTATTATTATTATTATTATTATTATTATTATTATAACACGTTCCAATTAAACTTATTGTAACACAACATATTGAAACTACCCTCTAGTACCTGGCCTAACCTAACCTAACCTAAATGTTGCACATGCAGATGGAGAGCTTAAGCATTAGTTGGTTAATGATTTATTTATGGACTCTCTTTTATATCTCAGGTCATCAGTGCAGTTAGTTAATGCTTCTCTATGTTCCACACAGGTTGTAACATCAAACGACAAGCCCCAGAACGCTCTGGATGAGATCCGTTCGGCAATCCTTGCAGCTGGAGACCTTTATAGCAGAAGGCCTGACCTCTTCAAGTTGTTCGGCGACTATCACGGTACAAAGGACCTCCTGTTCAAGGTAAGACAAGTAGTTACATCATATAGGAAACATATTTTAAATGCCTTACAAATTTGTAACATGCTACGACAAAAATGTTCCGTCACAGAAATACGGAGATTTCCATGATGAGATGTATTTTTTCCCAATCTGTAATACGCTATCTTGTCCTGGAAAAAAACGACAACCCAAAAAGTAATAATTTGACTAGGGAGTCAACAAATTACCCTCATTAATTAAACCCTGATAAGAGAGTAAAGAAAAATTAGAAGGACCAAAAAGTTGTAAAAACATATACTTGGGAAGGGAAAAAATTAGGGCTAAAACTGTCAATTTATCTTTAATCCTTCCACAATTGTTTCCTTTAATGCACATCAACAGAACAAAACAATCAATGAATCCAAATCAAACTCACTTTTAAATGCATTTTGAGCTCAATGCGAAATAGGAAAAGTATAGTGATTATTTTACATTCATTTAAAGAGTACTTTGTTTAGAAATATATATATTTAATTGGATTCATTTCTAAAGTCTTTCCTAATAACAACACTTGAAGCATTTATTTGATGAGCAAGAAAAACGTTGTGCGTTTTATTACTAAGCTATTAATTATTGTATTGCTAAATATAGTTGCATAAGCTGTTTGACCCAGTTCATCAACGAACTGGATATAAATATTAGGCCATAATTCTTAGTATTTAAAACATTTTGTTTTAAGGGGAAAGAATATTACAAGCGGTAAACACATTAACAAACAATAAACTGTTAATGCCCACATCTCAACTAAAGACACTCAGAGTAAAAGGGGAAAAAAATCGCTTTATGTCTAAAACAAAAGACAAATGTATACACTAAAATTTTTTCATGCATAAACTTAAATGTTATAAATTGTTAGCTATGAAAAGCTTCGACCTTCATGTATATTCCCTAGCATACTTGTATACTAAGAACTGTAAAACAAAAATGATAGGTTAGGAAAAGTAAGGTCGTAACCTTAACCCTGGACTAATATCACAGTAACAAATGAATGTGAAATCACGACAGCAGCTGCAGTAATTTCGCACAATGAAGTGTTGGAAAGGGGAGGTTGAACATCTGCCTTGGGAGCTTCATCTGAAAAAGCAGCACGTTTGAACCTTAAGGTCGTTACCACTCCCAGTTACATCACAGGATATATAGCATATTTTACAGTTTTAACTGCAAGCAGCAGTCTTTTCTCCACGCGTCTTGAATCTCTAGATCAAAAAAAAAAAAAATATTCATCTAATTTATATAAGTGTATTGTAGCCCTGCGACATTTGTCTACGCACCATATACCTATCAACAATTTAAAAAAGAATATAGCTCACTTGGGTTGTACGGCTTTGCGCAGTCGTAGAATAGATCAATATTTAGTTCTGTAGACCCTGCTTTTTAGATTTGTTGCAAAATTCCTTGCTGTGTACTTTCTAACATTTTTTTATTTTACATTTAATTTTTAAATCATAAACATATATTTCAGAGTTTACTGTTTGTCTGTTCTCAAAACATACAACTTTCCTTACAATTTACTTTTAAATAATTTTAACTGGGTGCTTCTTTGGTTCAAATTATTACATTATGGGCGTAAGTTATCTGTAAACCAGAAGGAATTATATATATAGTGAACATAAGTTAACTCCTTGCAGTAATAATATCAAATTTAGATATCGTCCAGGCAGATCTCATCCTTTAAAACAACGACATAATTGGGACACAATACTCACTAGAAATTACAGGACAGCCAAATACAAGAAAAGGTTTTTTTAGGAGAGCCGCACCTAATTTCACAGTGCAGTAGTATTAGTAATATACAAACTTAATCATTTATTTTTATTCATTATTATGATTAATTTATATTAATGGTTAATTTTATATTATTATTATTATTATTATTATTATTATTATTATTGTTGTTGTTGTTGTTGATGATGTTAGTACAGCCATTGGGGGGGGGTGCAGTTATATGAACAACAACAGCTAAAAACGTGTTATGATGTAAATGCTGTTTATTTAAAGTTGAAGGTCGAATTCTGCTACTCTCTTGCAAAATCTTGTCAGTAGGGCTGATTGATTTGAAACAGATATCCTCAGCAGTTTTTTTAATTGTCATTGAAGAGATGAGAATTATGCTTACCCTTGATGAACTTTGTCTTGCTGAAAATCATTTCACAAATATACCTTGGTCCAAAATGACACATTTTATATGCACCTGATACCAGTTTTCGAACTGTTTTTCTGAAAGTATATTCCAAAACTCTTAAAATTGAATTAGTTTTTCGTTTCTCTTGAAAAAAATACCTTTTAGTTCTGAATTCTGCTGGGGATCAATAGGTTCATTTTTCAGATCTCAGGCCCAAAAATGGACAACCCAGTAGATCTGATACCCAGGGCTTTTCGACTAATCGAAATGGGCTTCGAAACTTTCGAAAAATCATTAAATCTAACTCTGAAACATAGCGAAGTACAATGAACAATTCTCCGAAGGGATTCAAGTTAATCTCTTCCTCTGAGAATTCTTGTTGAAAGCACGCGAATGTAGTAAAATCGTTATTACCCAGTTCTTGAAATTTTTCAATTTTGTTCCAGAGAACAAATTGCACTTGTCAGCTGAGTAATAAGTTTGTTTTTAACTTGTTTCGAATTTATTCATCATTCAGTATTCCTGTTATATTACCTAGGAAGGCAACCTTCAACCACCATGAAAAAGGGTCAAGTTTAGGGTATTCTTTGTCTGGTTCACTTAAAAAAATTTTTATTTTATAGCGAAGATTGAAAATCGTTTCAAATATATTCCTTTACTTATCCACCTTGCCTCATTGTGATATATAACATCACCATACTGTGAATTTAAATTTTTTTAAGAAATTCTATAAATGCTTGTGATTTAGTTCATGTGGCCTAATGAAATTAACAATGATAATTATTTGCTTCATCACAGATTTGAAAATTTCATCAAATTTGGCTAAAGATAATCCTGATGAAAAATGCAATGATATATTAATAACTGGTCTCTATTTAATATTTTAATATCGTGTATCGGAACTTGCCATTAAGCGGAAACAGTGAGTATGCATTGATATAATTCACGGTAATTTTTCATTTATCGAAAATGAATTTAACTGCTTCAAAAAAAATATATTCCGCGTGTTTGACCTGTCATAGGTATTACTGTTAAGAATTCTTCCTTTATAACAGCTAGCTCATTATGATATTTGACAAATAAAAGCGACTCAGAGGTGGAACTAATATCTACGGAAAATCAAGAGCAAAGTTGAAACATTTCTTCCAAAGTCCAAAGCAGCATGTCTTCTGATATTTCGTTAACTCTCCTAAAACAAGTAGTCGGAGAGTTGCAACGCTGTATCTTATTTGCATTTGGATCTTTAGAAAATAATCTTCACTTATGGCTAGAAAACATCTGAATCTCTAAATGCTAAAACTTCTACGTGCTACTTAATACGATGCTTTTGTTGTCGATCAATTTTGATATGTACTTACTTTATGGTTCAGACACTATTGACAGTTTTGATATGGTAGTACATGTACTTACTTTATGGTTCAGACACTATTGACAGTTTTAACGATTTTAGTTTTTCTGCTCTAAAAGTAGAATCTTTTGGATACTTGGTGTAAAATTTAATGCTTACAAAGTTAAAAAGTTTATAACTTTGTACTATGTCACAACATAATAAACACCTGACACTCCCTTCCTTTTTTGCAGGTATGAAGAAAAGGTCATGCTCCCAACTGTTTTGAAAGACGCTTCCTTCCCTTTCCAATCTCTCTCTTTCTCTTGAAAAAAGCATCAGCCACTTGAACAATTGTTAGAATTTAAGAAGGACTAGATGACATTATTACAGCTTTAGACACAATGAACAAATTAATACGCTTGCCAGACAATAATACACCCCATTGTTAAACACGTGGGCCACTGCTAGGAATGATAAAGAGATATCCAAGTTTTCTACAATTTCACATATAAGCTAAGTAAATGTAACAAAAGTAAAATTACTTCAACAGCCGCATTGAATGTCCTCAATGTAGTTACATGCTGCATAATATGTACCACAAGAATGCTTTAAAAACTAACAATTTATGTGCTATTAGTTTTAAAAGAGAGCGGCAAATTATTTTTCTTTTCTTTTATTTTATTCCTTTCTTTCTGTAAGCGGTTAACGTCAAGTAAACTCTTTCGAGGCGATGAATGAGAAGAATAAAATGAAGATAGAAATGAATACGAAATAAAATTTACCTATATTCACTGTTACAGACAGAGTAGGGAAAACTCCGCAAATTATCTTACCCACGCAACTCGTCCCCAATGGAAGCAAAACTTAGGCCCAACAATTTCACGGGCATGCGTGCTAAGGTTTGAACCACAATGGATTTCATTATCGTGACCAAGAAATGAGAGGGTGATGTTTTCGGTTATATTTATTTTTTTAACGTCGTTTTCAAAGAAAACTGAGCGAGTGCTGATTTCACTTCTATATATTGCCGATTACATATTGGGGTTCCGCACTTGCGACGAAGGAAAGCAGTGTATTCCATTTGCATTGTGCGCATCGGAAAATGGCGGACTACATTACCTAGATGGTGAAGATGAAGATGTGGGTGAGGGTGATGGTGGAGCAATGGCGGAATGAATGGTTTAGAAAAGGCCGAGAGCAAAAGAAAACCAAAGAAAGTTACAAAGTATGATTTCAAAAAAAGAATTTGCTTAATCTGCAAGTTTCTTTGGACTGTGACGATTGGCGATACACGCTGAGATTTTGAAATATTGTAATAATAAGTACATAATAATAAGCTGTATAAGATTTTGAAATATTGTAATAATAAGTACATAATAATAAGCTGTATAAGATTTTGAAATATTGTAATAATAAGTACATAATAATAAGCTGTATTAATGAGGTTGTCTTCTTAATTTTTCGTAACTATCTGGGTCACCACGAATTACCTCTTCTTCATGAGATGACATGACATGCTCTCCCTTTGCGAAAAGTCAGTTAATGCCTAGAGTACTATCTATGCTAGTGAATGTGATCCCCTCAGACTGGCCGCTGTCAAAGGAGTGCGGTGCAAATAACAAAAACTCTTCTTTTAAAAGCATTAATTGCTGCAGTTTTTATGTCACAACATGTTTTTAGTTCAACTATTTCACTGTGGTTCCGTCAAACATGTTTTCTTATATTTCAATAGAGCATTGCCTATTATCTGAGAAGTAATACAACTCGGAAAATAGAATTACACATATAATAAATTATTAATTTTATATTTGAGTAATAAAACTCTATTGTTACAGAACTCAGCTACAGGATTGTTGTCTACGGACTCCAACTCGCCACTGATGCAGCAGTATGGAGAAATGCTGGAGACCATCAAAGCCTGTGAGAACCAGCCTAGCACAGATTAGAGCCGAAACAGCATTCACCATGCAATAATGCAATCTTTGCTTCAAGCTTATGATCGGAAAAATTAGAATGCCAACTTAGAGAATTCATTCCATTAGAATGAACTAATCAGTGATTAGAACACAATAACTGATCCTATTTAGTACAAGGTACTACCGATAAGTATACAAGTTCATTATTCATATGTGTTTTGAAACAGCATTATACTGAGAATGCTCTCAATATGTTTTGTGATGCTTCTCAGCTTGTTCCTATGTGATTGTTGTATCTTGTGCCGATGCCATCTGAATACTTTGAAGTATTTGCTACACTTTTTTTTTTTACAATAAATATACTTGAAAATTTCAATGTGTTTTTTTTTTTTGTGCACACCTATGAGTTCTTTCATGAGAAACATTAAATTACTATTTTATTCGTATTTGAAACACAGCTTTTAGGGTCATTCTGCACAGAGAATAATTATCTGGTAAGAAAAGGATAAAGGACAAATGTCGTAAAGGTTTGTTTCGTTCGCTCACAACAAAAGTTAATATTTTAGAGCAATTTTTCGTGCATTACAACCTATTAGTTTAAATGACTGTTCTTTTTAAATATACAATATAAAACCATGCCATTTCGAGTGCATGCATGAAAGTGTATATCAATAATCGAACTTGTTTTATAAATGGAACATAATTACTTCATTACATTCAAATTCCCTTACAAAATGTCAAAATACCCCCTCCTATAGTGAAATGTATTATTCCAATGACTTATCTATTGTCCAAAACACTTACTGAACCCCTTTTCTTCCATTGTCTGGTCAGAATACCTACAAGAATTACTATTTTCAAAATGGCGATCATGAAGCTCCTTTTTTCCGTTCCATGAAGAGGTGAAAGTAGCAAGGCCGAGATGCGCCAATGCCCAATTCTTTGATGGCGTTTTGGGTTGCGTACACTCGATGAGCGGGTGCGTTGTCCTGTTGTAGGATCCATCCCATCCTGGTAAGATTTAGTCATTTCCCTGCGCTTTAATTAATAATGTTGCATGATGTTGGCAATTCCTGCAATTATTATACAATGGTCTTCTTGCACAATAACATCAATTGTGCTCACGTTGACTTTAGCTTTTTCTGTTAGGGATCTTCCTAGACGCGGAAAAGCTTTAAGGTCTTCATAATCCCCAGTGAATCGTTTGTGCCACTCATATACTTGTATTTTATTTAATAGATGTTGTTATAAACTTGCTGCACTATTTCAAAGGTCTGCATAGCACTTTTGTCTACCAAAACACAAAACAGGAGTTGTCTTCAAATCCGTGCTCACATGATGTCACGTATCAGCTTATAATTCCTAACCTCACAGCTGTTAGACAAAATATTCACCTTTTCGCGCTGCAGAGTGGTTTATTTAAATGCAATTAATTTAATTCGGCCATTATTAAATCACTCTCTTAATGCTAGTTAATTTATAGCTATACTTTTAGAAAACCTATATTTACCTTCCCAAAGTAATATTTATTTAACTTCTTGAATTTTTTTCTGAGAAATTTAAGAAGAATGTAATACTTTGCCTCGACAGCAAAGAATCGATTTACATCTCACGTGAAATCAAACGAATAACTGCTTTTCGAGTTTATGTTCACACATTATCTTTGACATAATTGCCAATGAAAACCAAGGACAGTGGGAGAGGGGCATATAAAACATCTTATGGTAGAAACTGCGGATATGGAGTTCTTCGACTTTGATAAAACTTCCAACCTAGAAAATTCAGTCAAGCATACAAAATTGATGGGACAATAATTGATTAATATCAACGATTTTGCATGTTAACAAATACCAAAATAACAGAAAGGTGGTTAATAAGCAACAGTCATATACCGTCACAAGCGAACTTTCAACACAGGCCACAGAAAACTTCTAGCATTAGTTCTTCTGCAAGTAGTAGTAAATGTATTTATTTCAACAATGACTTGCCAGATACATAAAAGAAGTACTTATTTAGGGTAAGGATCTAGCCCGACCGTTCGTGTTCGTATTTATATATAAACGTTGAAGAAAAAAACCACACACACACACACACACACATAAAACTAGAAAGTAGAAACACTTAACTTCTCTTCTTGCCATAGAAAAACTCTGCAGTTAGAAATATAGCGATCACAAATCTGTGACTTTTTCTAAGTGTTTTATCCTTTTCTGCTTTTCTAGTTATTGTTATTTTAGTTACATTATTTTTCATTTATATAATATATATATATATATATATATACACTAAGTCATGCAATAAAATGTTTACCGAATAACCCCTCTTCCCCAATAAAGACAGAAAAAACTATGTAATTATTAAGCATCTTAAATTTAACAAAAAACAAGAGAAGTAGGTAAGATGTATAAAACGAATGGGGAAGAACAAAAGGAGAAAATGAAAGATGCCAAGATTACAGACACTAAAGAAGAGAAATACATAATTAATTACATACATATGGTTGTATAAACACAATAATTTTAAATTTATAACACCTACCAATTATTCTCGTCCAATACCAAATTTAGACATGCCACCCTACTCCTTCTGAACCTCTCAAAGTTTTCCGAGAGAATCCGCGACCTTCAGCATCCTGTAGTTTCACATCCTGCAAGGATACGTACCCAATTTTCCTTTTTACCACATGTAGTACTCACTCTGTTCCCTGTACCATCTGACATTTCTGCGTTTTGCACCTCGCGTGACGCAGTTGGGCCTTTAAGTCTTCTGTCATTATATTTATGTATGCTTCCCTTCTTCCATGCCCCTTTTAGTTTTGATTGTAATTCCAATGAGACTTTGTTAGAACACTCAGCTTTCACTGCCTGCCTATCAAAATCAATTAATCTCCTTCTAACTTCCCTCCAAACATTTCTTCTATTTCTAATTCTCATCTCCCACACGCACCCCTTTCCTTTCTTTTCAAACCACCTTTTGTGATTCTTCTGTAAGCTCTGTGGACTCCGGCTATAGAAAATGTACAGAATGCTCATCTATCGCGCTTGCTTGTTCATGTGCCGCCGTTTGGCAAGATGATTTGCTCTCAGAACCATATATGATGAATGTTTTGCCACTATCTAACGGTAACCTGAAAGCGTTATCATAAAATATATTTAAGCGGCTTAGGTAGGTACCGTTGCTTAGAAATGGGCACGTAAGAAATAATTTGCCTTCCTATGGGCGTACAGTAGATAGTTATATGTACCTATAAATCTTCAATGAAGACCTTTGGTTAGTGAGAGTCAAGGTTTAAGTTTCTGGAACGTTATAGTATTACACCGTGTTTTGATGCAGCTGTGGATGACTAGAAGCTTCTTTTGGGGCTGTTCTAAATTCCTAGTAGGAAATTTTCATGCATTTCTCGTCATTTTTAAATCACGGCCGCCAGAGACCTGTGAAACGTCTATCACCATTAATGAGTAACAAGATCCGTTTTCTGGATTTCTTACATATAAGTTTTCTATTTTTTGTTGTTATGTACATAATAATAGATAGATAATTGTGTATACTTTACAAACTATATACATTTAATTTTACAAAACATCCATCGCATGGGTCTAGAGACCGTACATGCTCCTATATAATACCAGCGGACAATATAACTATACGAGAATAATAATTATATAAAACTATTAACACACAAATAATTACATTACACAAAACGCACACACTGTTTTCTATCTTTCATGCGTCTTTACGTTGTTTAAACACACACAGCTTCTAATTAGCGCACGTTACACAGAAATTCGCCCAGATTTGACCAAATTTCTTCCTGCACAAGCAAGTCCAAACATACTAATCTGCACCTGTTCAAGAATATAAAATTGACCTCAAGGTTCACCGGCCACTGTTTCGTGCTTGGGCAATGTGCCACTCAGACTGGGGGCTATGAAAACACAAAAAAATGATCAATACAACAGGCGATATGAGTTTGCCCTTATTGTGGAAACCTGGAAGATTGGCACCTCTGGCTGGAAGCTTACGATCAGCAACATTAAGGGAAAGTAATAAGGACTTTTATTTCCTAACTCGCCATATCCATTTTCCGAAAGTTATATTCTTTTCCCCTGGTAGTACATGAGAATGGAGAATGAAACTTTGTATACATTTACATATAGATGGTTGTGATTGTTGAATTTTTGACCGTGGTATTGTTAAAAGACATTTTTTTTTTAATTTTTGCAATCAGCCTCTAAATATGCATAATTTTAAATCCAAATGTTCCATAATAATAATAATAATAATAATAATAATAATAATAATAATACATTTTACTTCTGACTTAGGTCATTGCCTATATAATCCTTTTATATCCTTTGAATTTTTGTATACTTCTATCTTAAGAAGTAGACATTTTAAGTTAAAAAACGTGTAACATCAGACTCTAAATGAAAATAATTTGAAATATGTTTTTCAAAATACGTTGGTCAAAAATTCAGCTATTACATTTCTATACACAAACGTTTGCAACGTTTCGTTCTCCCAGGTTATGTACTGCCAGAGGAAAAATACGTTTATTTCCGAAAAGTAAGAGATAAGAAATAAAATCCGTACAATCTCTCCTCAAAGAAAAGGGGAGACAGTGGGGTAGAAAGAACCCTGTTTTTGTGATTGAGTCACCGAAGCATGCTCCTTGAGCCGTTGTAACAGGTGGAGGGCGCACTGATCGCCGGAAGAGAAATGCGAAATCCGATTTTTAACACTGAGTTTGCCATCTATTAGTTTCCAGTTTATCTGTGGTTCTGGTCTTCCAGGTTTTCACAAAGAGGGCAAACTCATATCGCCCGTTTCATTGGCCATTTTTTGTGCTTTCCAAGCCCCCCAGTCAAATCCTGATTGGTCCTTAACATGTATGACCGTGGCAGTATGCAAAGAAGAATGGCAGGCCAAAACAGCTGAGAGATTGGCAGTTGTAACTGAAAGGGGAGACACTGCACCGGGGAAATTAGTTAAAGAAATAAGTTATATGATGAAGAAATACAAGAAACATTTTTCTATGACATAAACATTACTGACATGCCCAGGCTATTGTAAAGCATATTTCATATGAGAATCCGAATATAATGAGAAATCGATTGCATAATCATAAGATGACTGGTGATGGACGGTGAAACATTTTCAAAATGTACAAATGCAACAGATGTATTGTGAAACGTGTTTTGTATCATAGACCGGTCACCACATGGTCTTCAGCCTTTACACGTCTCAGACTGTAAGACTTCATTACAGATTTTGTTAGTCAAACACTACCAAAAATATTTGAACATCTTCATTTTGTTAGTCAAACACTACCAAAATATTTGAACATCTTCATTTTGTTAGTCAAACACTACCAAAATATTTGAACATCTTCATTTTTTCAATTGAACTGTAAACAGAGCTCTATGCACGTTATACTTTACCACAGATAAGTCATTTATTACCCCTTATTGCTACAGTCACAAGTTACTTCTTTCTTACTGCTGGCTATGTATGCTGCTGTTCTTGGAGGTCGAGTATCTAACATTAAGCCCAAATGATCATAAACTTGGATGAGAGTCGATACATATTTAAAATAAAATGTTTCCAGCCCAAATGATCATAAACTTGGATGAGAGTCGATACATATTTAAAATAAAATGTTTCCACTCATTTGTGCAGCTTCGACTCCTGATGGAATATCAGCGTCATGGGTTTTACCCGTGATTATGCCTGATACATATTTAAACTCCAGTATCTTTATAGTAACTTTAATGTTCACCTGTAAGTCCTATAGTCCTACTCTATCTGTTGCCTTTCGCTAGTTATATTTCCTCTATATAAATTTCCTCTCGGTTTTGGTGATGTAGTGGTAACCATATCTCCCTCTAAACTCAAGATCGCGGGTTCAATCCCGGCCAGGACCAATGTATTTTTCGGGCGTAAAAATCCTAAGTATAGCTACCTTCGGAAGGGACGTAAAGTCGTGAGTCCCATGTCGTAGATTTACGGTATGTAAAAGAACTTCAAGCCTGAAAGAAAAGGCCTGTGAGCAAAATTTATTCGGCGTTTCACGCCCTGAATTGAATGGGATGCTGGTGACCTGAGATGTTAAAGGTTGTCCATAAATAAATCAAATCAACCATCTACATAAAGCTGCAAGTTTCTTTACAGTTATATTATGTCAACGATAAAAACATTCTTTACTCCCCGGATTGTCACTTAGTATTGTTTCTGAACTTGCGCTTAGATGATCGAATCTTCCACTTCTTAACGTGACAATGAGTCTTCACAGTCAAGAAGTATTAAATTAGGCAAGTAAAATAAATGGCTGCGCATATACTGCATAGGCATACATCCTCTAGGAACGTCAATGCATTCGTAGGTATTCCTATTTCGTGGTTTTTTCCCCACTCTCCTTTGACATTGAAGTCATCCTTAATCTTAGAATCGCTCAAGATGTGACGCACGCTATATGAGAAAGGGGTACATGCACAGATAAAAACTAGTGGCAGTCGTTTTGTCCTGGATGTAATGTGACAACATGTTAAACATTCTGCGGCATTTGACTGTGAAAGAACGAATTTTTCTTGGTAAACTTTGCTTTAAAAAGGTCTGCTTGTTGTGCTCAAAGGGAATTTATTGACCATTTTCTCAAAGCATTGCTGCTTCAGGAAGTGCTATGCAAGTCTAGTAAATAAGAGTAAATTCAAGGGAAAGATCAGTAAATAAATTACAGGCACGGTATGGGACATATCAGGACCAGTTTTAACGGGGAAAATTGGAGTTAGTTTACAGCGTTCACCATTAAAATCAGTAGCTAAACTTGCAGAACAGATAAACGTTTTTCCATCTTCTGAAGAAAAGAAACAAAGTTGCCGAAGTTAAAACCAACAGGTACACACGAGTTTATGCTTTGCGAGAAGGTGATCCGGTTCAAAGAATGAATTAATTCAATTGCTTTCTGAAAGAACATGAAATAAACAAACATTTCATTAATGAGCTTAGACGAGAATGATAGTGTAAACTCGCGATATGGAGCGGAAGTACACTTCGTAAGGTTAATGCTTCCGACGTTGTAGGGAGCATTTTACCGGATGATGCTTAACCTATCGCCCGGAAGTCAGACCCCGCACTACGGCCGCCTTATATATTGTGACAGGCCTTCGCACCCCCACCCACTCGTAAATGAATATTGCATTTAACAAGAAAATGTTCAGAAGGCTATCTAGTGCCGCTCCCTAATAGCCTCAAGGGAAGGCCGCCGATGGTAACGAAAGAAAGGAACACCTCTGTACGGTGGACGGCGGAAATAATGTTTGCCTTTGTATTTTCGTGTGTCAAATCCTCTCAGAGCAGGTACAAACTTCTTCAGTAGCCGGTAAAGGTCTTTCACACCAAGTCAACCTATCCGAGAACAGTTAAAAGTTAGCGCCACTGGGTGAGTCGAAACTCGCCAATTACATTAAAGGATT
This sequence comes from Metallyticus violacea, assembly GCA_030762175.1. Lineage (NCBI taxonomy): Eukaryota > Metazoa > Arthropoda > Insecta > Mantodea > Metallyticidae > Metallyticus > Metallyticus violacea. The sequence continues at coordinate 106,878,924 of CM060833.1, forward strand.
TCAAGAGCCCAGCTTCCGTGGACGGCCCTGAGAACCCCTAAGAGCTAAGAAAACAACGTGGCTGCATTTCAAAGATAATATATAAGGGGAAACATCCCCCGAGAATTAGGGAGTTTTGGAGTCGAGTCAAGTTTAGTTGGGGCAGTTGGTGCAGTTGAAGCAGTTTGAGTTGACGCATGCAGTTTTGACAGTTCATTTCATTCAGCAGTTGATACTTCAGTCGAGTTATGAGTTGTTTAGAGCAGTCGTCGGTTGTTTAAGTGAAGTGGCGCAGTTCAGTGCAGCTCTAACAGTTTCTAGGAATACGAGTATGCAATACGCGGTTCCAATTCTCATATTACAGCAATACACTCACGCGAAGATTAAGGCTAAATTAATTTCCGAACAATAAATAATTACAATTTCTATGGATAGATGACATTGTTTTATTTCGTTTTGGAAATAAAAACAGTGCACTGAATATACAAATAAAATGTTTCAATTTCCAATTTTATTGCAGAAAGGATCCTGTGTCAGAAATCTACAAACATAGGTTTTTGGAAGTGACAAGTCCAAGATTTAGCTTATTATATATATTAGAGTATTCATTATATGAAGGTAATACGCACATGTAAGAAAAGTATATATTACCAAAAACTAAATCATTTATTACGTTATTTGGTGCTTTTTTTTTTTTTCCTCAGAACTGTACAAACATAACTTTTTGGAAGTGAAAAAGTCAAGATTTTAGTTTTTACATAGTAGAATGTTCGTTATATGAACGTTAATATTTACTTGTAAGGAAAGTGTATTTAACCCAAAACCAACGATTTATTTTGTATTTTTTTCATAACTATACCAATGACTCGGGCACCTTATGAAATAAGATGTTCAAATGTTATAAGAAAGGATCATTTATTCACTGACGTTGCGAGCATCTATTACATTGTGTTAGAACGTTGCCGTTTATTCGGAAACTTCTGTTTACATCGGTTTCCTCATAAGTCTGTTTGCTAAATACACAAGATAAACTTTAAGCAATGATGGTATCAGCTACAAAAATATTCTAGTGCATAATGTTACTGCGTGACGCCATTCTGTTATATTGGCACTTCAAACGTTTCCTCACCTCTTAGTAGCGTGATTTATGTTCTGAACTTCACGTTTATTCTGGGAAACAAAGAGAACTTGGAACCTGCTCAGAAATTTCCTTTGTTAGGGACCAACTACTCATGAAAAAAATATGCAATGACATAGTTACTTCAAGGTACCACTTGTTTTGTCTTTCCTCAATGTAAAAAATAAACATCTGGTTGATATTGTTTATCTTTTACTAAGAAATCGCTCTCAAAAATGTAAAGGACTTTGATTTACTTGCATAAGAGAAAGCATACACTAAGTAACATGTAATAAATTAATTTTTTTTCTTTCAAAAAGTATTTCCTTCATCCTAAAATGTGAGCATTAGCTAAGTAATTATTTGTACAATTTCCTTCACAGTTCCGAAATATTAAGTAGATGTCGGATTTTAAGCATTTTAAAGTTAAATAAATGGATAATTAATGAGTTTCACTTAGAACCTAAAAATTACAATGAGACCTGATGGAAAATAAATAAACATTTAAACTGTTAAGTATGATACTTCCCGTTAGGAATTTTAATGAAACAATCATTATATTTTCTTTCTAATTTGTAATTTAAAAACAACGGTAATCATTATATTATGAAAAATGTTATATTTTCGGTTAATTATAAAGTGTTCAGAGAATTTACGAGTCGCCGTTATTATACTGTATTAATTACAGCAACGGAACAGAATTTAATAAAGTCTGTCACATAGGAGCTGTGTAACTAAGCGAATTCCTAAACGAGTTAAATAACTTTAAATAAAAAGGAATGTAAAATCTAAATTAGGCCTTATTAATTTATGAAATAAGTTATGGCGTTACGTGTGATATTAGGAGAATAAAATTATAATTCTTGCAACCTATAAGTATAACAAAACAGAACTCATATATTTTTAGAATTGTTTTTTATAATTGAGATTAAACCATAAGAATTAATGGTATACTATTAATTAAATGAAATATAAGACCCCTGATAGACAAAGCTATACTGAGTGGATATTTTCAAACCATTTTTAAATGTACCTAACCATGTTTATGAACTGAGTCCTTGGTATATCTTTATATTCACTAAACGAGAGAAAATAACACAAAGTTTCGAGTTACATTTGTATTTATGAAGATGTTTATAAGTTTAAATAAAACAATAATGTTACTATCCCGAAATAGTTACAATGTACAAAGCAAAAAAAAAAAAAAAAAAAAAAAAAGTTTGTCCATTTTCATTGACTTCGGAATTTAATTTAAACGCTATTATAGCAAAAACATGTAACGAAAACGCTTTTTAAGGTTATTAGCTCATTACATATACAAATATAATTCTCATGTACATATGAAATTAATATTTCTAAATTGCTATCTTCACGACGATGTTTTTGTTAAATGTAAAACATATGCATCGTTAAAGCTGAATTGATTTGTTCTTTTATTTTAAAACAATACAAAGAAAATTAAAGCAAGAGTGCTTTTTAAATTTCGATTTTCAAGTGTATCCCTACAACTAAAGACCCAATTTCCTTAATTTTCGGAAACCATTCCTTAGTTATATTTAAATGGTATGTCCGTAATTTCATTGCAAAAAAAACAAACAAACAAACAAACAAATATTAATGCCGCTAGAGCGATTTTAAATTTTGGGTTTAAGTGAACCTAATAAATTTGACTGATTTTCTGAAAAAAATATTTTTATTATTTTATTTCAATGGCATATACCCAATTTCCTTTAAGAACATTTAAAATTGCGCCCACTAGAGTGATTTTTAAAGTTTCCTTTACCCCCATTCGTTTTTCAGGTATACACCCAATTCTATTGGTTCGATTGCCCTGATTTTCGGACAAAATGTTTATAAATTTATTTTAAAGAAATCTTCAGAGTTTCGTCCAGATAAAGAAAAAATTGCGGTCTCTAGAGCATGTTTTAAAAACATTTTTGATTATGCTGATTAATGAACTCCACAAATGGTTTGTTAATTGATGGTTATATGCCGAGTTTTGTTGAAAAAAAAATTATGACCGCTAGAGACATAATTATATATATTTGTTTTTTTTTTTTTTGTGCGTTTAGGTGCCTAGTAGGTACGATCGATGGAGATTTGAAAAGATTATTCAAAACAAGTTTTACTAGTACAATCGCAATAGTTTACATTCCTTTGGAAGTCACTAAAAATTATAAAATAGATGTCTTACGGGTACGGAATTCGCTAATACGAAAGGACTCTTAAAGTCAACATGCACTGACAATTGTTTATTTCTTTACTGACTAGCATAGTCGCTATTCAAACAGAGCTGTGAGTATTGCGGTTATGTTGTTGAAGTGAGTTAGTAAAAAATACTTGCATAGTTTGATTAGTGACAAATGCACAATGAAAGTCGTCTATAGAAGAGGATGTTTTTGTACTTCAGATCAGAGTTGGTTGAAATATGACCACTATAACTGAAGTGATCCAGTGAAACAATGTCCAAGCAATGTTTCTCAAGCTGAATAAGGCATTTACAAGATGGATTGAAGGTATCCGTAGCAGATATTTTTTGTTCAAGTAGGCCCTTGTCTGTTACTATGAAGAACATTTTCAATATGTACATCTATCTACAAAATCAACTCAAAAAGCGTTCCGTGAAAATGATATTTCTAGAATATGCCTATTAAGGGTGCAGAAATAGTTGAAGTTGAAGGTCTAAATGAAAATGATCCTGATAGGGATACAAAACTTGCGAGTGATACGCAATAATGAAAACGATGCCAATTTTTACAAAATTATTGTTTGGGGTGATGAATTAGTTTTTAAGGTAAATGTAAAAATGAACAGGAACAATTGTGTTTAATGAAATCCCGTGTATCCACATTTAGTGAATGAATAAATAATTAAACGTTCCTGGAATTATTGTGCAGAAATGTTTGTTGGTGCGTTCAACAGACATGTATTTATTTATTTATTTATTCCTATTCTGTTAATTATGAAAATTGCCTTGAAATGCTTCTTGGTTCTTGAAGTAATGCTAGAGATGATGGACGGTCAACTCGTTGAATACAACTACAGTTATTATGTTTATTTCTCTAATTAAAGCGACGGAGAAATTAGTTTGCGGTTGACACTTGGGTCTTATTTATGCCTGCGACTCAGCTGGCGCGAGGCTCGTCCAATCAAGTAACAAAAACACATCATCGTCAGAGGCATGATATCATCGACGTTGCAACTGTTACGGGGTCAGAAAGCTTAAAATTACCCAGTAGCAACGCGTTTTCAAGTGCGTGCACTGATTTACTTTTTCGAATGCAAATGTTTTATTAAGAGTAGTGGTTGTGTTTTGTATCATTCATGAAACAAAAGTCATCCCGTAGGATTTTTTTTATTAAAAAGTGCACATTTTATTACCCGTACCAGTAGTTCTCATATACGCTACTCATTTGCGCCAATGCATTTAAGTTAAGCTTATAGTTTCTGCCGCTAGATGACACTGCGTAGGGTCTGCTGTAGTTAAAGCAAATTTGCTATTATGAAATTAATTTTGAAAATATAGTCGTGGAAAATAGTTAAGATAAAATGTTCATTTACGAGTTTTTATCATGCGTGTAAAAATACGTACTATAGTAAAGATAAATATGGAATGCAAAATATGTTTTAAATCATAGAGGAGCGGGGAGAAGAAGTCGATGATGATGACCTTGGAGTGCAACGGCTGAAAACGGATAGCGAGTGACGGGATGTGGCAACAGCGTACTTGCCAGACTACTGGCAGTAGAAACGTCAGTCACAAAGTAATTTCTCCCCTATTGTAATTAAAATATATTATTATCATTGTGGCTTTTCTTTTGTACAGCATTATCTGATGTATTATAATTAATCTGATAGAATTGCATTATTCGGGTTCATTATGATATTTTGATTATCTGTGTCACAAAATTTGTTTAAAATGATTTCTCTGGATTAGTATGATAATACTGCTTTATTGTGGGTATTCTAGCATATTCATTATTATTATTATTATTATTATTATTATTATTATTATTATTATTATTCTGAGATACTACGATTATTCCGGTTTATTTTCATTCTCCGATTTAACAGGATTATTGTGATTAATCATGATTGTACTTTTACTGCTTTATTGTTATTATGCTGATATATTATCATATGTGCTTCACAATCACTCTGGCTTATTTACCCTGGTTAACTATAATTAGTGGTTTATTGTGATACTCTGATTTATTATGATTATGGGCTTCTTCTTTGCACTGCTCTTAAATTGTAAACTGCATTTGTACATTGTGCAACTTTCCTGATTACCAGGTTATGATGTTTATACAGAAATATAGTGTTTACTGTTTGCATACTGACTGTAATTTCATATTTATATAATGGTGTCACCGGCCTAATGTTCAATTGTAGTCAATATATAAGTACAACAGCTTTGGAATTTTAGTATGACAATGGGCTAGGGAAGTAAACTTTTAATATCATCGTTGCACCTTTGACCAAGAATCCCATATGAAAGGAAGAATGGTTCCAACAGATACTAACGAATTTCTTTGCGGCAAATAGACATAAACTTGTTGATTATTGGGACTGATGCCTAACAACGAGGGTGACCTTTAAGAGTCAGAAACTAAGACGCGAATGAATGGATTTTATAAACATATCTGTAAGCTAACATTCATATATACTGGCATTTCATTAAATGCACGCTCTTGTAGCTCACGTTAATATATATGTAGTTACCATATAGAAGACAACAAAATTTTCGTTAAATATTAATTTTTTAAAAAAAATGTTCACTGCAGTATCTGATTTTCTTTAGATTACTTTATATTGACGTTGAGCTAAAAGAAAACACCCACCAGTTGTTCCAAACGAAGAATATTATACCGAAATTATTAAAAAATAAATAAGCATTAAATTATTAAATGAAACTCGTTTAATGTGAGCCGGAACGTAATTGGTGATAGCCGCTCTGAAGCTAACCGTTAACAAGGAGGGTTATTCTACAAATGACGTCATCCGATATCTCGCTGAATTAAGCCGGAGCGAAAATGGTCAGAACTGAGTAAACATGGCAAGAAAACGGCTAACGAGATCTTTTAGTTTCATTCTAGAGTTGTAACAAGTCCTACCCTCTAGCGGTCCCACATGCATTAACCAAACGAATAATAAATGTCTGTATACAATGGAGTGGCAAAGTTATTACCGGCATCGTTCCTGCGGGCGATGACGTCATTCAGTTTGCAGAGAAGTGGAAAAAATGAATAGCGCACATAGGTCGCTAGTTGTACGTATGATAAAAGGAACGAAAATGTCAACATGCACTAAATGTCATTTGCCTAACAATGTTTCCTCTTGTGAGCTTCATGATTCTGTTAAATTTGCAGTGAATTGTGTAAGTAGATTAGTTCAATGACCAAAATAAGTACACATTTTAAAACACGTTTAATAAAAATGCTTATATTTAGCAATAAATAAAGTGAACTATATGCATTTTCGGGCAAAAAAGCATAGCACTGAAAATTTTCTAGAAAATGTTAGTTAATTTTTATTTTATATATGATACGTGTTTTGTATATGTAATATACTGAACGCATATTTATTATAAGTAACAAATAAACAAGTATGACATAAATGTTAACACTCTATTAACATTTTATTTATTTTATTACCATTTACAGTAAATTTTAATATTCCCACAATTATGTATATTTTTAAATCCTACTCTTGAAATGGAGAAATTGGCATTAGAGCAACACAACACATTCTTATATGTTCAGTAAGAAGGGGTTATTACCGCCACGGGTGGCCGAGGTCGTTAAGGCGCGGACTCATGAGTGGGAGGTCTGGGGTACGAATCCCGTCAGGACCGTCCTCCCTGTCTGAGAGCTTTTCCAGGTTTTCCTCAGTCCTCATAAATGGCAAATGGCGGGGAGGTACCCTAAACTTAGGCCTGGAACGTTTCCTTCCTTAAAAAATCCTTTCCCAATATATCATTTCATTTCATATATCATCAGTGTCACCGCCTGTGGTGCCTCAGTGATAAAAATTGTCTATTATTACATTAATAATATTAATAATGGATATTCCTCGTGTTGCATCGTGAAGTCTGGGGTCACTCAAGGCTCTGACTTGGACCGATGCCATTCTGTATTTATACTCGTATTAAACTTTTCTGTAATTTAACACACTCCGACACCAGACCTATGCCAACAATAAAAAAATTTATTTATATTCCAGACTCGCAGCGATGTTATAAGAAACGTTAACAAAGAATTACCTGGACTCAGTTTCTCTAAGGTCAATAAAGTACGGTTTTAATTTAAATCCAAGTAAGTCTCAAGTTATTCCAATATCGAGGTGTGACAAACATAACGGACGCAATTATCCTTGTTAAGACTAAACGATCGCTGGGTTTTTCCACTCTCTTAATCTTCTTTAGCAAATTCTGCATACCGCTACCCCAATCTAGAGCTTTGCGTTTTCACAATGATCTGCTCCTTATGTCTCTCAATAAGACATCCTCGTATTCTTTATCATACATCATCTCTATTACTACTGACACGGGAGGCCGAGGCCGTTAGGGTACGGATTGGTTAGTGGGAGGTCTGGGTTCAATTTCCGCCAGAACTGTCCTTCCTGACAGGTTTTCCGGTTTTCCTCAGTTCTTATAAATGGCAAATGCCCGGAAGACATCTTAAATTTAGTCCTGGAACGCTTCCTGTCTTAAAAAAATTAATTTTCCAGTTTATCATTTCATCTCATGTTATCATGTGTGTCCATCCCCTGTAATGCCCCTCAGCAGTAAAAACCAGCATTAAACAATAAAAAAATGTACACGTTTATGTAAAAATACAAAAAAAAAAAAAGTAAAATGAAACACATGCATACTGCACGCAAATATTACACATTTTTAATATAGTTAGCTAATGTTAGAATTCCACTGGTTCTTCAATAATTTCTCTCGAGTACAAGGGTGGAGGAAATTCGAGGAGGAGCAGCAAAAGAAGAAGAAGAAGAAGAAGAAGAAGAAGAAGAAGAAGAAGGAGAGAGAGAGAGAGAGACACGAAGCGGAGACAAACTGTTATGATTTCTAGAGCTAAGATGATAATTTAATCTACGTTTAAATTACTTTATTGACCGAAAATCTCTGACTTCAGAAGAAAGGGAGCTAGAGATTCTGGGAACTGTCACTCTCAATGAGACTGAGTAGACGAGAGATAAACAGCAAAGTCATATTCCGGGTTCGAAGAGTAGGAAGTGAGGGGTGAAGTTATGGAGATCCGGAGGTAAAGAGGATTTTGGACAAGAGCGTAAGGGAATGGAACGTCCTACATTCTTTTAGAGGTAGCCATGATAGTTGATTGCGCAGGGTGTCACATGATAAATTTACGAGTGTTAATCGAAATGAACACAGGCATTATGAACACGTTGTAATCTGTCGATCTGCCCAGTGTTCAAATTAGAGTACAAGACATCACAATAATCAACGTGCGGCATAACAAACACTTGAATGAGATTCTTTTGAGATTTAGTTGCTACATGTTTTAATGTGTGAATCAAAGAAAATATTTTATTGCATGCATGGGTTACCTAGTTGTGCCATTCTAGATCGGAGTCTATATAAATATCTAAGTTTTTTGCTGTGCTGGTATAATTAATTGCATTGTTGTTTATCATGATGGGCGGCACATTGTTTATTTTACGTAGTGCACTTATATAAATTATATAATCTAGGTTTGAGTAACACGAAAATAACCACTTGCTGTAACTTGTTACTGAATATTGATCTCACTAGATTTTATACTTCTTTCACGAATGAGCAAAATAAGTATTATCATATATGTATATTGAGAAAACAGCTTGCCGGTTCTAATTTGTGATCCGTCCTATATTCTAGTTCAGTTTGGTTCTGTACTCTCTTTGTTTATCATCTTCAACGCTGTTGTTTTCATGACTGTTTCCGGGGCGTCTTTCTTGTTGATGTTATCCATTGTCAAGTGGCCTTTTATGTTCATATAGTCGAGGGGGATGACTAGTATCTTTATATTAGCCATGGGTATGTTGGTTTCTACATCATTTATCATTTTTGATGTGCTTCTAAGGGTTTCATTTGTGTTTTCTGACTACTTGGTGGACGGTTGTGTTCTCTGTAAAACCTTCATTTTAGTAAATGTGCTTGCAATTTGTTGCTTTATCTCCAGGGATGGGGAGATTATTTGTGTGTAGTTAGTTGCATGGCGGCAATTTGTGTAGTTTGACTGCTACAGTTATAAGGTGAAGACTTTATTCTGAACTGTTTTTAGGGCATCCAACTTTTTTCTCATAGTGGGAATGAAGATTTCGTTTCCATACTTAAGGACAGGTTTTACATACGTGCTATACAATCTGTTTAGGGTGTTTTGAGTGCATCTGTACTTGACTGCAGCTAGTCTTTTCATATGTATGGTCAGTAAAATTTGTTATCTTGCACAACACTTAGTACTTAGTGCTGGTGCTCTTCTATAGCTTATTATTTTAAATTTGTCATTGTGTATTCGAGATTTTGCTTTGGTTTTCTTACAATTTTTACACTGGTCCGTACAGATACATCAAACTTCTTTAAACACTTTAAATAGATAATTTATGTACACATTGAAGATTGTACAGCCGTTAACTGACCCTTTAGGTAGATCCATTTACTGTATTTAAAACCTGACTCCACCTCGATGCAACGTGTTTTCACCCATCTTTGTACTGGAAATCTTCTAATCCAATCTAACATATTTCCTCTAACCCAGGGCTGTGACATTACGTGTAATAACGTGTTTTCTACGTGTCAGTAAAATACGTAAAAAGCTAGTTCCAGTAGTTTTTGGGATGATTATAGTTTTCCATATCAATTTCATAATAATTACGGTATGTAGGTATCGAGTTTGTATGCTTGCGCGTTATATTGTAATCCTAGCCTTCACATTCACACAAGAAAATGCTTCTTTTTGATAAGGTATTCAATGGCTGCGAAAAGGAGTCCTCAAAGAAGGTCAGAACAACCCAGCTGTCAGTATCCCACGGTAAGGCGAAAGGGTGCGATAGGAACAACGAAGATAAAACATCCCTGGCTTTTGACATCCATACGCCTCTCCGGCTGGCGGCATCAGTGCATCACACAGCAGAGCCGAACTTCCTTGTGGACATAAGCGACAAAACAGTGATAGCAAATATGCATACTGCGTATTATCACGCCGTTATCTGAGAAGATAGAAAATCGAAATGCCCTGTTCCGCTTCCGCGTGCCGACTTTGTTTCACTTACAAAGGAATAGATTTACCGCTGACGATATGACTGGCGCGAGAGAATTAAAACCCTGATCGGTACTCATAGTCCCATCTCATTCCACCTATCGCACATAAAACGAATCAGATAACTCCATATGTTTTCCCAGTATATTATTGTTTAACTCGTAATATTGGCTCCAGTTGTAGGTTTAAAGGATTCATGTTAACAAAGAGTACCCTATCTCGACAGTAGTTAATAAGCATCGCGGTGATCGACCTCTTCATGGCGTATGCGAGGAACTCGGGTTTATTCTAATTAAAGTTGATCATAAGAATTGTGCCAAATGTTGTGAATGTGGGGTCACTATAAAAATACAGCAAGGGAACACCTGAAAGCTCACGGAAAAGTCTGCACCCGAATATCTGCCAAAACTCGTGAATTATTGTTACAGCCATCACAGGAAATTATCAGTCCCGCCCTAAATTGATCAGACTCTTAAATATCCTATACATAGGTGATCTTTTAGCTCTAGCCTCACCGCTACGGGTGGCCAAGGTCGTTAAGTCTCGGACTCGTGAGCGGGAGGTCTGGGTTCGAATGCCGCCAGGACCATCCTTCCTAACTGAGGTTTTAGTCCTGGAACGATTCCTTCATAAAAAAATTCTTTCCCAATATATCATTTCATCTCATGTATTATCAATGTCCATCGCCTGTGGTGTCTCTGTAGCAAAAACTATATTCATATGCTCTAGCCAAACGACTCATGAGATTTTTTTTTTTTTTTTTTTTTTTTTTTGTTGACAGAATGAATGCCTCCACAAAGCAGGACATAGATCCCCATCTCACCACGGCTGAAATATCCCATTTAGTGTGGTAGAATCCGTGCACTTTAAAAACTTCCGTGAAATAATGCGGCTTGCTTATAAACCATCAATCAGAAAAACATTTTCTAATAACCTTATGGATGAAGTATACTGAGCCATTACCAACACAAGGATAAAAACCGGCGCAGACGGTTGAAAAAACGAATTGATCAACATAAAAAATGTGGAAACACTTATTGACAACCCATGTGGAACAATTGGAAAAGTTTAAGCTTTACTTGAAGTCAGGATCACCAGAAACAAGAAAACTAGCTACATAACTATACAATGTGAAATACCGTTCAAACATTGCCAGCAACAGGTTCGAATGGGCATTTGACATTCTGCCTGTAATGCCCATAATCTTGTAGCCAAGTATCTTCTCTCAAAAACGCACTATCTCACAAAAACATGGTGCTGAAGTCTTTCAAAACCCCTGAACGGGAACACGAACTTACAGAAAATGGAGGCTCTAAAATGTGACTCGCTGATGCTCTCAGAGAGACGCCTGTTTATCCTTCACTAAAACTTTAAGTGCAATGAGAAAAGTTGCTACCAATGATGAAGCTGGGATACCACCTTCTTCAATCAAGCCCATTCTCTATGTTAGTGCCTTTCTCAAAGAAATTGCTGATACAATTGCAGTACAGTAAATCAACTATTAAATGAACGCCAAAAACAATAAGCAGCTGTTGCAGATGCCGTTGAACTATGGAGGGATATTCGTCTACCTGATCATAAGGACCTCTAGCCACATGTGGAATAAAGAAAAAATAAGTTGCTAATTGTATATACAGTGTTTCTGACTATGTACTCCATCCTGCGTACCAGGAACTGAAATTGAACGAGAGACATCATGGACAAATAGAGGAATTCGTTTTAGAAAACCTTGGCCCCTCGGGCATAAACAGTTATCAACATTATCGAGAGAAATCTTGAAAATTTGCAAAGTTTATGAAGAAAGGGGTTAGATCACCACGCACTGCGCTCTCCGCAGCTTAAGAATTTATTAGAAGTTGCATTGAAGTTATATAACATCCCAGCACCGGCAGTTGAACTAGAAAAAACTTTTTTTTTGTTTTTTGTTTTTTTTTTTTTCCTTTATTTTTTTCTTTTTTTCCCTTCCAATTGATCCTCTGTCCATAGTATCGCAAGAAATATACTTAGCTTCGAACGTTCCAACTAACTGCTTCAAATAGATTGCATACTTAAGTTACAAGACCATAATAGTGATGAGTATAGGGTGATAAAGGGAGTGTGAAAGTGAGCTGTATTAGTTAGGGCTAGTTGAAAGGAAGAGAATTGTGCTAGTTAAAATATTCAGTTCTACTCAATACAAAGTGATCACATAGGAATAATTTCTCTTATGACGGAAATGTGATATTTTATTTATTTCGCTGTTTGATGTTGGTATTAGTTTTTGTTGCTATTATATATTATTTCTAGCATATATTGCAGTGTAACAGCCAATACTTTTTATTGTTTGTTAAATTTCAAAGTCGTGGAATATTTTACACAGGCTGACTTATGGGCCTAACCCTATGCATTTACAATTAGAGTCCGGTGTAATTAATTCTTGCTTTCTTCTGCTTATATTTCTCTTACGCTTTATTAGTGTATATCTTTCCCAGAGCGGTTACCGCAACGAGAAACTGTGACCCCTGCTTTTAATTTAAACAGGCACCTCCCCACGTCTGTTGATTCTACGCTGATTGCATTTTGCGTCCCCTCCAGGACAGTCCCTTGGGACAAAAGGAATTATACTAATCGCTCGTTATTTCCAACTGAAAAAACAAGTCTAGTTCAATTCCATATTCAATTTAGACTAAGATCTAAATTAACGGAAGCCCGGCAGCGAGGGAGGGTCAGGAACAGGAGGGTCCTTTCCTCTATTATTAACATGGTGCATTATTTCTGAGGATTGCAGTCGAACAAGCATGAAATGCTAAATCCTGTACATCTGTGCAATTCTTTTCGCTTGGGAATTTAGTGATATTTTTCTACCTCTGCGTACTCTTTTATGAGAAAAGGTTGCATTTATCATAAATAACACAATAATGTAAAAAGGTTCCCATCTTCTTACGTCAGTTAATTTTTTTTCTCTCTCTCTTGAAGAATAGGTGCGGGTCGGTGCTCTTTTGTTCCTGGGTCTTTTCATAGTCTTTCTTCTTTTCAGCGCATACCTTATAGCCAAAGTCGACTGTCATTTCTGTGGTATCCCTTTCAGACATGTGTACATCTTTTGTTTTGTTTTATGCAGAAATTGATCGAGTTTCGTCGAGTGTTTATCTTGAAGTTTATAAGTTTAAAAGTCTAACATGTTATTTCTGCTTTATGATTAATTCTTGACATAGCTGCATTATTTTGGATTCGCTACGGGCTTCCTTGCGAGTCCTAATTTCAAATTTCTATTGATAGTGTCCTATATACTTCTGATTCTTTTAGTTTCTCACGACTATTGATATATTTTTATATAATACACAACACGTCAGCTTCTCTTTTGGTAAGTGTTTTTATCTTCATCAACTACCATTGCTCCCATGCAATCTTTGTGTCGTCCACAGATGATTTGAAATTGATGAGTTTACTTAGAGGGTCAGTTCATTTAAAAAGGGAACATCTGGTGAAAAAGTACAACAATCTTGATTCAGCAAGACCTAGTTCAGACACTTATCCTTGTGAAAGGAGATGCTGAATGCCTCTTTGTCAATGGGTTGCTGCTGGAACCATTGTTGCGTCTTCATTTGATGTGAACGTTTTTGAAGAAACGTTTAAACTCCCCGAAAACATGAAAATCACTGAGGCGTGTCAGTGTTTCTTATATAAATTGCCACGATTTAGTACGGGCGACATTGACAGTGCAAAATGACATCTTTCGAAAGCAGTCCTTTAGAGGCGTCTTTTGCAAGTTTGTTTCTACAAAGCGCACAATATTTCCGGAAACTCCATGAGAAGAGACCATGTTAATAAAGAAAAAAGTCACTATTACCTTACATTTTGTCCATTGAACGATGTGTATATGTCACTCCTGGTGACTTATGGGTAACTATAATGCCTCGTTACACCCAATATCGAGGGTTCAACCCCGGCCAGGATCATTAGATTTTTTCGGGTGTAAACATCAAAAGTATGATTTCATTCGGAAGGGAAGTAATAGCCTGCAAGAAGAGGCCTCTGAATAAAATGTATCGGCCTTTCACGCCCTGAATTGAATGGGACACTAATGACCTAAAATGTTAAAGAGCGCCCGTAAATATACTAAAGACATAAATAAAATGATACATGTTAGACTCGTGTACTTAGGTTGAATACGTTGTGTAGTGTACTATCTTCCTTCCCATAGGATGAAGCCCTACATGATCAGAGACACATTTCTAAACTCACATCTGTTCGTTTTGTAAATGGCTGACCTTCATAAGAAACACTTTTATCTTCACAATATTAATTTGTATAATGTTGCTCAAATAATATTCAGAAGAAAGATATGACTTTCAGGAAGTGTGCTAATTTTGTTTTAGGGGGAATTAAGAAAATTTCGCTCGCTGTAGGTGCATAATTAAACAAGATAAAAACTGGAGTGTTAGTTTACTTGTTAATCTGAGTTAATGAACGTTCTTCCGTACACAATAACTAGCTAAAGTAGCAACATGTTATTTCATTTGTTTCTCCATGAAAAACGAGTAGATGAGACTCTCATTAACAGAAACAAATAAAGCCGCCCAGGACATTCGCGGTTTGCGAAATCGGTTTATAAGTATGACCTCGGGACTTGCGCTCGAGGGGCCACGCGCCCCTTGGCTTGAAAAAAGTAAATATATAATAAAAATAAAATAAACGAATAATTAAAATAAAATATTAAGGTAAGATTGACCACAAAATTCAAAATTTTGTCTGTTTAAGTATTGTAGTTAACGTTATGATCTGAATTAAAAATAAAAATAACCAGACTCATAGCAATAGCACGTTAAAGTGGCTTGAGTTAAAGTACCCCTTATTGGAAAGGAAAGCTACTGATCACCCAGCTATAAAATGATTTAGAAAGTTTAATAAGTGTATTTCGCGTTTTGGCATCTCATAATGCAGCTTTAAGAGGCATTATAAAAATTTCCCCTATTTTCAGCACAGAATTGAGAAAACTGTACAGATTTAGTAAAAATATGACACAGCGCTATTATAACTTATAATTAAACTGATAAATTAAAAATAACTTGATTGAATTAATGCGCATTAGAACAAAAATATCCATAGTGCATAAAGTTAAATTAGCTAAGTACCATCATATTTGGCTTACAATTATTTTGACTGATCCTATATCTGTATCCGTTGAGAGAAATTTTCGAGGCTAATGTTAATAAATACCTACTTCGAACGGACGTGACACAAGAACAGTTGTCAAGACTGACATTTGCGTCCAGAGAGCGACATTTGAACTTCATTTGGACTAATCAGAAATCGTCAAGGAGTTCAGCTGTAACAAAAAGCAGAGAAAGGTAATTTTTCAGTGAAATAAATATAAATATAATAATGTTATTAATAATAGTTTCAATGTTCAATTATACTGTTGCTAACATTGAGAGTTAAACCTAAATAAAATGAGAGAGCGTTACGCTATTGTCTCGCTGGGGCCTCGTGTAATGTTGCTACATTCTTCATATAGAACGCTAAGTTATGCAATAATTAAATCAACAGCTCAACTTTAGTACGGTAGTCGACTGTTACCAGATGTCGTTCTTGGATTTCCACCATGTTTGAGTTATAAAACAGAGGAAGATTTTGTGCTTGGATCGTTAATGTGTGTTTGCAACCTCAGAGTGGGTGTTTTTAATGTGTAGGATAAATAGGAATCGTAAAACGTAAGAGAGATCAAAGTGCTCTCTGAAAATTTCAACAGAGCGCGGTTCCGCAGATTTGAACAGCCTTGACAAGGCCATTCATCAGTTTATTTGAAAATAAACACACAGTATACGACACGGTACAGGCCGCTGCTGGCAGAAAATACGGTTAACTTATTCTTTTTTGTGCGTCAGTTGTTTTTATTGATAATACCTGAATTATTCTGAGAATTCATAAGTTTATTTATATATTTATTTATTGGTGATTATTTATTTTACGTTTTACATGCTTTTGGGAGGATAAAGATCAGTAGTGGCGATTCTTTCTTGGAGCAGACGATCGGGTTATTCTTTTAGCTTTCATATTGACATATATTTCATTCAAAAGCCTGGAATATTTGCTTTTGTCAACCAGTTTGCTTATTACAGTTCGTTGAATATCGTCTCACTTCTTAACAGCTAATGGGATTCGCAAGAGGTTTTCTCCGAAGCAGGCTTAAATAGTTACAAATCTATTCCAATACAGAGGAAGCTGCTACAGAGTTTCCAGAATATGTCCTTACCGCTTGCATGGGGTTTTGCACCTCGGCAACTGGAGAGGCACGACTGTCTGTGCCTGCACTGTGACTTTGCTTCTTAAAACTGTGCGTAAATCTTACCTTATAGCAAATGCTGGAAAGTCCAGCACTCCCCCAGCTAAACAGCTATTGTAACGATTAGGGGTGGCCGAGGTTAAGGCACGGACTCATGAGAGGCAAGTCTGCGGTTGGACATTCGCCAGAACAGTCCCGTCATCTGAAAATAATACAATATCTGGGTCAATTAACCTTCAGTCACTGATGAAAGAAATCACTCTAAATAACAACGCCCACGTGCTACCAGATCACCTTGTCGTAGACAATAGAGACGAGTATTTGGGTTTTAGCAAATTTGTTGTTGTGTGTACAGAAGACACTGAAACCCTAATTGTATTAATTTCTGTGGTGATTTTGTTGGTTCAATATATGTAACAATTTCGTCTAATTTGCCTTCTTTAAAACTGTACGTCTTCGCGTGTATTTTTTGTTTTGCACTGAACCGAGTATCAAATTTATTCACGAGATAGTGAATTGCAGATCTGTAAGGAAGTAATTGTCCAGGAAACTTACGAAACGTTCCTCACGAACGCGAAGAGGTGGTTCGTATTTATAATAACTTTAAGACACATATTTTTTCAGGTTTTCCTCAGTCCTCATAAATGGCAAATGCCGGGCAGGTACCCTAAACTTAGGTCTGGAACGTTTCCTTCATTAACAAAAATCCTTTCCCATTTTACCATTACATCTCATGTATCATCACTGTTCACCGCCTGTGGTGTGCCTCAGTAGTAAAAACGGGCGTTAAACACTATTAAAAAAACACATAAAAGTACGTTGTTCTAAAGTCAGCTGTCAGCATCTTCACGAACGAATGTAGACTGGGACCGCTCGGAAGTTCAAGGACATGCAGGCAGGAAGGCGGCCGTGGGTGGGGAGAAAAGCCGGCCTTGGCGGAGACGCAAAATCCCATGCGAGTGGTGAAGATATATTCTGAAAGCCAGGTGTTACTGTTACTAGCTACTTCTTCCCTATCGGGGTATTGAGAAGCTTATTATATATAGTTTCATTAATTTAGTTTATTTAAAGAGTTAAGTGTGATTCTTTTTTCTTTTCTTTCTTTATGTATGATATAGTATTGCATGAGACATTACACAGCAATTTCTTTTAGATATCTTAATATCAGCCTCAGTTAAATCTACCCAAAAATAGTAACGGAACAAGTAGATGCTACCTGTTGCAGTTCAATGAACATGAGGCGAACCTAGACAGCAAGTTATGCTACCAGTCTGCTGAGATCAACTTACAGAATTCGAAACTAAAACAAAGTTACATACAAGGCTTTTTCAAAATGGTCATTATACTTCTGTGAAATATAAACAATCGGAGGGATATTTTGGACACATTTTGGGAACGTCCAAGATATTATCATGAACTTTCAATAAAAAGAAGGAAAAAAATGATGATTCTGAGTCAAAGCCGTGCTATTTACGCGTATATAAGAAATAGTCGACTTTTCATGCTAACTTGCAAAATGGCTTCAGCACTTAGGAAAGCTTAAATTCTTGAGCGCCTAAATTCCCTTAAAGCTTCTGAATACAAAAATTGTTTCCCTGAAGGAACAAACGAAAGTATGGCCAACGTTTTGATTTTTATGGGTTGAGGAGCGAACTAATAACAGTCTATAGTATATAAGAATTCAATGGGGAAAATGTATTATAAAAGAATTCTTTTTTGGAAAGAAAAGAGAAAAAAAATCATTACTGAAAAAGGCTTTTCTAAACTATACAAACTGTGCCGTTTAATGTAAATAATTTCAATTTCCAAAGCTTGTGTATAACATTCTTTCTCTAATTTGAAAAGAATACAAACTTACTCCAGGAATACTCAAGGTGAGAAACGATTGTCAAAAGTGTCCTTTGTATTAAAAAATAAATATTGACTTCGCCCAAGAAAGAAAATAGGTACTTTCTGCAATAAGTCACTGAAAAATTCTTAAAACAAAAGAGATTGTTTATTTAAGGACGCTTCTTAACACCTCAGGTCATCAGCGAAAAAAAAGAGAGAGGAGAATGTAAACAGGTAATAGATATTCTTAATAAAGTTAAAAAAAGGTATTAGTTAGCAGTATTATACATTTAGGCTTATTATTATTATTATTATTATTATTATTATTATTGTTATTATATGTCAAGAGCTGTAGGTGATTTTTATAATTTGTAGAGAAACAGCACTGCACGCCACTGGCTTAGAACTTAATAATCTAATTACGTTTGCAGATTTATCTGATCATACATGGAATGTTAATGATGTACAGCGCAATAATTTCAGAAATTGCAGATGGGTCTTGGACAAGCAATTTGAAATAGCGAATCTGTGGTTATCTGTGGAGTTATTTAGTGATAAAGAAGTTGAATTAAATGCTGATAAGCCAGCCTTAAAACTTCATCATAGAATTTCTTCATACCTATCTTCTCAAAAAAGAATGCCCGATTTTCAACAGCTAATCATCAGGATTTTCAAAATTTTGGGATAAAAATGTCTAAAATCTCAGATTAATATATGGCTGAAATCCTACAGGGTGATCCAAAAAGAAAAGATAAAATAGGATGCAAAGTAGTTCCTATAAAATAAAATGTTATACATGGAAATACATGAGCTGAAGAACCACGCGAGTCTAATATTGTGCATACAAATTCTGAGTATCTCCAAAATTGGTGATGATCTGACGAATGTGGTGTGCTACTGAGTGACCATATCAATAAGGAAAATTCTTGTTTTCTCGGTTGGGTAAACCTGATGAATATGCGCAAAGATAATTACGTTTGGAGAAAGTGGTCAGTGTAAGAAGCTGTGTCTTTTCACGGCATCGTTGGACCGTACACGAAAATAGAATTAAGCTTACATCAGAACTGTATAAGGACCAAGTTATTCAATGGTTTCAGGAGGATTTGGACACGTTTTCTGCGCTGAGAAACCTTGATATACAAACTAGTGTTTCAAAAAGATGGAGCGACCTCCCATATTGGTCATGGGATTGGGTGCCTACTCCAACAGTCTGGTTTCTAGACACGCATGTATTCCATATACTTCACAAAGTCCTGATTTGTCATTGTGTGACTCTTATTTAGGGGAAAGAAAGAACAGTAATTCATACCCATTTCTCGTATTCTAGACAAACTTCGTGAAAATACCGAAACAGTTCTGCTCATACAACAGGAAAGCGGTGTGATGCTACGGTCACTAGAATAGTGCGCCGTATGGAGCAAGTCATACACAGTGATGGAAAATATGTAGACATTGTTGTTCGTTAGGTAATCGTTGTATATAAAATGTTACTAAAGTATTTCGGTTACACTTGTAGCTTAGTACAGAGGGACTTATTCCCCTGCTTATGTAACCTAATGGATAAGGCGAAGAGTAATTGTTTTACATTTTGTTTCAAGTTTAACTATGTTCATACATAAAATATAAACGTAAAAAGCAATGTTAGATACTCTATCATATAGCCTGCGCAAAAGAAATATGCCCCATAACTTTTGTGGTGTCATTTCAAATTGAAGCTTTATTAGCCATTTGAGTGCTGGGCTTTTAGAAACTAATTTCCATAACTTCGAAATTTGAACAGACATTTCACAGATTCCTTGTCTCAAATTTCTTGTCTAAAACCGCTCTACAAACTCTGAAATTATTGTGGTGTAGTTCATTAACATTCTATGTGAGTGGAGTATATATATATATATATATATATATATAGTCATAGATTTGTAATCGCTATATGTCAAAAATTGCTAGAGTTCTTCTATGACAGTTCGACATATAGCGATTACAAATCTGTGACTATTTCTTAGTGTTTTATCCTTTTCTGCTTTCCTAGTTACTGTTATTGTAGTTACATTGTTAATAGTATTATATTATTTTCCATATATATATAATGAACAGATTGTTTCACGTTTTTAAATTAAACACAAACACACTAAAACATGCAATATTTCGATCCGAAGCTCTTTTTCAATAAGAAATACTTTTATAATAGAACGGTAAGAAAATACTGAAGTGGGCGGCAAGTAATACCAATTTGACTATGCAAAACAGGAGAATCGACAAGTTCGAAAATTTTGGAAAACTAAGTATTTTAGAAGACAATTGTAAAGAGAAGGAAGACGAACTGAAATATGTGAATGGTAAATCAGCGATTCCTTTTAGAGCTATTGATTGATTGATTTATTTACGGACGCTCTTTAACATCTCAGGTCATCAGCGTCCCATTCAACTCAGGGCGTGAAACGGCCGACAAATTTTGCTCAGAGGCCTCTTTTTTCAGGCTTGAGGTTATTTTTCGACACGGGACCCACGGCTTTACTTCCCTTCCGAAGGAAGCCATACTTTGGATTTTTACGCCCGAAAAAATCCATCGGTCCTGGCCGGGTTCGAACCCGCGATCTTGGGTATAGGAGGCAAGTATGGTAACCACTACACCACCAGGACCGACTTTTTAGAGCCATAGAGATAAATTGAGATTAGGAGGAGTGCGTGCTTTATGAAAAACAATGTCACCTTCTTGTTTCTAGAGTACTTTTGGACGCCAGAGGCGATAAATTATCAATTGAAGCTAATAAATAACTAGCATTTTGAAACTAGTAAAATATTTTGCCACTAATGCGCTAATAGCTATATAATATTTATATTTTTCGTTACTTTTGGGCTATTCTCTTTTAGTAAATTTCTTTACTTTTTTTTTTTTTTTTTTTTTTTTTTTTTAACTGGGAATTAATATCAAAACCATTCCATTCCAGTTATGATGGCAGAAATAACATTCTCAAATCTTTATGTTTAACATGTCTTTTCTCGCGTTTTCTTTCTTCTTAGTTAATAACTTGTTCTTTCAAAGAAATTACTCTGTTGAATTTGGGGGAATAGGACAGACACAAATGTGTTAGTAACATAGCCAAATTGATAAAGTTGAGTGGGTGGCATATATTAAAATACACATAAATAAATAATAAAAACACATTTTTGGTTCTCCAACTTTATCTGTATACAGAAGTTTTATCTTATTTGGCGGTATTTTCTTTTCTTCTCAATTATTATTATTATTTTTTATTTTTTTTCAAAGAAATTGTCTCCAAAGGTATATTTTATTTTCCCCTAAATTAATGTTAATACAGCAGAGCTGAATGTTAAGCAATTTTAATACTAATGCAAACGTTTCTTCTGATTATATTCGCTCGCTGTTTGGCATTTCTTTGCGTTTCTGCACAAGATTCGAAAATCCTAACAATGATGGTTCTGCTTTCTGAGCAAGAATCTTACGAAACATGTCTAAATATTCGTTGAACTTGTCTCCCAGCAGTTTGCGAGCATACATTTCCGGAGAATAATGCTTGAAGCATGATATCATGGCGACCTTGCCACACTTGCAACGTCAGCAGGTGTTGGTCACGCTTGGCAGTAGCTGCTGTTGATGGATACCTGAGTCACTGTACAAATGTACATCCACCCCTCAAACTGACGTCATGTCATAGCAATGGACGCCTCTTACATTTCCTTTGGAAACATGCAAGGAAAGTGCCATTGGTTTAAACTTTTGAAACAAACACATCTTTTTGTTCAACTCTGGCTTTTGGCAGGTTTACAGCAAATCTTCTGGAAACCTTGTCTACTCATTGTCTACCCAAGTTCTTTCAACGAAGTAGAGAAGGGCACAAGAGAGGACTATGAGCGATTTTTGCCTTTTTATTGTTTCTGATGTAGTGCCTATATGATAGACTTCATTTATAAAACCTACTGTCTTTTTTATGATGTTCTCTGTGTCTCCAACCTTGAACAAATGGCTGTATGTTGGTGTCCTTGGCTGCTTAAAGCTATCTGGCATTCACCTCCTCAGTGTAAGGAGATAAATCGGTGATTATTACGGTTTTAGGACGCACTACTACTAAGGTCCTCCTGTGTTGCTGCTGGAATTGTTTTAGACTTCTTGTATGTTCTACAATTAGGATATAGTGGGCCAGGTGTAAGGTAAAAATGTTAATCTAATTGAGTTTGAACGATTTTTTCTACAAAAGGCGAATATTCCAAAAATACAGGATCTATATACAATTATATATATATATATATATATATATTATAAGGTAATTTTACGTGCCGTAAATCTACTACACACTATTCACGGCTTTATTTACTTTTTGAAGGAAGCTATACTTAAGATTTGCAGGCGAAGACAACGGAGACACAAGACACAAGACCACGGAGGCGGTATATACATGGTTAGCAGATATAACATGTGGAGTGTCATTTTTTTTAGTTACTTTCATTGTTATGGCTACACATTTCATAAATTACGTCCTAATATTTAATATTAATTCGTATTTTATTAATATTCATCAAATCACAACAATGACATCAGGTAGTCAACGCTCATGTCCAAAACCCCATTTGCGAACAGGTCAGAAAACTGTTAAAAAGAATTCGGTTTCCATCTCTTTATTCTAGCTGCTGCAAAACTCATTCTTCGTAATTACAGTCTAATGCTCTATAGATAGTCGATCTATTAGTAATAGTCAACAATAATCTCGTCTGTACGGTTATGAAGAACTGAACTTTTAGGAAAGTCTATACACACTTCTTCAATTCAAAGTATACATATAGAGTCGAGCGAACTTGCTGATGTTACACTGCTTACTCAGCCCGCTTGAGCGTTTGCCTTTGCAGCACAAGGCACATTTAATGAAAACAAAGACAAATACAGTTGACCAAGGTCTATGCTGACTAACGGACAGGAAAAGTTACTACAACATGTTAATTCATTTGCAGTTTCCTTCTCCATAACAATAAAAAGGAACTTTTGGTCGCTACAAAGCTTTCAGCAGTAAAGATGGATACAGCAATTGAGTGGTTCAGAAACCAGCCATGTGTAGACTTTCTGTTCCGAATATTCAGTTCGTCGTGCTGGCTATAAAAAGGCGCTTCCGTTTTATTATCTCTCTTCCTGGTTACAAATCGTAGCTGTTGTTTTTGTGGATGATTTTCGCCAAAGTGAATTCATTAAGTAATAAAAGACTGTCATAAGGGGGGAAGAAGAAAAAAAAAAAGGGGGAAGTATATGTAATTTACAAAATGGGCAAAAATTTTCCCCCTCAGAGGGTACAATAAGGAATTAATTGTTATTGTTATTCATGTATTGTAGTCTAATGGATTACAAAAAAACGTTAATTCTTTCTTTCTTTCTTTTTTCCTTCCCCCCCTTTTTTATTACGTTTAGGGATAAGAGAAGAAACTTGTGACGGGTTTGTATGTTAGCCACGCTTGGCGCCAAATTATGAGGCGGTATGGTATTGACCTCACTTGGTTATCAATTTATGAAGCGGTTTGATATGCAGTTGTTTACTCTTCGGTGACATCAGTTTCTCAGGGGACTATTCAGTTATTTTGTTGATTCGTAATAAACAAGACTGAAAGAAAAGACCGGTAGTATAAATAACCCCATGAGACATAATGTGTGTGTGCGTGTTTTTTTTTTTTTTTTTTTTTTTTTTTTTTTTTTTTTTAACAGCGTCTGAAGTTGAATTTATTATGAAAGCCTCAGCAAATATCTCGAAGCGTGCAGAACTTAAAAATGCGTGCATTACAGCGTGCATATTTTAACAATGAGTGTGTTTCGCCGCAGGTAAAACTTATGTTGAGTGTGTGTCTCCGCAGAATGTGAAACTTAAAATGCGCTACTGAAACTGAAGTGTCCGCCTCTGACTGCTTTGATCTACTTGAACCTGCTAATTGCTATCTGATCTGAAACTACGTTGTGATTTTCAGAAATGCGTGCTCCAGCCTAGCAAATACTTCCTTATACACTTGATTCAAATCAAATGATCGTTGGCGTCACTAAGCCACGGAGCCACACACGCACGCGCACGTCTCGCTTCTTGTTTGTTTAAAAATTTAAAATACACATTATCTATTAAATCAGGTTTAAATTCATCTGCCTGCACGTGCTGTTCGTTATTATTTGAAAGTTTAAAACTGTTGTACCATTGGCTAGTTTAAGGGCTAACTGTACAACGCCTGTCGGGTTCAAAGCCCTAACGAATTTAAAAGTCCTTGGGCTTATTAACCCTCCACGGCAGTCCTTTTAAAAGTGGCATCACTCTCGACCCTCGGGTCTACTCTTGCTTTTGTATAGAGTTTTATGACCTCTTTGGCTTTCCAAGCTACCGTAACAGAAAACGCCAGAGACTTTCCCTTTTGACTACATACAAATTAAATGTTAAAGTTATATCATATTATACACATATACAAATACCTGATACCTATAATGCTAATTACAATGCATCAAATATTATGATGATGCTTTCGACATACGTTATATTCCCTGGGGGTGAGCCGTAAGGACTGTTGCAAACTATTGATTGCAAGTTATTACTACAAAAAGCATTAACTTTAGTATCACAGGTAAGAAAAATCAGCAGAGAAAAGAAACAGATTATTCTTTAGATTTCATTTGAGTATTTATAAATTAAACAGAAGATTCGGATATGATCAAAGCTGTAATTTTCATGAATGGATCGAAGAAGTATACATGTACACTTTCTGAACGAAATTTAAATTTACACACATGTTTTCTTTACTGAAAAGTTTATGACTTATGGGGAAAAAAATAAGATGACTGATTTTTAAGAAAAATATACCTCGCTTTACTATTCGTTAGCAAATTAAGTTTTCCTAATAATTTACAGTTCGAATACTCTTAAGACCAACCTCAGGCGGTAATGTTTTTAACTCGTATTCGGCATGTTTTAGAATCCAATCCTGCTGCCGTTTAACCTACTGAGTTTTGTCTGCCGCGGACATATCTTCATTTCATCATTCATCTTCATTCCACCTATCTATATATGTTCTTGTCTTTTGTGTTTGTGATGTCATCGCGCCGGTCCTGACATAGGATTGACCATGGATAGATTGTCTGGTATGAAGCAGGATGCCTTCGGTTCCTGAGCGTTGCTAGAAGCTGGCCCTTCATGCCTACCTCCCAATGGGGGCACCTCCGGGAGTAAGGGATGAAATGAAGAAGACACCAGGAAACCAGGATCTAAGGGTAATAACTATGCGGACTGCAGATGTTTCCAGATAGTTGGAAATTACGCCGGAACAGAAAGCTTTCCATGCGCACTCTCCCTGGCACAACTGCATGCCATGCTATGAAATGGGAGAGCGGAAAATTCGTGCAAAGTAAATGTCCTTCTTTGCATTCGCTTAAGTAACAAGGTGAGAATGGCCGGCCCAGCGGGAATGGAGCCCTGTACCTCCCGAATTCCAGTCTAAATCGTTACCCCTGAGCCACCGTGCTCGGTGGGATTGATTGCACATTCAAAGGAACCATCAATGCCCATATGTACTTTAATTCGTTCAGAGTAAATAACTTCCCGAATGGCGACTGACCCAGGCATTGGTGTATAAGTGCTACGAACGGAAGAGGGTAAATTCAACGAAAGAAGAAAAAAGAAACGAAGGAAAATAAAATCAAGCTATGTTATGCTTAAATGTATTTATGTATGAGTTAGATTATAAATGTACTCATTTTAAGATTTTGTAGCAGAAAACCCATTTACTATTTTATCCAGTTCACGCAGAAAAAACGCTCACATTTACAAATAGGTATTTATTTGTTTTTCATTCATTTATCCTGGCAAATATTAAGGCCATAAGTGCTTCTCTTCTAAGCTACTCCGGGAATAAAATCAGTGAAAATAACAGAATACAATGTACATACTTATGTAAAGAACAAAAAAGCCAAATTAAAAATGTATACTGCGTGTAAATATTACTCATTTTAATATAGTTAGAAAGTTTATAAAGACAGTCTTAAAATTCCATTAATTATTCAATACTTTTTCTCCAGTACAACAGGAAGAAGGAGGAGGAGGAGAAGAAGAAGAAGAAGAAGAAGAAGAAGAAGAAGAAGAAGAAGAAGAAAAAGCGAATGACTAGCTGTTATAATTCCTAGAGTTGAGAAGATGACAATTATAATCTACATTTAAATTGCCTTATGTCCGACAATTTCGAACTTCAGGAGGATGTTCCATATTCTGGAAACTGACACGCTGAATGAGGTTGAGTAGAAATGTCTTTGGTGACGAGGGACAAACCAAAGTCATATTCCGTGTTTGAAGTGTACGAAGCGAGAAGCGATATACTGGGGGATGGAGATACGGAGGATTTTGAACAGGAGAGTAAGGAAATGGAAAATCCCACGTTCTTTTAGACAGTTATGTATGCATGTTACATGATCAAATTTACAAGAGCTGAAAACGAAATGAACACAGACATAATGAAAGCGTTGTGATCTGTCGATTTGCTCAGTGTTCAGATTAAAGTACAACACATCATAATAATCATAACGAGGCATAACAAACACTTGAATGAGATCGAGAGTGGATCTTTCGCTACATGTTTTAATGTGTGAATCAAAGACATCTACATAAACAATCAGGTTTCTTGCCTTGCTGGTATATTTAATGACGTTGTTTATCATGAGGCGGCACACCATTTGAATTTATTTCACATACTACATGTTATTCTCACGACTATACCCGGTGATTTAAGTGCATTTGGTTTTAGTCCAAATGTGTCTGAAGGGAAGTGAAGTTTAATTCTTTCTCTAAAAAATCACTGTCGCTGGATGCCATAAATTACTGAAATAAACTATCTAAATGAAGTTGTAACAGCCAGCAGACGTTGTGCAAAGTAGTGCTAGTGAGCCTTTTGGAAAAGTCCGTTAATTCCTTGCCTTAGGAATAATAAATATTACACCTGGATAAGATTCTTTCTAAATGATTCATGCACACTCATTTTGAGTTTACTCTCCTCACCAACGATATTAGGCAGAAATGAAGTCACATCCCAAAAATGAATCTCACACCTATAAGCTGCTTATAAGTAAAATTTCAGATGGGGGGGGGGGACTTGAATTACCTTCCATGTTTACGCTTTAACCAACTAAGCTACCGTGTCCTCCTCGAAACACGGAACCATGAACGTCTGTCATTTGACTCTATATGCCCCAGAAAATCCCTAAGAGTTTCTCTACAACGAGAGATACGCTCTTTAAGAAGCGACTCTTAATGCTACGAGTATATGAATTACTTTATTATAACTACTAAGAATATGAAAGTGAAAGTTTGTGTTGTTTGCACACAAGAACCATTACTTCCAGACTATAGGCTGATGAACGTGGGAAAGTGACTGTGGTGACATAGGAAAAGAAGGGAACACAGTAATTCTTCATTAAGATTAAATCGAATGCACTCATTGCAATAGTGAGAACTGATTAAAATATGTGTAAAATTAAAAGTTTAGCTGCTCCGTTTACATAAGGTAACGAATATTTTGTCTTACAGCAGTGCGCTTTAAAGTCTTTGAAAAAATATTGATAGTTGTATTGTGGAAATGGTTCTTCTTCTTGCTGGCAATCCAAGTAATACTCGACCGTACTTGATGCGCATGCTCAAACCTTGGTAACCGGAAGGAACTGCTGGAATTTCAGTATGCTGCGCGTTGCTGTTAAGCGTGGGAAGAGTTAATCTCACGTATCATGTATCTGTACATCCTAAAGAAGAGAGGCTGCAATTTTTATTAATGCTTTTCCTGTCAGCATCATAGGAATGAAGCAAAAAGAGGATGGGTAGTCTTCTTTTAGACATTACTAAGCAAATAACTGTTGCATATCTTACTCGATGAAAATAATTTAAAAAGTTCACCTTTGAGCTAGTTAATCAATTCTTATACACGGTACCATGGACAATTATAAAGTTCCAATTTTTATGTTACAGATATGATGGTGCAATTACATTGTCTTTGCCGCGTGTTCCTTTGATTTATATTAAACTTCCCATAGGATTTCCTTTATTAAATCTACATTCGTCATTGTTATGCACCCAATGTTTCTTGAATATTAAAACTTTTAGGAATACTAAAAGAAAAACAAAGCGTTTTTGTTACATGACCATAGATTTGTAACTAATATTGACTTGCGTTGCTCGAGGTTTTACCAATTCACATTCGAAGTTGCAGCACGATGGTGTGCCTCTCATTTCTCCATTGCAGTTAGACAGCACATTAGACGAATAATGAATTGGTCGCGAATGGCTCGTTGCATGACCTGCCAGTTCTCCTGCTGTCACTCCAGTTGAGGGACTTGATCAATGAAGCAAGAGGCCGCACTTTTTTGGAGCACTTGATGAATCTGGTGCATGAGACGCCAACTGAATCAGTGGAGAATCATAATACTGAATTTTATATGTATGCGCCATATTCTGCCGAGAGAGAGAGAGAGCGCGCGAGAGGAGAGGGAGAGTGAGACCATTGGTTAAAGAGAAAACTTAGATTCATTCAATTCATTGATTCACGATCCTCGACTACTGTTTTGCTCTCTTCTATTATCCGTAGAAGTATGAAGAACAGCTAATGCTAAAAACAAATTCTCTTCTGATGCTGTACAGATAAAGTCGTTTCTTCCTGTTAGTAACAAAGTTCATAAACTACTTGAGAGTTCATTAACATCAGCATTAAGATTGTGGTACTCCTAAGTTATTTCTCACCGTCAAGGGTGATCAAGGTCGTTAAGGTGCGGACTCGTGAACGTCCTCCTAAATGGCAAATGCCGGGGAGATACCCTAAAATTAGGACTGGAATGTTTCTCTTTTCCCAGTTTGCCATTTCATTTCACATTTCACTAGTGTCCACCCCCTGTGATGTCTCAGCAGTAAATACAGGCGTTAAACACTATTAAACATTTTATTTCTGATGTGTGTGTTTTTATTATTTGGTACATTTCCTTTTATTTATTAACTTTTTCTTTTCATTTTTGTTCTAGGGTAGCGCATGCCGTCATGTATGTACCTAGAGTAATTCTGCGCTACTAAAAACCACTATTAAGAAAAAAGGCATTGATTCAGGCTTTTACTATATAAGAAACCAGTAAATTTTAAAATGGTCGACACTGACTTTGTCATAGACAGTATAACAAGTTCAACAATGTCTTAGTTGATAGCCATAAAACTTATCTAAAATCTTTGATTTCAAATTTGAGATTGTTTCATCAACTACTAAGGTAATAAAAAGTATACAATGTTTCGAACAAAAAAATAGAAGGAAAAGAAAAAATTGGAGCAATAGATAAGAGAGTGCAAAGGAAAAGTCCATTTTCTGCTTAATTTTTTTTAAAAAGAGGGTAATTTAGAATACGCTAATAATGTTAAGGCAAGGTACATTTTTAGATTTCACTTTATGTGTCACAAATATTTTACGTTGATATGGTGGTTCGCAAATGAGTGGCGGGTTTGTGATTTACATTTCAGTATAACATCAATAAATTTAAAATTAACTTTATTAATAAAAATAGCTACAATCGGAATTTATATTTTTTTCAATTAGTAGCAAGTTTATTTATTTGCCATTTCGATAGAAATGGTAGCTTCTAGAAAAAATTAAATTTCTAAATGCCGTCTCAGTTCTTCTTGGTTATTGAAAATTTGTTCAGGTGTCCCAAATAAGTGAAAATCATTTGGTAAAAGGTGTAGTGAATATGCTGGATGCACTTTCGTAATCTAGTTCATTCAGCTTCTGGGCTATGCTCTGCGACATGTGAGGCAGGGCGTTATCATGAAGAAGAACAAGGATCAGTGCTGGGCGTTTTTCCTGCAGTTTCTGAAGCATATTGCCAATTTATTAATAATGTTTCTTTGAATTGAATGTTTCACCCTGATGCAGAAGATTTTAGACTATTACACCAGCCTCAAACTACCTTACAGTCCCCATAATCTTCCTTTAGTGTAATTTTGAAGGGTTTCGGTGCTTCAGCGAGATTTAGCAATTGTCCGATCATTTGCGGCTATCATAGAGAGCCCACTTTTCGTTATAGATCACATTACCATTCCCTTTGTTGAAGCAAAGCAGCGAAGAAAATATTTCAAACATTCTGTGTCACTGTTTGTATCATAAAATTTAAAACTTTGAAATGTATGTAAATGTTTACTTTTTTATAAATTGTTATATTTGGGGATTATTTTTAATATAACAGGGTATGTAGCTTCTAGAAGATAGTAAGTAATCACATTATATTATTTAAATATCTTTATACATGCTAGTTTTGAAGTAGTCTTAATGTGTTGTAAAGATGACTATTCGCGTAATATGTCACTTCGTAATGTTGGTAAAACATGGGCGTTTTGGACAGGTTTGTTTATTTATGTTTTATAGATACCACATGAAGTATTTGGGCCAAAGCTAAAAAAAAAAAAATGGATTCCTATAATGGATCATATCAAAATCGATCAAGGTTAATTGTCAGGGAGAAGGAAGAGAGCTGCTAAACCTAAAAGCAGCACTGAGGTAACTCCAGATAGTTTACCTCTCTGCAAAGATATATAAAAAGAACTTATTAATCGAAAACAAGGATTTTTTTTATTTTTTTATTTATTTATTTTTTCGCCCTCTTAAATTTTCTTCTCTCAATGGCTTACCTAACAATTAGCAACTGGAAACGGAATCTAACAATTTCCAGGGTAAGTGGTAATAGAGCTTGCTTTATTATTTTACTCCCTTATGTTAGGCGCCTTAGTTCAGATGCTAACGCTTCGGGTAGCTAGGTAAAGATTTTACAGAGTTTTACCCTACTCTGTAAAGGTGTATATTGATAACTTTAGGCGCTAAGGATTAGAATTCATTTGCGTTATTATTGCATTAATTCCATTCATCATCCATATAGTATTAGGATACGACAGGATATCGTTTCAAGAAGCTAAAACATAAAATACACAGTTTGCAGCATCACTTTTCGTATCACTTAACCGCACTGCTCTTTAAATTAAACGAAAATGGCATTTTAAAACATTTTAATGAAGCATCGTCGTTTCGATTTTTCAGGTAGCAAGTTCGTGCACTGTTGTACTGTTTCTGCTGCTTTCGCAAATTTCCACAATAGTTTACAATAACTTTCATAGCTAAAATCCAAAACTTAAAACAGAAGGAAAAATACCCAATTATTTTAATTATCTCATCATGATATCATATGAATAAATGATTGGTAAAACTGAAGTTAACAACCAATAACACTGAACGTCTTTCAACATTTATGTAACAAGGTACTTTTCGTCTCTAATAAAGAAAGTATTAGAGGTATTAAGAGGTTTTCCATACACGTGAATGTTAGCAGAGTTCCGAATTATGAAGCGAATACGGTAACACCTTTGTACGAAAGGCGATATTTTTAGCACACCTAAGCTCTACCTAATTTAATTAAAATTGTTGAAATAAAATGGATGCAAAGATATTTCACAATATATGTTATGACATTATAGGTTTGATAGCGGTGATGAAACAATAAATCATAAAACACGTATAACGAAGAAAGTCATGTATGATTCAATTTAGTAAATGCTACTCTAAAAGCAGTATCAAATATGAATTAGGGAGAAAATAATGCAGGATTATGTTTTGCAATTGATATGATTAATTTGTTTTCGACTTTGCGATGCGTGTACTGCATATGAAAAGTGCAGAAAGGCCAAACTTCCAAATCAATAATAAACACGCATAAAATGTATATGAACGAAAAACCAACTTTTTGACTTTATTATTTTTAATATAAGAATTTAAAACGTGGTCTTAATTATAAAAAATAAAAAAAAAGTTTATGATTTTGCATTTCTTCTCCATAGAACAGTACATTTTATTGATTTGCGTTTTAACTAAAAGCTACAAAGTAATTAAAACAAAACAAGAGTTTCTAATTTAATGATATGTAAATATGTAGACTATTACTCTAGTTTTAAAAACGTGTAAAGGTAAAAACAATATCCGCCTAATGCTTCTGAGCTTTCTTTTCATTGCATTACATCAACTGACATTGCTCTATAATTGCCTACAAGTTTTTACTGTAATATCAAATCAATAGCGGGAACGATATCAGATGCACTAACAAATAATGCATAGTAGAAACGTCATTAATACGCAGTTATTTCTTGACTCATACAGTTTACACACTTATTATATTTAGCACTAAAAAGTTAATTTGAAAAATTCTCTCACAATATGGAACACTGTCACTACAAAAGGTTAGAAAACGAGCTCTATTCAGTTACAACACAGACCTCTATTTGCAACAGAAGCATAATCTCGTATCAGAAATTATGTTCAAACTTATTTCGGTCAAATTAAAGCAATACATTTACCTGAGATGTATTACCATGTAATTTTTTTTTTTTTCTCCTTTTAGGCGGCTCATTATATTTTTAGATTTATTATAAGCTTCACATTTGATGTTAGCATTACCTGGTATAGTATAAATATCAGGGAAATGAATTAAATCTACTGAATGTACCACTGTTATGTGCCCTGTTTAAAACATTTATCTAGCAATCGGTTTATTTTCCTCACTAATGCAGGCAGCGTCAACTGGTCGCATTTCGGGCAAGGACACATTTCCCCACTCTTCGGCTGAAGTAATCGGTAAAAACGTTGGTTGACATGTAAACAAATTCCAATTAAAATACCCGAATTATAGTGGTGATTTGTCTGACGAAAACCGACGAAATTTTAAAAAAGCCTCACACTTTAAAAATGTTAATGCATTTTTTATATAACACGAATGTTATTTGGGTGATATAGTTTTCATGCAAACATTCACCAATGTTATTAAAACTGTCTGTTTTATAATAACATAGCTATCAAATGCATTAAAACAGAAATCTGAGCCATGACTGATTTTAAAGCTCATATCGTGCCGAACATAATGATTTGTGAAACAGAGTCATTATTTTAATTATTAAAACTAGATAAATATTTAAATGATTTCCTCATAAAGGAATGAAAATTTAAAATATGGCATAACTGCTAATTTACGACGAATTAATAGTTTTGAGATTAGTGTTCCAGTAAACGAGCATAGAACATTTTCTTACTTGCCAGTAGAGTTCCCTCTTGCAAGCCGACAGCGGTATCACTAAGGTTCGAGTCGGTCCTGGTGGTGTGGTGGTAACCATACTTGCCTTCTAAACCCAAGATCGCGGGTTCAAACCCGGCCAGGATCGATGGATTTTTTCGGGCGTAAAAATCCTAAGTGTGATTTCCTTCAGAAAGGAAATAAAGCCCTGGGTCCCATGTCGTACATTTACGGCACGATAAAGAACCTCAAGCCTGAATGAAGAGGGTTTTGAGCAAAGTTTATCGGCCCTTTCACACCCTGAATTGAATAGGACGGTGATGACTTGAGATATTAAAGAGCGTCCGTAAATAATAATAATAATAATAATAATAATAATAAAAAAACTAAGATTCGCAAATTCTGATCCAGGGCCCCTTCAATACCTGCTGGCTTGCTCTGTGTATACTGACGTACTAACTGCACCTAGACCTGTAAGCGAATAGGTCCGGAACCTTATCACCAAAAAAAGTCTGAAACGTGCGAAAACGAAATATTGAATTTTTGTATGAAACCAAATTAATAAATAATTTATTATTAATTTACTTTGAATTCGCCATCTCGCAATACAAAAGCTAGAAATAAAAATGATTTGTAAGTAAACATTTTTTCTTCATTACAAAATACAACTATCAATTTCTCAAGACTTTGTTATATGCAAGATATTTTCCAAGGCGGAAATAACCACTCTGTGCCACATGACGCTATTGGGCAAAATAATGATGTACGAATATGTGAGTAAGGTTCAAATGTAAGGTACCCAAACTTACTTGGCATAAATTTTCTCCACTTTAACCACAGTAAACTACCCAGTTTTTTTATAGCACGAAGTTAATTTTACCAGTGGGCCCTTTTGCTTGGGTATTGATAGCTGTTATAGAGTCTACAACTTTATTAATTCACACAATAACATTCCTTTAACTTATAGTCCCTTTAATGAAATCGGAAAGTTTCCCAAAATAAAACTCACGTGGAGCTTCGTTTAGCCCACGACGTTCGAAGGTGAAGTTCAAACTATAAATGCAATTGAACGTATACGTGATTAAAAAAAAAGATTTGAGTTCGGACATAGAGGCATCTTATTTAACAGTTCGGAGATAATCAAAGAAACTATTTACTGAAGTTCCAAACATGCATAAAACAGTTTTACATGACCTTCTGGGCTGAGGTTTTTTCCCACTTCTTCAGGGGTGCTCATTCATTCCTCGCCTGCCATAATTCCGTATCATCCTCATTCTAGAGATAACGTACCGTGGGTTTCAAGCGTCCCAACCTTAGAAATAGGCAAAGCTCTACGAGAAATGACATTCGGGGAAAAAAATAAATATGAGAAGTTTAGGGTATCAATAGTTGAACCCACCGACTGATAGATCCGGGGCAAAGGGCATATTAGTTATTGAAAGTGAAGCACATTTTATATAACAATAATAATAATAATAACAATAATAATAATAATAATAATAATAATAATAATAATAATAATAATAATAATGTACAGTTTTACCTCCAAGATGTCCCTCATTTTTACTCGTCTACAAGGTGTTTGATCGTTTTTTCTGTGATGACGTTTCGTTTCCGCACTTGAATCTTGCTAAGACAATTTGATTTTGTTTGTACCATTCAAGTATTCTTTAAGCTTCTCTGTCCTTATTTCCAATCTGCTGACGTCTCTCTTGTGCAGACGTCGTCATTTTGTTCCCAATCCTTCTGACTTACCGCCACGGGTGGCCGAGATCGTTAAGGCACGGACTTGTGAGCGGGAGGTCTGGGGTTCCAATCCCGCCAGGACCGTCCTCCCTGACTCGAGGACGAGCTAAATAGTGCCAACATTTGGAAACTTTTAACTCTTGTTATATGCATTAGCAAAATGACAACGCAAAGTTTATGTTTGAGCTAAAACGAATGCATGCAAATCTTAGTAAAATCTATCTTTTTGTTGTGGGAAATGCACTCCGCCAGGTTTTGCAGCACATAAGAACGCACCGCCCCATTATCTCACTTAGGTTTTTCCAACTTTGGTTCTCCGCACATTCGTACCTGATCGATTGTGATCAGTTATTATTTTAATAGTATTTTAAGTCCTTTTTATTGCTAAGGCATCACAGGTGGTGAACACTGCTGATATATGAGATGAAAGTCCCAGAAGAGTGGGTCTCCTTTCCTACCAACCTAATTACGTTCAGTTGAATTTAAAAAAAATCCTAATGTTTTGACGAGAGAAGATCAGTAAATTTCTATTAGTAGCCTATTCATTGGATCACTTAGCGTGTTTATTGTTGATCAGAACACGTAGCGTCATCTTTTCGTACCGCCACGGGTAGCCGAGGTCGTTTAGGCGCGGACTCGTGAGTGGGAGGTCTGGGATCGAATGCCGCCAGGACCTTCCTCCCTTACTGAGTTTTTTTTTTCCAGGTTTTCCTCAGTCCTCATAAATGGCAAATGCCGAGGAGGTACCCTAAACTTAAGCCTGAAACGATTCATTCCTTAAAAAGCAATTCTTTCTCAATTTGATCAATTCATCTTATGTATCATCAGTTTCCATCATCTGTGGTGCCTCTGTAACAAAAACGAGTTAAACAACATTCTATTTCTGTCTCCTCTTCGTTGACATCGGGGAGTCGATCGTTAGCTTTCCTTGGGTAAACAGTTTCTAGTCATCGGCATGGGTGCAGAGTTAGTCACTGTTCGGTATTTAGCGATTGTTTTTATTTGTAGCATCGGGGCGGCATCTCTCTGGTCTCTTTACCTCAAAATTTCTTTTGTTCATTGCGCCAGTGACCCACGTATTCTTTCTTAACTTGGAAATCAGGAATTCTTTCTTATTAAATCATGGAATAGCTTAGCAAAATTATTTTAAATCCAGGCATTTATATAGTTAATCTGTATCAAGGGTTCAGGGGTAAATTTGTTAAAATTTATCTTGTGTATTAAGAGATGCATCTTTCTACTGCCTGTAATTATGGTACACTGCCTTGATGGTATGGTTTATTTCAAGATTAATTTATTTTTGAGTGTGTGTATTAAATTAAAGGAAACATTGCTTTAGAAAATTTGCTTATTTCTTTTTTGATATGTGGGTACAAATATTTTCCACGATCAAATTCCGTAATACTCCAGTAGTCTTCCTTAAAGAAAAGAGCTGAATTTTATGGCACTAAGGGTGCTGATATTCGTAGCAAAAGCACTAAAAGAGCACCTAATCCATAAACCTGGATATGAATTTTAGGGATTTAAATTTGGTAGAATAAAATATAAAATTTATACTTCAATCCCAGAATATGCAACTCTTCATCATGTGGTGTAACATGGTCGCATTAAAGAACAGAGAATAGAAATGTAAATTGTACTACACGGGATATTCCTGCAAAATAGAAAAGGTAACGACATGGTTTTAAGCTTCTATAAAAATTGTTTATCCAATTTCGTGAAACATAGTGAATGAATAAGAAGAGCTGAACGATTTGAAACAGTGTAAATGGCATTATAATCAGGTAGCTAAATGTATATCAGAAAAAAATAAAAAAATTGAAACAATGTAACAAACAAGCACTGCTATTGTCATTATGACGATATTACAGGAATTCTAAATAGTTATTATCCCAGTAAGAAATAAACAAGAGTATTGTTTAAAAAGTAAGTATTGTATTCTTTTTCTTTTATCAGAAAACGACTGCAAGAATGTATAATTGAGGTCAATTGAAAGAAGACCAAATATATATATGGGTTTTCGTTTGAGTCATCAGTGTCATTCACTTCCTATTGTTGTAATAAGCGCACGTCGCATTTTCATTTCGTCATCGGTACTGGATTATCGAGGTTTGTCAACCCTTGTTACAAAGCTGACACAATTCGGAATATTCAGGCTTTTGGCGACTATATAAATGCAATTTCACGAAATAAAGAAAGAGTACACATTAGGAGTTGATCGAAGAGCCAAAATACATATTTTGTTAAGAAAGTGCTTTCTTTGGTCGTGTAGGACCGATGTTCAACTCTCCGAGAAAGTGTTGATGAGATAAGTACGCACTTATTTGGGTTTGCGCAGAGTGGCGGTATATAAGTACCCAACTTGCTTTCGCAGGAGCTTTCCACCTTGAGGACGTGCAGCATTTGCTGGGTCTGGTCGCTGGTGATGAGATGGTTTTCTGAAAGCTGCGGCGGAGCTGCAAAGCATTGCAAAGTTTATCACAAATACAGGATGACCTTGTGAGATTTCAGAAAAGTAAAACATTACATACAAGAAAATATATCAAAGTTATTGCCTGTTAATGATACACACATCACGTCAGCAAGTTGAGACGGTAATGCTACCTTTCGCTGAATGTGGTGAGGAAACATCTGACACGTCTTATGTGGAGAAGCTGATTTGCTTACAAGCGGCGAAGTGATTTCTTTCGTGCACTCTGAATCTGTCCCTGTTTGTATCACGCATCCTTTCGTTTGTGTGAGAAAGTCAGACCACTGGCCAAGATCATTAGCCTTTAACAATGTCTCCCCAGTTGTACTGACGTCTGAAAGCTCGCTGGGTCCGAAAATTACCCATAACATACGGCATACTGAGAGCGCTGTTGTGGTACGATCGCCATCTTGTTTATCATGCACGGTAGCGCCGCCACACCACGCGGCTGGAGTCTGAAACGCTGGAAACTGAAATTCTTTTTGCTTGTATTACAACAAACTGCTCAGAGATACGTACATTAATGTAACATTCTACTTTTCTGACACCTCAAACATATTTCCGGCTACTTTCGTCAATATGAGAACAGTTGAGTGTGTAGGATTACAAGGAGTATTTTGTGAAGGGGGTTAGGAATCAAGTGTATATGTTTACGAAATAAGTCTTATTCGCAATTGCGTAACATACATTCCCTGAATAAAATATGTTCCTTTCACGAAACTTGCAAATATACATTTTATAAAAACAATGGTACCAAATTACAAGGATGCTAATGGAATGATACACTCGACTTACAACTATTTTCATCTAGAAACAGGAGAATGAGTAAAACGCCATTTTTTTTTTTTTTTTTTGAGAATAAGTGCTTAAGTTTTATCATTATAATCGTGTCACATATTATTCCAAAGATTCAGATAAATCGAACTTATATACGATTCGAAAAGGACATATGAGTACCTAAAAGAAAGTTTATCATAATGTGCAGATGAATTAGCTTAATGGAAATGTTAATACTATATGGTAAAAAGAGATCTCAATTCCAACTACTCTGGAATCGTTGCAATATGACAGAATGTTTCACAGCCGCTGTTATCTTATTTATTAAAATAGTTCATAGGCCACAGAAGTTGTAATATGTAGCTTTGCAAAGCTGAGTAAATTCAACAGTTGCTTCTTTGGCATTTTGCAAGCTTCCATCAGAAAACTGATCAAAATCGGTCATTTGTTTAGTATATGCAGCAGAGGACAACGCTTTCAAGTGACTACTCGCTCACACTAAATTTCCACTGATTGGATGTTCGATAATGGAGCCAATACTACATGTGCTGCTTTTCTTTTGGTTCTTTGGAGGAATACCTTGAGGGTAGCCATTGACTCTGCCACTGCTTGGAGTTCTGGAGGCACTACCTTTACTGCCCACTAACACACCATCATGATTAGATTTGCTGAATCCCCCGGTCTTTCCAGCTACTGCCACTTCACCATTACTACTGCCGCTGCTGAACCACATTTTCTTGAAACACTTGCGGAAATTCTCAGAGAGAACGCCATACAGAACGGGGTTCACTACTGTGTTAAGCATCGCCACAAGGAGACACCACAAAAAATGGCAGGACCTCAGGAAGAAATCAGTGTCTTCATTTGGCCGTCTCCCATCCACATAAATAAGGAACATAACCACCGTAATGGGTAACCACATTAGTAATACCACTACAACATTTAACAGCAACACCCTCACTACCCGCAGATGTTTGTTCAGTCGAATTTCCTCGTGCTGCGACATCGACCCATTCCTCATTCCACTGGGAGTCATGAACTGTTGACTCGTGGCCGAAACCTTTCTACTCCAAGGCATCATTAAACTACTGACGAAACTGAGTTCGCTATCCCGGCGCAGCGGAGAGTCGCCGTTGGCTGCAGTAGGAGGTTGGTTGAGAATGACGCAAGGTACTGCCCAGCGGTTGCGCGTGGACAGAAGCTTCTGGAAGATGCGCTGGTAGTGATAGACTAGAAGGGCCATGGGTAGGATACAGGCCAGCAAGAGAACGGGCACAGTAAAGCACAGGGACAGGTTCACAGAGTCTGATCGTGGGAACACTAGGGTGCAGATGAGACCGGCGTCTGTCGCTTGCTCGTGGAACCAGAAAGCCACAGGTAGAAACAGAACTGCAGCAATTATCCAAGTAACCACGGTCAGAAGTACAGCAAGGCGAGGAGTGAGCTGAGAGCGATAAGGTGGCACAACAATGCACCGATATCTGTCCATAGAGATCAACGTCAATGTCCATAGCAGCACAAACCCGCACACAAACTGCAACAAAAAGCATTCATCCCAATCATAAAGCCAAAAAAAAAACGTTAAGTAAATATACACAAACATTTATTTTCACACATACAACTTTTATGAGTCAAATATCAGAAGCAGGGAAACATACGAGAGATGTTCAATCATTTATCTACCTGAGCATGACAGAAAAAAAAATCCCTGACAATTAAATGCATGAGCTATTTCATTCATATTTTCTGCAATGACTTATCCTTAGAGTAAAGTCTTCTGGTTGGTTCGAAAACCAGAAGTTTACAATTATCTTGACATGTTTATCATTTGAAAAATGCTTCACAAAGAAAATTCTTTAAAATGTGGTAGAGGAAATAATCTCAGAGGTCAAGAACTATAGGATACATAGTTCAGTTGCAAAACCCACTTTTTTGGGTGGCAGCCCGCGTTTGCCTGACAGTGTACTGGCGCATTGTCGAGGAGCAACAATCTGTAACCCATCTTGTACAAACCATGGATATTTCCAAATTTTCTTTATTTCTCTTTTTTATTTTTATTTATTTTATTTTTTTATTTATTTATTTTTTTTTATTTTACTAATTGTACCTGCCCAAATTCTAATTTCTTCCACTATTCAGGAAACCTGCATTCGCCTCTTTGTAGAAATTATATTTTCAATTTTCTTGCACATTTCTCTGTAAATTGCTTCCACAGTAAGAGTACTCTCTACTCCATTTAAAGTGCTTGATCCAACAGTTGACTTTATAGTATGTTGGTGCGGAATCCTAAACTACAACCATGCGCTCGTGTATCTCTTATGGTAATTTTCCTTCTTTTGTGAGACACTTGATTACCGAGGTATTTTTATTTACGCAGTTTCTTACTGGGTTCACGCAGGACACTCCAGACATCCTGTCTCTTCCAAAGTTTGACTTGCTCTGAGCTGAGACTGTTCAATGCATAACCTTGAAACTTGTACTGCACGCGCAGACTTGATTGTTTCAACATGCTTACAGATAAATTAAACACTCCTTAAACTATCAGGGTTGGATAAAAAGTGATGTTTAATGATTGCATGGGGATTTTGTAATAAATAAAACGAAGAAATAATACTTAGTACGTAATATTTTGTTAACTGTACTCATTTATAGATCAACGATGAACTATTTTTCTCAAATTGTTAAGGAAGAGGTACACGCTCTGTTTCTGCCACTAGTCCCTGACATCAATACTAAGGATTTCTTTAAGTTTCGGGAATTGAAGGAATTTGCACGGTACCAAATCTGGGTATAATTTGATGAGGTTAACTTTTCAATTCTGCTATGTTAAACTTCGAAGCATCAAAATGTTACATTCAGTTAATTGCTGTCCCATTTACGGGAAACCAGTATAGATAACCACGTCCATATCTTTTCTCCAAAAATAAACTATTGTCATGACATTTTCTTCTGAAGTCTATTTCAGTTTCATTGGCATCATGTTTTACTTATAATTAACATAACAAGCAGGAAGCCTCCCATTTCAGATCTACGTCTATAAAACCTGCTCTTTTCATAGAAAACGTCACCATACATTTCCGGAGCACAGCGAATGTTGGTAGGTTTTGAAATTGACTGAATTTTTTTTTATATCATATTCGTATTGTAGCACTCTTGCATGGAAAGGCATATTTAGTTTGTTCTTTTGTGATATGGAATTACGTTTAGCAATATGTTTCATGCTCCTATGTGCTTGTATATAAAGTTTTATAACTGCTTATTTCAGATGTTGCTGCATATTTCATTATTTTTCCTCCATCGAACATATAATACATGTGTTTTTAAAGTTTTAATTTTAAAATTAAAGTTTAAACACATTAGTGACAAAATAATAAAGTCCTTACTATGGAATGAATGAAAGGTGTTTAACGCCCATTTTTGCTACAGAGGCACCACAGGGGTGGACACTAATGATACATGAAATGATAAATTGGGAAAGGATATTTTTTAAGGAAGGAAGCGTTCCAGGCCAAAGTTTAGGGTACCTCCCAGGCATTTGTCATTTGTGAGGACTGAGGAAAACCTGGAAAAAACCCCAGTCAGGGAGGACGGTCCTGGCGGTATTCGAACCCAGACCTCCCGCTCACGAATCCGCGCCTTAACGACCTCGGCCACCCGTGGCGGTCCTTACTATGGAGAAGCCATAAGGAGCCTCTCCAGCGTAGTTGCGAAAAATTCACGTGATACTGGGAAATTCCTCATTTCATTTCCTTATCACTACGCAGCTAAAACCTGGCCTGCTTATCTGATACTGTTCAGTTTCCATGAGGTTAAGATCGTGTTATATGCCTAAAGAAAACTCGTCTGGAAGTTCGCCTTTAAAACAGTGCTTTAAAGAATGTGGAAATTGGGATGTCACTATAGACAATAAAGCTATTTACCGTGTCGTGTGCAATAAGCAAGTTGCAGTTTATAAAACATTTCTGTTAACTCAGCACACATTACCGCAAACAAATAGAGAAAAAATACATCCAAATAAACACAAACTCCTTCAACTACACGAAAAGATGAAATTTGCATTGATTTATACGAAGCTCTTGTAGCCACAAACATACCGTGGAATGACTCAGTTCCGCAGTTTCTTGGGAAAATGTTGTAATAACCCACTCCTGACAATCTACCCTGAGAAAAAACTAGTTAGCTGTTACCGCGCAGCAATTAGCAATTAGGAGACTCTTTCGTAGTATATGAGCCTGTAGCCTTCATGTGACAAATTTTCTTGTAGGAAACTATGTGAAGATAAGCAAGGAAAACCGTTCTTGGTTGCGTGTATGGTTTTAGAGAAAACAAATAATTTTACTATTGCTCGCTTCATGAATGATGCTCTGAAATTACTTTGGCCAGAAGGAGGCACTAAATACAAAATTCGGTTTTCAGATGCTCCAAATTATACGGTAAAAGCTGCTTCACATTAAAAGTATTTGCCCCCAACTCATGCATGTTGTCATGCACTTCACAGAGTAACGGAAGCCATTAGGGAAACATTTCCTGATGTGAACAGTTTAATAACCATCACAAAGAAGATATTTGTTAAGCCGCATCCACAGTTACTGATTATTAAGACATTTATCTAAACCTCCCATTACCCCTCGAGTCAATATTTGGGGTATGTGGCTTGAAGCTGCTCTCTTCTATTTAAATAATTTCAATGCTGTTAAAATTTCGTTGGTAGGCTGAATCCAACTGACGCTTTGTCCATTCCACGTTCTCCGAATATTTTAATAGAGAGTATTTG
The DNA here is from genome assembly GCA_030762175.1 of Metallyticus violacea. Lineage (NCBI taxonomy): Eukaryota > Metazoa > Arthropoda > Insecta > Mantodea > Metallyticidae > Metallyticus > Metallyticus violacea. The sequence continues at coordinate 106,922,233 of CM060833.1, forward strand.
CAAAGGAACTTGGCTATAATCAATATACATTTCAAAGTTATAGTTCAAGCCACAAAAACTCCAAAAATCTGGTTTGTCTCTACAAGAATCTTTATCCGTTATCCATGAGGTTCAGAGTGAACTTGAGAATGCTCTTTTAAAGTGTGCAGGAAAATTGTGTAGTGTTTTAGAGAGAAATCCTGACATTAAAGTTTTGTTTTCTGTGGATAAATATCTTCAAAGGTGAAAACTTAGTGTTTCGTGAAGAAATTTCTTCAGAGTAGATAAGTGCTTTCAAATTTTGGCCAATAACATATGTAAACGTGGAAATATCCTTTTCAACATACAAACCTGTGTTAACAGATAAACGTCATAAACTTAGACCTGGGATTTGAAGAAAATGATCATTGTGTATTGCAAATCAAACTACAATGACTGGAATGATGTCTAAGGAACTTTGGTACTTACATTCTAAGTACCAAAGCTTAAAGTTAACAAATTTAAAACATGCTTAATGTATATTTTCTGGAAATTATAGGGCATATTATAAAGCTTTTGACGGCATAAATGCATGCATATTTGAGATATTTTATGCATGCAAACCTGATGTTTAATTTTCAACATTGGCAACAGTGGACTGCCACCAAACAAACGCAGTTGAGTATAACAAAATGTATTATATTGAAGAAAGTGTGTTCATTTGTTCGTTGGGGTATAGGTTCTTCTCTTGTGTCAACGACAGCTCTAGACCAATCACAAAGAGCGATAGTACACGATGGGAATACGGCGTGACTTATCTGTTCAACAGTTGTTAGGCCAACCATTTTCGGGATTAGCGAATATCGCTGCCACAAGAAGATAATCACATTGTTTGTTCAATTTCATGAGCAGCCTGCCACGTATCAAATGATTCAATGAAAATTATCTGCGGAACCGCGACCATCGCATTCGCCCAATAGTGCAGGCATGTCGTCTTCTTGTGGGACTGTCTTAAAGTAAGGATGTTGTGTAACAGGTAGAGGTGACAGTGTGACTGTAGGACGCGTCGCTTTCAAATGTATCTAGCGTAGGATGACTGAAACTTCCCGAATATTTTGTGATAACAGGAGGTACAGTAAAGGTCTTAAACTGTTACTATTCCAACTTAATTTATTTGTTATATGAAAAATATTTGTTCCGGTTTTATAAGTTCACACGCTATTTTTACACAATCCACATGAGAAAAAGGCATAAAAATAATTATTATACGAAATAATATTTAATACTTTAATTAGTCTACAAATAATCTATATTTAATGCATAAAAATTAGAAGTACACACGTACACACTGATATACGCGTCTTACTTTTACACTTGCTTATCAGTGACTTAACAATATCAGCATTAAGGGATTCGCCTTATGAACATAGCTATACTTTCTATTTGCAAATATGATAAATGACTATCATGTGTGTACATTATCGAGTCATTTGAATGACTGATACGGCGAATGGGAACTCATCAGCCCATAAGTCTTGGCTTAAAGTTAGTCGGGGCAGGCCGGACTTAACGAACTGCTACGTTGGCCCTGAGTCTCAGGCCAATCAGCGAAGTTTGGCAGTGTAAGAAGCAACAGTGTTTAATCCTACAGTAAAGTTTGCTTAGAGTACTAACTGGCAAATTGTACATTTAGTTATTCTAACCCACAATGATATCAATGATACGTATGTCTTCGCCAATACCCCTCATGTTGTCAGGAAATTATTTGAAGAGAAACTCCTACGAGATCGAACTTTAAGCGATAATGCTATTCATATTACGAGTATCTACACACTTTAGAGAATAATCTGTCTAGATATCAGTTTGATTTTTCAAAGAGGATAAGAAGGGTAATGGAAAGGAGTGGTAAAGGAAAACACTTTCATTTTGCAATATAATAACCATTAAAAATTATAGACTGACCATAGCTTGTGTTGTAAGTTATGCAGTACGACTATATTATCATGTAGTTGCATAGCATGGGCTTTATTAACTATATTAGAATCCAGAATAGACTTAATCTCATCACTATTATTATTATTATTATTATTATTTATTGCTGCTGCTGCAGTTTCGTCCTAATATAACATACATTCCCAAGTACAGTGTACGTTAAGTTTGAAAGAAAACGCATCATACACTTAAACCTTAACCACAGCACATGTTATAATGTTACTGTAGTTCAATGCATTATATCATGTTTCAGCAACCTTAAGGGACACTCCGTTGCCTATACAGAGACAATAGCATGGACGTTTCTTATCGGCCTAACAATGAAGCTCTAGGCAGGTGAATTTGGCAAAATATCGTGCACGAGGTTGTATGTAAAACTTATCTTGAAATAAAAGCTTTCCGTTGTTAACTTAAACATTACAACGTCTTTAGCAATAACAATCAGAGGCACGACGCTTTCTGATAGGGAGATGAATACCTCCCTATCTCCGCTAGCTCTTCAACCATAAATGTGATAAACGTTACATCACAAAGTATGCACCGCTTATACCATGCGTTCCATTTATAACCGGGCCATAGTTCGCATGATTTGTGTAGTTCGCTCGCACATAGTAAGTAGCCTCGGCATTAATCCAGTAGCGCACTAGCGGTGAATGACACGCTCAAGGCTGTGTTTATCAGCTGTGTTATGCTGTGTCAGTTGCTGCCTCCTGTTCGAGCTATAAAGACTTAAAGACTATAGTTTATTTAAGAAATGTGTGTTGTGTGTGAAACACATCAGATTGTTCTTATTAGTTCAATGAAATGCCTATGGAAAAAAATTCGCTTAAACGAACAATTTTATATACCATACATACGTAAAAACCGAATTATGTAGACAAGTGTGTAAACAATTTCATGTGAATTGTCCTGGTTACGGTTAGACCAACTGTTGGATATCTGATTAATAAGTTTAGGATAACGGGATCGCTAAACGCTAAACCTAAAAAAGGATAAAGAAATGTTCTAACGAAGGGAAAAAAATGGACGAAATTGCTGCATCATTCGTACGCTCTCCAAAGAAGTCTTTAAGCCGTCACAGCAAATGGGTGTTTCGAAAACCTTTGTTCATAGAGTTGCTAAACGTTTAATACTGAAACCCTGCAGAATGACTGTAGTTCATGAATTACAACTTCATAACGACGTAAAACGAGTAAATTTGCGTAACTGGAATTTACAAAATATTGTTGACGGCACTGTTGATCACATTGAATACTTTTCTCAGATGAGGCATGGCTTCATATAAATAGGAACAATCCCCACATCATAGCGAACTTAAGGACAATGAATATTATGCAAGAATAGTTTATGCGTGTGGATGGAAATTTCATCTGACGATGCCAGAAATGTCTGAATACAGATGGACGCCACTATCAACAAACAAAGTTGGGTAGGATGGCGGAGAAGTAGCTCCTACAATTAACAAAGGCAATTTATCTTTACATTGTTTATTATATTCCAATGTTCACTAGCAAGCAAAGAAATGGCAGATCATGTTGTTTTCAAGCCGGAAATTGAATCTTCTGAGTGCCAAGAAATAATTATGTCCGTATCGTCTCTAGACACTCCTATTTCTCAAGTACTATCCCAAACATTAAGCTTCACACCCGAGAGCACGCAAGAGCCTCCAGTCCCTCAGAAAGACTTTCACTCGCCTACAAACCACTGTGTATGTGTGTACTTTAACACATGCTACTAAAACTCTGATTGTAACATAAATTTAGTTTCTTCCTATCAAAAACCAAACATTCCACATTTGCCCGATCTCAGTCCCTGTGATTACGAGCTCATCCCCAAAGCGAAGCTGCCATTTCCTGGGAAACGTTTTGCTATCAAAACGGACATTTTGACAGCATTTCATGCTAATAACTCACATGTAGCAGATGGTATTCATCGCCTTCCCCATTGCTGGCAACGAACCATCGATATACTTGTATACTACTTCGAAGGCTGCTAAACACCGTGGATTACCTGGGAGACCCGTCCTGTGACATATTTGCAACTACTTAGTTGTGTGTAATTTTTCCCTATGCCATAATAAACCAATGTTATCCGTGTGCGATTGACTGTGTTTTACTTCTTCTCTACGAGGGGTCCGATCCTGATGGTGTAGTGGTAACCGTACTTTCCTCCTAAACCGAAGATTTTGGGGCGAAAAAATTCTAAGTATGGCTTCCTTAGGACGGGAAGTAAAGACCTAGGTCCTATGTCGTAGATCTACGGCAAAAGAACCTAAAGCGAAAGAAGAGGCCTCTGAGCAGACTTTACGGCCGTTTTACGCCCTGAATTGAATGGGACGCTGATGACCTGTGATGTTAAGGAGCGTCTGTAAATAAACCAAATCAACATAATTGCCTATGAGAGCCCCCTACATCCAGCCTTCCGTTGGTGGCACCACTCGGCAGTAAGAGTCATATACTTTCAATCTTATACCTTAGATTTTTTTGTTGTCCCTTGTTCCCGAGGAAAAAAAAATATTTGCTATGACTTATGATTTATCCCTCATATAAATAGTATGCATGACACGTGAAATTAATATACGGTATTCACTAAATTTATATCAGGTGGTCGGCCAGATCCGTAAATACACGTTTCACACTTGTGCCCAGTTTGGAATGCCTTGCGAAGTTTTTCCAGAAAACAGGCCAAAAATAGCAAGTATGTGTTACATCGTATGTTAATGAACTAAATACCACGATACTTTCTGAGATTCTACTGTGTCTTCCTGTTCATTAAGTTTATAAAGGACCAATACGTCGCTCACTAATGAAGGCTTCATTCGAAATACCGTACAAAATGGACAGAAATTGTGCAGCATATCTCTTCGGCGTAGCCTGCTATATGATACTGACATCAAGTAAAACTTCGGGTCTTGCCGATTTTTTTTTCATTAAGTATCTTATGTATCAGCGCACTTCGTCATAAAATAGAATGAATGAATAAATAAATAGATAAACTTACTCCGCAGGACTGGAACCTATGATCTTCAAAACTATCGTCTTCGTCGTACTGCCGCTAATTAATTCAAGATTTAGAGATTTTTACAGCATTAAATATTAATGAACCTTAGAAAATCGGAATTTCAGCAGTTTGGAGACATTCTAAGGCAAATTTTTGCTCCATTTCCTTTAACACTGACTTGTCAGCATTTAATTTCCACTTCTTTATCAGTATACAATGCAATTATTTTTCTTCGTGGATCATAAATTCCCTACTTGAAATTGTTTGTCTAAGACTCCTCTACAATCTCTGAACTTTTTGAGATGTAGTTTATCAACACCCGGTATTTCTGTGCCTAGTGATCCAAGAGATAATTCCTCCCCGGTAGCGTCACACGATGTTTCATTACGTTCCAGGAAACTCGTCGTCAGCACAGACTCCTGACACTTCAGAAGGGAAATGATTAGATGAAGTTCTTTCTGAGAAAGTGAACCAAAGACGTAATAACTTCATATACGAACTAACCGATTCCTCATGCTGGTATGTAAAAAAGATCTGCCAAACATAAACTATTTGCTGGTTTTTGTACCAACAACTGCAGTATTTATAACATTATTAGGTGTTACTGCATGCTCTGATTACAGCGAACAGTGAAAGACAAAATGATAGTGTGAAATAAAGAATACATAAAAATGAAAGAAACTAATAAATGAAAGATAAATATGGGGAAGTAAGCAAGGTGGTCTTTTAGAGATAAAAGGGAAAGAGAGAATTCTTAAGGGGGAAAAAATTAAGGACGTAAATGTTTTAACATCTCTCGTGTAAAAAATGTCTCAGAATTATATAATATTTAAGATAAATCGCAAGTGGTAAACCTATGCAGGATAACGCCTAGTTGCTGAAAAGGTACGTTCACGTGCCGCTGTTAACGTTTTTACGACCCATCCTTAGAATAGATCTCTAACCAAACGTGCACTGCTAACCGGTGTTGAAAGTGTTTAACATCTGCCTCCGAGACAAGAAGCAACTGCGTAGTTTGCGAAGTGTTAAATGTATAAACAAATATACGAACATTGTAAACATTTAAATAATGTTAATTCTATTAATATTTACACTAGCCTATATAACCTAAAAGTACCGAGTAAAATAACTTCATTTTAGGTACTTAGCTGCTTTTTTCACGTGCCGAATCCTGGAGCTGTTTCCGACACAACGAAATGGAAATGTGTTGTAGTGTACACAGTTGCTGTTCCAGCACAGCCTGGGCTTAAAGCGCAGTTAAGTGTGGAACCGGAGGGGGCTGGAAACATGAATGCTTCCAAAGGGCGATGATAATATCAATACATTTTAATGTGCTAACTTTTATAAAACGTAGCAATTTACCCCAAAACGTTAATTCTTCAATCAGTAATCATTGCTTTGGCAATGTCCACCTAGATGGGCGGTAATTCGCTTCTCATCATTTCGTTCCAAGTATGAGAAACTGATTCAGTTTCTTGAAGAAATATCAAATACAGACTTGTCCATGTAGGCTCAAAAGCAAATTGGTTTATTCCTCAAATGCACACTTTTGTGTATGATATGCACATTGATGCAGTTAGCACTGCGCTACAGAAAAAAACACTCACTTTTCAGCGCCTCTCACACATTAGTTCCACTTATCCCACATTTTGGAAAGATATCACAAAAAAAAAAAAAAACACTCAATCTCTTCATTTAAAAGAACTATAGCTACCACGTCTAAGGTTCATTCTAAAAAGATTAAATTATGGAAGTGCTCCTCAAGGCTTTGCCACCCCAATGATGCTTTTATGTCTAAGTTCAATGTCTTCTGTTGTTTCTCATCTATTAGTTAAAACTGAACAATTCATCAGAAACAGAAACGATGGTATTACAGACATTGTCAATTTTTTAAAGACGATATCGATCCTGACAGATTGATATTGCATCACAACACGGTGATGAAGTTTTGGAATCAAAGATGAAATAGATAACTTTCCTCGGTTGTACAGTTTCCGAAAAGTGATAGCTAGGTGCCTGAAATTCTTCCGGAGTTAGCAAAAATGTGCGATGGTTTTAGTTGTTCGAATGTCAACTTGTACATCTTTGAGTCTCTTAAGCTCGCAAGAGGGACAGAGCAAGTCTGCCACCGAAACAACCAGTTCTAGATGTCGATAGTGTGAGTTGCGGCGACAGATATTCGCCACGTTTTCGTTAAAATACGTTTTTATTCCTTAAACTGTTTATAGTGATTTTCATGTTTTCAGACATACATTGAAAAAAAGAATCTCATCACAGAGTTATTGAATAAATAAATTAAGAGCCTCGCAAAGGTAGGTTGAGGCCCTCCCTCTCCCGCTCCACTCCCATACATTAAAGAAGTAAGCGCCACGAGCAATTCCAAATATAACCGAGCCGACGAAGGAAACCATTTCATGGTAAAACAGACCGGCAACTTTATATTATTGCAGTTAAACAAATTATTAGTACGAATTACCGCTTTATAAAATTCAATTCATATACATTAAATTTTCACACAGATCATTAATTTTTATGTTTATATTTCCTTAGATAATTAACAATTAAAATAATTTCTGATGCATGCTGTTCTAAATATGGATATTTCTTTAAGCAGTAGTTATCTAGATATATTATGCGATTTTTTCCTATCTCCATTTACGAATGCTTCAAGTAAAGAATATCAGCATGAAATATTCTTATTCGAGTTCACATATTCTTCATATTTTAAGTAATTGTGTATAAGGAAACTAACGGACAAACATGCAAACTAATAGCATACAGAGAAGCTTCTTTCTTTTTCGTAAATGTTTACCATCCATTGCTACTGCCCACTCATCGTGGGAAATAAATAAATTAAACACACAAAAGCGTTAAAAAAAGTTTAGTCATTTTTATTTTGAAAAGTTGTTCGCTCTGAAATTAGAATATTTGTGTGTTTTGAATATGTTAGAAATATATCTCGAGAAAAATAAATAAAACATTTTTTGCAACTCAAAACAATAGAACATGTGTAATTGAAGCATAACTGATAGATTGATGGCCTGGGGCGGAAGAGCTTACTTTCGGCACTTGAGCCTTTCTCACGACTGGCACTTTGTGCCAACAGCTCCCTATGGGGACACTTCCGAGTTGTACGAGAGAGTCCGTAGAAATATTTCCAAAGCGCAAGCACCAGCCCACCTCGTCCTGGCACTTTCGATCCTATAAGAGAATCAACGGAATAAAATGTGAAAAGGGAGAGCGGAAAATTCGTGGAATGTAATTATCAATTCCAACTTCAGCCTTAGTGAGCAGGAAAACCAAAAACCCAAGGTCAGGATGGCGGCTAAACGGGACCGGGAGTCCAAGCGTTACCGCCAGAGCTCAGTGTAACTAAGAGAACCGATAAACAAACTTCTTTATTTCCCACAGGAAGAGTGCGACATGTTCTTGTAAAAAGCGAAGGAAGAAAAGCAGTGGCACTATTGACTCCAGTACAGGTCGTACATTTGTTAAAAGGCACAATTAATGCAATTACTTACTTTGTTTTACTCACTCTATCCGACGTTTTCATAGGTTGCAGTAACCTGCTAAATTATTAAAATCTTCACCAAAAGTTTATTACTTGTAAAGCAAACGATCTAACTGTTTTAGAAACACAATAAACAATTCATTAGCTCGAGCCACTCAACCTTAATGGAGACTTCTTTTTACAGAAGCTATTCAAGCACGCACTTTATCATGGATACAATTTAGAAACGAAATGGTCTGTTTAGCAACTGCCAAGTTCTTACTGCTTGTAGTTTGCACAGGAAAAGTTCATTTCATAATTGCAAAGTAGCACCACAGTTTTGTTTTCCATTTGTAGTCCTTTTCTCTAATATTTTTTTTTCCAGAATTTGGCAGTACTATAAATGCTAATAATCTGTAATCCTTGTAGAGATGAGAAAGTGACTGCCATATATGCAATCTATTAATGTTCCTGACGTACGAGTACAAAGATGAAGGCAAAAATGAAAATGTTCTTCAGTTTGCTATTTGACATGGACTTCCAGACCCAAGAGTCGCTAGACATAATAGAGTATGTATGCCACTGCATACAAATTCCAGTTACTGCAATTAAAGTTTTAAAAAATCCGGTATTTGTCACTAAAATAAAAACCCTAATATTAAAGAATTTCAACGGAAAGACGTTGCTGGATTAGATTCATGGACAATATGGCGCGCACTTGGACGGGATTCCTAACAATATTTCCAGATAGAACATCCCCACAAAGAGTTTGATCCCCTCAGAAGAGCCGCCGGGGTAGGAACCATTCATAAGCTCAAGTCACCGCCACACCGCACCAGCTAACCTCACTCTGACTTTCGATCCTGTAACAGAACCAACGAAATTAAATTGAATGAAATGAGAGGGCGGAATATTCGTGGAAAGAAAAGATCAATGGCAATCGCCTAAGCGACCAGCGGAAACCAGAAAAACATCAGGATGGTCGGCCCTAAGGGATTTGAACCAAGTACCTGCCGATTGCGAGTTCCATGCGTTACCGCCTGCGCCAGCCTGCTCGGTTGCTAACATTTTATTTGAAATATCTTCTAACGATTTTTAGATACCCTAACGGTTAGCAAATATAACATGAAATTGAATGTACTGTTTTCAAATTTCAGTGTTCACATTACTATCCTTAGAATATTTCTATGAAATGTTTACTTTTTACATTACAGAGAGAAGATTAAAATCCGAAACCAACTGACATGAAGGCTTCCTGCCTCTTTCCGGGAGCAACGGTCGCTAATTCCAAACATCGTGACAAATGAAATGCGACAGGGAATAAAACATGAAACGGATATTATCAACGTTCTGCTTATTTCCTGTCACTTCCGCTCCCTCACAGATTAATGTAGGCTTTAACTAATATTTACTTTTCCAAACTCTCGCTGTCTGATGCTGGCATAAAACGTAATTTATAATCATGGCCATTGCAGCTCTGTAAATAACATCGCTCTTGCTTTGAAGCAAACTGTGGAAGGGAACGATGCTGAAAACAAGTGACAGCTATCGAACTTCATAGAAAAACAGTCCCTTTTTAGAAAAACTTCCAGAGTATGTTCACCATGTGTGGATACAAACGAATTTCACTATCTAGAAAGTAACATAAACATCTCTCACCGTTTAGAACCAGCCAGAGCTACAAAGTGCTGTTCCATTTTTTTATTATTATTTTTTCCCCGCTGTTACGAAAAGATATATATTTTTCAGTCTACATACATGCGTTCCAGTCAACAATCTGCTACCCACTTACAACAACCTCCGCCGACCGAATGAATCCCACAGAGTTATCGATTCTCTGGCAAATGGTTGAACAGAATAAAATGATTGTTAAAACGTTTTAATTAAGCATACTTTTTCGCTCGCTAACAGATATTACAAATTACTAAACAACACTGTTAACTCTTTAAGAGGACGATTGTCCGCAGTTTTTGTTCTGCTTCAGGGTATTTTCACTATCAGCATATAGTGATTATACGAGAAATTGCTTTTCAGGCTATTCGAAAAAGGTCACAAGTTAGTTTATTTAGCTAAGCACGTATTGCATAAAAACGTATATTTCATTTTGTATTATTTCAACGATATTGTATGATCAAATTTATTCCGACTTTGCCGTGAGTAAATTGAAATAAATGACTCCACTATTGCGGAGCTAGTTTCTGTCAGTATAATCAGTTGATATAGTTCTGACAATTCGCAAAGGAGGGCGGGAGGGAGAAAGACAAGGCTTATTTCCATGTCGTAGTTATAAGTCGGTTTGTTTACAAAATGCTCTATTAGTTCTTTTAACTACTCGCTTTACTGCAAAGCATTGCACTCTCGAAGCCGATATTCTTCAAGGTAACGTACACTGACCAGCTTACGTCATCTATTCAAATTGGTTTATGTTTCAGTCCAAATAAGTTGCTTTTCTATCTAAAAAGCTGATTTTGAATCTTCAAATTATCTGTAAAGATAAGTGGTCCTGATATATACTTTTTTCAAAACTTGAGAGAAAGTCGGGAAGTTTTATATTTTTAAAAATATTTTATATATTGTATTGTTCTTATCGTAACGTGATACTATAGCTGTAGATCTTTGCGCTGTAGTCCTTGGCGCCTTAAAGTTATTTGGCATTTGCCTTCTCAGGGTTAGGCAACTTTACCTGCCCAGAAAACGAATCCAGGACCTCCAGATTAGTTGTAGAAAACGCTACCACTAGCTTTTGAGATGGGAAAGTTATGAATGCTAAATTCTGTTCAATGTGGTATAAAAATACGTGGAATAATGTTTTAATATATAACACTTAAAGAAACGTTGAATTTTTGTGAATATGAAATACAAATTTTGGGAAATGATTGTAATGTACTCATACAGCTATACTATTTTTAGAAAGAAACAATGAAAAGATAAATAAATAAAAATCCGTCCCTACCCCAGAGCAATTCAGCAATTTAAAAGCATGGTAAGGGCAATTTATTCCTTGAAAACGCTTTTGTTAAGTCCACAGTTGAAACTGTTCACCAGAATTGGGAACACTTTAAGAGACATTTATCTGTTTATTGTAACAGTAAATGATAAACTGCAGCTTAGCACATTGCAGCTGTAAACGTTCTAACCAGCCTTTTTGCTTCTTATAACTTTTGAAATCATACGAAATTTTTTTTTTAAGTGTTAACGCCGGTATTTACTACAAAGACACCACAATCGGTGGATACTGATGATACGTGAGATGAAATGATATATTGGAAAGGATTTTTTAAGGAAGAAAAGTTCCAGGCCTAAATTTAGGGTACCTCCCCGGCACTTATCATTTATGAGAGGACTGAGGAAAACCTGGAAAAAACCTCAGTCAGGGAGAGCGGTCCTGGTGGGATTCGAACCCCAAACTTCCCGCCAAGCCCGTGCCTTAACGACCTCGGCCGCCCGGGACATAGCAGTTCTTAAAAACTTCAGTCATCACTTGAGCTAGTTTTTATAAAATTGTCAATTTTATTACCCTTGAGGATGACGCCATACATACCAAAAATAAAGCTGTTGATAAACTTGGACAGAGAGACTGTAAATATGGAAAGAAACTTTGGTCTTCGATTGTGGTAAATTATTTGGTATGTGTATTTTAATAGCTATAACTTATGTGTTTGTCTATAATCTAAACATTTTAACTCTATTTCTTAGTTTTAGAGAAAACTATGGATAGCAGCTTATCAGTGAAGAGCAGAGATTTGTTCTCTCGCCTATCCTTCTACATTAAGGAATAAAACTTTATATGTAGAAACCCAAAGACTGATTATTCTGTTTATACAAACTTATTTTGCATTTATAAAACAGGAACTTTAAAAATAACACATATACAGTAGTTTTGGAATTAAATTCATACCATTCAGAAAGCACAAAATATACAAATTTTAATTAAGTATAATATTTACCGATACATCTTGTTTAACGTTTATTTAATATCCATCATGTCATAATGTTTAGTATTTCAATTTTAAATCAAGTCGGATCCAGGTAGTGTTATCGGAATGAAACGAACTTCATATGTGAATAACTGCTCAAAGGGAATAATAGGAGGGTATGTGCACAAAAATTTTCCGCTAAAATAAGGAGCATCTGGCAGGCACTAGAGAGCCCAAAATTGTGAACATTACAATGGAATCGCCACCTCAAATGTGACGCCATTAAGAAGGATCTTGAATGGACCACATAATCAACGGACTCCCTTTATGCTGCCCGCATACAAATTAGAATAAGAAATTAACTAATATTATAATCATGCACAGAGTTTGAAACTTACGAGGTCATATCTGCATTTAGCTCAATGTGCCATTGTTTGCTTCAGAAACGCCTACATGCCGCTATTTATAATTGCTTTTATTGCGTGCCATGTTTAAAGATAAACATTACCTACCATGGGGCAGGAAATGGACAGCAAACACACAAACATATTAAATTAATTAATTATTGTGTTTCCTTTTCGGGTTGTGAACTGCTAAAAATGTGTTTGCCTTAGTTTCAGGCATAGGTGTGTTTTAACGGAGTATATATTATTCTCTCAAATGAGAAGTGGTGCCTAAAATATCTTATCTTAAACAATTTTATTTCATTTCACAAAATCTAGTAATGCTACCATCAGTAAAGCTTGATTCCGACAAATGCTTGAAATTATAGTGTCGAAAGTTTCTGTATAACAAAACTTGGGTAAAAATTATCACAGTTTAACTTAAACTTCCCTTTTAATTTAATTTTGTATAACTTAATAAACAAAAATAGCATATACTTTAAAACGTTTCCTAATTAAAAGTCAAGTGAATTAACGGTCACTGAAAAAGAATATATATTCCAAATTGTAAAATAAAATTATATATATATAATTACACTGATTGACATCACTAATGTATATATTACAAATAAAAAGCAAACTCTTGTAACAATGTAACTAAAATAACAACAACCGAGAAGCAGATATACAGTATATAATAGTGTACTATTGTGTATATATGTAAAGTATATAGGTATACACAATAGTATGATTCTGTTCTCTAAATGTTCTTTGTATATATTTCTGTAAGAACTCATCTCAGAGAGTGAATCCTTAAGCAAATGCAATTCTTTCTTTTTCGATATCGTAACAAATTTCGTCCATGTATGAACTTTCTTTCTCAGTAAATAAAATTCGTCTATGCAGCAGCGTATCCCATTCTTGTGAAAAACATCTGAATTCGCTTTTGTACGCTCCGGTCTACTTCCTGGAGTAGACAGAGAAGACGCGCCGGCTTCAACCTCTTCACTTCTTACCCTGACACTTGTTCTCACCGTTAAGTTTGATTGTTTTACTCGGAATTTTATTACCTCGACTTATCACATTATAGCGGGATAATTACGACATGTGTTGGTGGAATGGACGTTCACTAATGCCAACACTTTGGGGGGCAAACTTTGTAGCGGAATAAAGGGGACGCCGCCGTTGACGTGACTAACACCACTATATGCTCGACTAATTCAGGGTTTGTTAATATAGCTGGATTTTTCAGATTGATAGTTCAGAGGTGAAAGGGTCGTGATTTTAAGTATAACAAAATCACAATGGATTGAAGTCTATGTCTTTGTTATTATCACACAACGATACACTTTTCTGATTACGATATGCTCTGAGAATATTATTATATGCAAACTGAATACGAGACAGACGTGTTATAATTTATGTTTCTTTCCCGAAAACTGTGCTGTTGTATCTCGTATACAATTTTCTTATATAGATATTAATTCAAACGCATAACTCCAATCATTTGCTATAGTTAATAATTTGTAATTTCTTCCACGAAATGTTAACTGCCACTTATCTTTACGTAATGTTTATTGCGTTTTTATACGGGCTAAGAACCACGATTTCTGCTAATGGAATTTAAAACACAACTATGAACGGAATCCAACTAACAAATTTTGAGATTAAAAACCGTCAATTATTATAATAGGATTATAACACATGACAATGCATTATATTTTCAACATAGGTATATTAAGCGAATGAAATTGGTTCATTTCTATTTAGTCGCAATAAAGCTGTCTGTCTCGTGTTTCATTCTTGGTACACATTATTAACTTTGATACGCTTGCATTGGTTGATTCACTTAGTATTACAATTTTACTATCTGTATTAATCTTTTCATATTCTTGGCTGTGTACGAGGGCAGGTCCATAAGTTTCCGGCCTAACCAATTTCTAGATATGAAGAAAAAAACTATATTTCACTTTTCAATATAGATACCCTTTATTGCAATACACTTCTCGCATCTCCTTGAAGCCACGTTTCTTCACCGCTTCCTTTGCAACAAGATATGTGCAACAGACGCGATGTCGTGAAGAAGGCGCACACCACCACTCAGTTTTCCTCGCCTTTTCTCTTTGATGGAAGCACGTAGTCTGTGCGGTAGGCCAGCATAGTACTCCCCATTTACTGTGATATTCCTCACCTACAGGTCAATGAAGAGTGTTCCTTCAAGTCCCAAAAGATATGACCATGATCTTCTTGGTTGACTGAGTAACCTTGGCCTATAGTGGCGTTGCTTCACCAGGTTTACGCCCCTCCATTGATTCAATCTCTTTTGGACAAGAGAGCATAGTAGAGTACCATAGTTTATCTCCTGTAACAATGGTTTGCAGAACTTCTCTCTCTTTGCCACGACAGAGCTCCAAAAATGCCAGACAACAAATGACTCGTTGCTGCTTTTGGACTGAGGAAAGAAGTCTAGGCACCCATCTTGCACTAACCTTATTCATGTTTAAATGTTCATGAATAATTCGAAGGACTGTTGTTTTAGAAAAGCCCAACTTTGCTACTATTTCTGTAACTTTGAGCGGCCAGTCTTGCATAATTTCTTCCTCCACAAGAGCGATATTTTCAGGAGTGGGCACCTCCAAGGGTTGACCTGCATGCTCTTCATCTTCAATGCTTTCTCGACCATTCAAAAAAGTTCGGCACATTCTTTTACGGTAGAATATGAAGGGGGGGTGATGCTTCCTCATATACACCGTCCAATCTCTGTTTAATTTCATTTGGAGTAAGTCCTTCTTTTGTGAAGAACTGAATAACAGCTCGAAACTCCACTTTTAACATGTCACAATCTTCTATACATAGTCTTCTCTATGCAAGTATATCACTGAACACATCGGAGCGGAAATTTCAGTTGCAATTATTTACTAAACAGGTAAAATATGGCACTAGATAAGGCTTTTATGAAGGCGATAATCCTTATCGGCGAGGCCGGAAACTCATGGACTTACCCTCGTATGTGTTCCTTTGAGTCGTTCCATTAATATTATCCGGTATTGTCATAAAGGCCAGCAAACAAACATTAAGGCATGCATTGTAATAGCTCTTATTAGATATATGAAATCTATACAAAAGAGCTTACTAGATTTATACGATTTAAAACGTATTACCAACGAATATTTGTTATTTGGATTGAAAATTAAAGCCATTACCTAATATAAAAACATATGCAAATGAGCTTATTAAATTAATATTATTAATGAATGTTTTTGAGTTTCAGATCAAATATTATAGCCTTTATCTTATGTAATAACATACGTAAATGAAATTCTTAAATTACATAGCTAAACAGCTATTACTATTAAATGTTTGTGGCTTTATATTGAGCGTTATATAAATATGCAATGTTTATGTGATATAAAGCATATGCAAATGAACTTATTTAAAATAATATTGTTACACAGGTGCTATTAATGAGTGTTTAGGGCCTTAAGTCGGATATTTCCATTTCAGCATGCGCTATCAATAATCTCAATTCCTTGAGCTTAACTATGCATATTTTTCTCTTTCTTTCGTTGTGGTACATAAAATATTTTATGTACACATAATTAGTAGGCCAATATATATATATATATATATATATATATATAATATGTGTGTGTGATGTGTGTGTGTGTGTGTGTGTGTGTGTAACGCTATACACTAACACTTAATTAAAACATGCAATTTAAAACGTCACTATTATATTCTTCTTTCGTTAACTGAATGAGAACGGACCTCCGTCAGTGTTTGAATAGATGACGATACACATGCAGTGCGTCATGTTTTATTTAGCAGATAAAGCCCTCCCCTCCTCTCCTCGCATACTCCCTAGCCAACTCTCCAACTCCAAGCAGTACAAATAATTATTATTTAATTCCTTTTACTCTCTTTATTTTAAATTATCACGAATCTTAATGCGCGTCGTGCATCAGAGCACCATTCTCTTTAATCAATCGGTTGTTTCTCAACGCGAGTCGCAGTATAACCTGAGCGTTTCATATTACTTTCTGAATAGCTAATCTAATTCGCTATTAACATGTTGCGTAAACTGCTAGCCTAATTATTACATGAAACGCATTTCCTGTGTGCTACTATTATATCTGGGTATATTAGAATAAATTATGCTTAACAATTCCCCACACTTGATAATATAATAGGGTTGCCACATAAATGTAGTCCTTCGTTAGATTTAAACCATTAATATCACCTGAGAAATTGCGAATGACTTTACCACACGTCATTGAAAATAAAGTACGCAGGTGCGAAATAAATATGCACAAACAGTTCATGAATATTTTTCACGAAGTATTTTAAGAGAGGGAACGAAGGTTTGGAACTACAGGCGTGTTCAGAACAAGTCAAACATAAACCAATATTATAGACGAAGGCGCAGTGTTAAGCAGGCTGCCCTCAATCTAACCACTCAATATGGTAAGGTGTTTTTAGAACTACACCTGGTAAGTTTTATTAATGATTACTGCAGCGGCGGCTCCTCTAGAAGGTTGCTGGTTTGGGCTACCCTCAAACATTTCAATGTTAATTGCTTGATGCGTTTTAATTCGTAAAAGGTCTGTAGGGAACTTCTATCTTTCGCCTGATGTTTCTATGTGCGATTATCTATAAAGCACTTGGTTTAGAGCGGGACTTGCAGTTATTTCCTTATCAAACAACATTACCCTTGAAGTAACAACGGTCTCGTGCAGATGCACTCCAGCAAACTATTGTTGAATAGCAGGCTAGTGAAATGGCTTTACTTCGTTTTGTGCTAAGTGAATGTAACAAAAATGAACACTAAACAAAACTTAAATTTTAAGCCTTTTTCTTTGCAGCTATTGGATGAGAAAATTGAAATACAAAAATTGGGTAGGCCAGCTCCGAGTATTAATCGGAGTCAAACTGTCATTTCAAAACATAGAAAGGATACAGTGCTTTCTGCAGATTCCAGACATTAATCATAAGATCTCCTTAGTTAGTTGCATGAATATCAGGAGATTTAATTTTTTTTAATGCGTACGTTACTACAAAGTTTTATTAAGTTATATATACATATATGTCTGTTTATAGGTGTTAATTCTAGCTATTAATGCAATCTATGTTTAGCAGTAGCAGTATCAGTAGTAAAGTTGTGTAACTCGGATTTGTGCTGCCAAGAACGCTGTTAGATTACTGTATTTGAACTTCAATTATTTACAGCATTTACTGCGCGAACTGTGTTGTTTGAAAGAAGTGATATGGTTCATAGTTTCACGCATGAGGAGCTGGCTGGCGTATGGCGCATCAGACAGTAATGAAGTGGCGGCTTGTATGATAATATACAAAGCACGTTTTCTACAGCTTGTGAGCCATTGAAGTATTGCTCTTTATTTGACAACATAAATGCTTTGTTTAGCATAATCTACTGTGTTGTCAATTCTCTTGACCAACCATAAACATCTTTGCAGCTGTTGGGTTATCGCTTGTTGCACACAACGAAGTGTCCGAGACCATTTGTTCCTATTCCTGATCCCTCTTTTACTCGTAATTTTTGTACGCATTTTTTCCCGCATCCCATAGTACTTTATTTTGTACAATATGCACCATTATAACGAAAACATGATGCTGTTTTGTAGAAGCTTATACATTCCATCATCAAACAAAGTGAAGTATTAAATATATACATAGAACAAGGGTATAGTTGGCGGTTAAATTAAAAGCCTGAGTCAAAAGCATCCATAGCATTACAAGTCGCCTCATAAGAAATAAATCTCTTAGAAGATTTTACGCAGTTCTCATCTATAGAATCAGATGAGAGAGGTTCTTGATTCCGTGCTTGGAGGACACGGTAGCTCAATTGGTTAAAGCATCAGCAAAGAAGGTAAAGATCCTTCATAGACCGAGATTCTAATTCAAATCTAATTCTTCTTTTCTAAATAATGCTGTATAGACGATAGTGTGAAATAACTATACAACTTCTTTGATAATGGTAATCTTACTTTTACTTTATTTTCTCTACTTAATAATATGTATATATCAAATAGAGAAAAATAAAAAACACTCATGATTAGAGAGGTAATACTCAACAGTAAACAGATGGTTCAATACTTTTAAAAAGCACACACCAACATAAAACATTCTATATTTCGGGCCAAAGCCAATTTGCAAGAAGATGCAGGCTGTTAAAAGAATAGTACTGAGAGTTATTTTGTTAACGATCTGCTTTTTCTTGAAAGAATTTGGCTCGCAAAATAGAATGATTTAGTGTGTTTTACGTTTATGTGTGCTTTTTTTTAAAAGAGTTGAAAAATCTGTTGCATATAATAAAGAACGAGAGCATTGCAACAATGAAATAAGAATTATCACTGGACTCTATTAACACTGACTTCCTACCCCAAATAAACCCCCACGGGTGGCCGAGGTCGTTAAATCAGGAACTCGTGAGCGGAAGGTCTGGAGTTCGAATCCCTCCAGAATCGTCCTCCCTGACTGAGGTTTTTTTTTTTTTCCCCAGTTTTTCCTCAGTCCTCCTAAATGGCAAATGCCGGGGAAATACCCTAAACTTAGGCCTGGAACGTCTTCTTCCTTAAAAATAAACCCTTTCCCAATATATCATTTCATCTCATTTATCATCAGTGTCCATCGACTGTGGTGCCTCTATAGCAAAAACGGGCGTTAAATACATTCATTCTACACAAAGAAAAGATGACCTGCTTGAAATATTGTTTTAAAGTGTATCTTAGTAGTATTTTTAGTTGTAATTCTTATTTTATTGTAGGGACGCTCTAGTTCTTTATATTTATTTTGCTTTCATCATAGTATATATATATATAAGAGGTGTTTAAACTAGAAGTTTGGGTTATAAGCACTTGTAGCATTTGGAGTCGCCTCTTAAGGAATATATCTTTCACGGTAGAGAAGACGTTAGGGAGGTCTCCAGGATATATACATTCAAATGAGAAAGCAAGTCTGATTTTTCCTTTCCAAACTATAGTATTGTAAAGTTCAAGCTGATGCATTCATGTTGAGCTAAGCACATACTAAACTATCCAACAGCTGATTTGGTTGTGGAACCCTGAGTCACAGGGGCGTTTCGGTACTAGCGCTAATTTATCTGTCCAGAGGGTACGGTGTTCTTAGGAGGTGAGAGTACTTCAAATCTTTGGAAGTTAAAATAAAAACAACTTCCTTGACAAGCAATATTTCTGATCATATCTATCAGATATTAATCATAGCGACTCGGTAGAGCCTCAGAAAGTCAAAAGAGATATTTTTCAGACGCCTCTTGAATGGCTAACTTTTCAACAACATTTGTAAGCTCAACAAAGATTTGGAATTAGCGTAATTATACGCGTTGAACAATGGCCGAGTGAATGTTTTCTGCGGTGGGGAATTCTAAAGCCAAATGCCTTCTGGAAATGAAACGATAATGGCCGACATCCATTGACACCAAAAGATATGTGGAGATGTCTTTTCAAAGTGATGATGAGTGTTGCTCAACGAATGTTCAAGGGGAAGTGCCTCACGGCTTTCAACAAAGAGGAAACATGTAGGCAGATATAAAAAGGAAGAAGTCTCCTAGTGCACCTTATCTTCCTACCGCGTTCTACTGTCTCTTCCCTACCACGAAAAGGGTGCCGGCACTTTGTTCTGAATTGGCTTTAAGTGTGAAATACGTTCTGGCCGTGACAGGAAGGTCGTGCTGCATTTCAATTCATTCGCGATTGTCACCCTTTGCTTCAGCCCACATTGTCCAAGGGAAATATCTTGTTAGTTGCCACACTGAAGCTATTAAACGTTTTCTGCCTACTTGCTAACGTTGAAAGTGAATACCTAACCAAAATCTGCATCTTTATTACAAATCATAACTTTAGCATTGCTTGAAACTGATTTCATTTTAATGTCTGGTATTAAAGACTGAAAGAAAATTATTAAGTACGTTTATAAGCACCTGTGCTAATAGTATAAATCTGTACTAATAAGAGTCCTATAATACCAAAGTATTCAGCTGGTTTCAGTCTGTTTCAGAACATACGCTGCGCTCCGAAAAATTTTGGTGACGTTTTCTATGAACAGAGCAGGATGTAGGTCTGAAATAGAATGCTTCCTGCTATTTATGTTAATTATAAGTAAAACACGAGAGGCCAATGAACTGAATTAATACGCGCAAAAACACACGCGTTCCTATAAATATTGCATGACTAGATATCCTTAGTTATGTATATATATATAATTAATGTTAAACTTATCTTCAGAGAAAAAACGATGTGAGGGTTTTTACAGAGATAAGATTTACTGCAGGAGGAGGGTAATGAAGTACAGATTGAAACTCACGGTAAGGGATCAGTAGAGACACCAAAAACTAAGGGCGCCAGTCAGAAAATGTAATTCCAGTATATTCGGCCAGAAAGGTATGAGGAAAAATTAATATAATAATCTGAATAAGTTCAACATTACAATAAATCAAAATAATACAACGTTTATGGAGAAAAACTCAAGGAAATTGTTACAAATTAAACAGGTGGGAATACAACTAGACAACTTAGGGCGTACGTTCTACCGGGAAGACATGAGTGAAATGTCTTAAATCGTTGATTGGGCAGGAGGATGATTTCGGTACCATGACCATCAACGACTTTTTTTTTATAACTAACGCCCCTGAAAAGGCTTGCCAGGACAGGGGCGTTAGACACAGGCGGAACACCTAACGCTTCCAGGGACATGTTTCATAAAAGTTGACAACTTGACAGGTGACAAGCAACTGTTTTACAATTCAATTACTTGACAAGTTTCTGTTTCTTAAAGTATGACAAATTTACCAAATTCTCATAACAAATTTGTCATATTCTGTTTCATAAAAATGCTAGTGCGATTGACAAAGAGTAACAATTTGCAAGAAATGTTTTGACATATTTGTATCATGAAATTGCCACATACAATAGTGGCAAACTGACATACGAACTATGAAATTGTAATACAAATTCGACAAGAGAATGTTTACCTGTCACAGCTTGTGCGGCGATGAGCAATATGCGATACGATAATTGTATAGCCTTAGTACTATGTATGACAGTGCCTGTGAATAACAAGCACACCAATAGGTTTCTTTTAAATTTAACATTAGAAAGAAGCTGTTATTATTATGTTTTCTTCGATGCTCCCATAGCTTATCTGCCTTTTTTTTTTTTTTTTTTTTTTTTTTTGTAAATGAGCTAACTTATAGTTTGTATTGTTTGTTTACACTTATAAAAATACGCGGTAAAGTGACTGAAATATTTGTTAAAATAGATAATGTGCTAATAATAGTAATGTCATCACTTCGTAAGTATTATAAAATACATTGCATTCGTCAGATTTAATTTACATAACGATATAATATAATATATTATATTATTATAATATCAACCTCCAAAAAGTAAATGTTAATGCTCGGTAAATAGCAGAATGTACAATGAGCGAAGCTGGTCGTAGCAACGTATTCATTTGTTGAAATTTTGTTTTTTCGTAACAAACAGCAATTTGCTTTGTGGCGAGTTATAATTTTATATTTATCATATGTGGCATAATTGTAAGTTATATGAAACAACTAGTTGTCACAATATACTGAGAGCACCAGAGGTGGCCAAGGTCGTTAAAGCGCGGACTCGTAAACGGGTAGTCTGGGGCTCGAATCCCGCCAAGACCGTCCTCTCTGACTGGGGTTTTTTCCAGATTTTCCTCGGTCCTCATAAATGGCAAATTTCGGGGAGGTACCCTAAATTTAGGCCTGGAACTCTTCTTCCTTAAAAAATAATCCTTTCCCAATATTTTCATCTCATGTATCACCAGTGTCCACCGCCTGTGGTGCCTCAGTAGTAAAAACGGGCATTAAACACCATTCAAAAGTGTATATATATATATACGCGCGCGCGCGTGTGTGTGTACTTACAAATTTATCAAATTGTCTCACTCGTCAAATTTTAGGAATCAGGGCCAGATTGAACATCCCGACGCTAGCTGAGCCGCTCTTCCAAGGTGTCCGAAGGGACGATTCTACATCAGACGCCAGAAGCCTTTACTAGTGAGCAAAATCTACCACCGTACGCCGCAAATCGCCAATCCATGAGCCTGGCATTTTCTATCCCGAACCAGCATTATGGAATCACACGAGATTAAATGGAAGAGGCGGAAAATTCGTGGAACTATTCGCGTTACCAGTGGCTGAATTCGAACATTTCCTTGATTCTAGTCATAGCTGGAACCAATAAGAATCGGTCTAATCCAAGAACGGGAAATTCCGTGCTTTCTCTCGCTGTCACTAAATAATTGCCTCTGTCCTCCATTTATTTTATAGTTTTAGACCCTGCTTCGACTTTCAGAAAAGCGTTCGTTATCCCTTCTCGTTGTTTTAAACACAAAAGTTAATGAAAATTCAGATACAATGCTTATATTAATATTTTGTTATGTTTCTCTGTTGGAACCAAATATGTGCGATCAAAGGCTGCAATATTCTATTACATCATTCATAATTATCGAGTAATAAAGAGTAGTTTTCTAATTGGATACCGGTGTATTTTCATGTTCTTTGTTTAATTCGGTGTGTTCTACAGCGGAAGGGGTTCTGTTGTTCCGACCGGTCCCTAAGAGGGTACAGTAAATTATTCATGAAGAAACGGCACTTTTTATGTGCGCGTTGTGCACGGGAATGTTGCAGTGTTTGATATGTCGTTGGGTTTTTAAAACTTGTTATGTTATGCATTTTTTAATCATTTACTTACAGATGCCGAATCACAAGATCATTCTGCACAATATGGACGCTCATTGCTATTGGGAGCTGGAGAGTTGACTAGCGAAGTACGCGGGGAGAGGAGGGCTTTATCTGCCAAGTAAAACATACGCATTGCATGTGTATCATTTATTCACATACTTACGGCAATCTGTTATCACTGAGTTAACGAAAGGAGAATATTAATAGTGAACAGTTGGGCGTTTTAAGTTGCATATTTTAGTTAAGTGTTAGTGTAGGGTGTTACATACTCGCATATATTGACCTACTAATTATATATAGTACATGCATACAAAATGATGGATGTAGCACAACAACGAAAGAAAGGAAAAAATACACTTAGTAAAGCTCCAGGAGTTGAGATTATTGATAGCTGCATGTGATAAGTCGAGGTAATAAAATTGCGAGTGAAACAATCAAACTATACAGGTGAGAAGTGTCAGGGTAAGAAGTGAAGCCGGCGCGTCTTCTCTATCTACTCCAGGAAGTAGACCGGAGCGTACAAAAGCGAATTCAGATGTTTTTCACAAGAATGGGATAGGCTGCTGCATAGACAAATTTTATTTAGTGAGAAAGAAAGTTCACACATGTACAAAATTTGTTACGATATTCGAAACAGAAAGAATTGCATTTGCTTAAGAATTCACTCTCTGAGATGAGTTCTTACAGAAATGAGATACAAATAGAAAAAGTGTCAAAATTAAAGGAACATATTGAGTGAAAAGCCAAACATAAATGAATGGCGCTGTAAGTATCTGAAAGCAATATGCTGCTTTAGGGAATATAATAATTGTCGGTCCTGGTGGTGTAGTGGTTACCATACTTGCCTTCTACGCCCAAAACGCGGGTTCGAACCCGGCCAGGATCGATGGATTTTTTCGGGCGTAAAAATCCTAAGTATGGCTTCCTTCGGAAGGGAAGTAAAGCCGTGGGTCCCGTGTCGTACATTTACGGCACGAAAAAGAACCTCAAGCCTGAAAGAGAGGTCTCTGAGCAAAATTTGTCGGCCGTTTCACGCCCTGAGTTGAATAGGACGCTGATGACCTGAGATGTTAAAGAGCGTCCATAAATAAATCAATCAAAAAAAAAAAAAAAAAGGGAATATAATTGAACTATTGTATATAACCTATATACTGTATATATACAATATAACAATATGATATATAATATATTCTGCTTCTGTAGTTCTTGTTATTTTAGTTACATTGTTCCAAGAGTTTATGTTTCAATAATGAGACTTGGGTGGACATTTATTTTACAATTAGGAAAGGCTGGCAAAATGAAAGTCAATCAGGGATATTGACGAATTTTGGTACCGATTTCATTGTCGTCCATGCGGGATTTAAAATGATGTTTTTGAATAATCCAATAATTTTTCAAGCGAGGTAAAATCTCGGGAGATTATCATATTTCTGATAATCTGAATTTCAGAAACTTTGAGGTTTGGATTAACAATCAGCTTCTTTCCAAACTCCCAGAGGAGAGTGCTGTGGTTGTGGATAGTGCTCCGCAATATTCAGGAAAACAAACCTTTTCGAGACATGCCATAAAAGAAGCAGTGAAAAGGTTGCAAAATAGCATTCCTCATTCCTCAAGAGACATGAGAAAATCTCAATTCTACTTATTGATTGATAGAGATCCATAAATAGCAAGAAAAAGTGTTCCACATTGACGAAATATTAAAATTACATGGTCATGAAGTATTAAGTTTGCGTGAATTGAGTCCCATTGAGCTTGCGTGGTTCAGAGTAAAACTCTTGCTAAGAGCGCAAAAATGTTATTGGAGAAATTAATATGTGAGCGTCACACACTTATGATTTTTTCTTCCTTCACTCCTGAACATAGGCGCCGACTTCTGTTATATATTGGGAATAGGGAGGAAGCAACCTCCATTTGTGATTTTTGTAAATATACGTCGGCGATATTAACCACAACACAAAGTTTGTAAATGTTTACCCCTATGTAATTAAAAATTAAGTTCTATTAATGGTATATATTAATAAGCAGACATTTGAATATAAAGTAACAACTTTATGAATGAAGTCTATGAATTTGTTCAATTATATTTTATTAATTCGTTATTAAGTTAGAAAATGTTAAATATATTAACTTCAGCCTGTAAGTGGTCAATGTTTTCTAAACGCATCATAGCACAAGCACAGCTTTGTTTACGATACGTGCGCTACTCATGAACAATCCAGTCATCTGACACATGGCATAATCAGCACATTCTCACTAGCCATCTCTCCAGCTCCCAAACAGTAATACCTATGTGGCAATTTTTTTGTAACGCCTTCAAAGTGCTGACTGCTAAAAACATGTGCAATGTAAATAGCAGATTTTACTATATAATAATTGCACTAAGCATCTGTTGTGGTCTATCTATTTAATAACATGTTACTTAAATCTTATTTTCATTAACTTTCCTTTTAACTTCAACCATGGAAAGAATACTGTTGACATTGTGTAGTTTTTAGGAAAGTCTTTAATTTTAATTGTAAGAAACTTTGTAGTCAAGCGTCGCTCGTGGTTTTAGAATTAATGTGGCTATCAAATATTGTTAAGGGGAAGATAGACCATAATAAAAGCTAAATAAATCATGAAGTTAATAGTGAAGCCAGGGTCATAAGTCGACTCTTAGGGTTAAAATCTCTGTAACAAAATAGCCTTAGGTCGGGCAGGACACGGTGGCTCAGATGGTAGGATCGTCTGCACGGCAAATCAAAGCTTCACTGTTCGAGTTCGGTAGACGTAGATGGTGGCCTGGACTTTTCCCTGTCAGATATGATTCCATACTTTTGCCTAATACGCAGTTTGTGGGCATAAAAACTAAATTTTAAATAAATAAGTAATGTATTACATTAATATTTCAAATGTGGTAGGCTTTCGTTAATTTAGATGTTCTAATTAAAAGTAACTCACTTTTTTAAAATAGTCATGCCTGTAATTTACTTTTCAGTTAAACCTATTGCAAGAACACAAAGTAGATGTTATACAGTGAGGTTATTTGAGTTACGGGCCTGCAGAGTACGGCTGCATATAGGGGAAGTCGGTTGTCAAGGCCGTATAATGCTTGTGCAGGTGGCAGCCTGTACTTAGTTTGAGGGAGGCTTTGTTCATGAATTTACTCGGACTTTGTGTGTGAATTGTGAGCTAATTGTTCTCTGTTAGTGTGATATGTATGTGAAAACAGATTTTCGCACAGAAATGGTATGACGACTTGCAAGAAAATATCCTGGCAATAGTGTACCAAGTAAAGAAACTATTCGCCAATTTGTTAAAATGTAATGAGATACAGAATCTTTCAGTAACATGAAAGTGTTCCGAACCGCCATGTTCTTATGGAAGATAAGTTAAGTTAGATACAGGAATTTTCTAAGCAGACGATAGCTATATATTGCCGTTAAGGGACATCATTTTCAACATCTCTTATAACACAGGTTAGTGCATACTATTGTCAATTTCAAATACAATATCATTTTATGCTTTCAGTAAATTAAAAAACACAAACTTTACGCGCGTTTACTCTAGTCTTCTTTTTCCGATTGCGGCGATTGAACTTCCCCAGTAAACAGCTTTGCTCAGATGGTCCTTCATTCGAATAACCTCATTGTATATTTTGCGTGAAATTCCTAATTTTTATTCCGAAAGCAAATAAAGAATTAATCTGCATTTTCTATGACTAGCATTGTTGGTCTAAAATGGACATAAGGTGTGCTAATGCACAGCTAACCTGTGAATAGGGAAGTATCCTGCAGACGATGTCTCCCAGCGTCCACACCTGGGTGATGCGTGTGACGACCACGGCGGGGATGCCCAGGGCGAAGACGAGATCTGCTGCGGCCAGGTTCAGCAGGAAACAGTTGGTGACGGTGCGCAGTTCTCGGTACCTCAGGACGGCAGCAGCAATGCCGATGTTAGCAGCAACAGAAAGCACGAACGTGAGGACGAGGATGACCAATTCTCCGCTTGCTTCGGCAGCTCGGTCTTCGCCAAATTCACTGTAGAAGGTGAAGAAGAAGCGAGGACCCCAGCCACCCCACGTATCATTCCCAAAAACGTAAGAAGTGTTAGCTCCTACTGACATGGAACTATAGTCCACTCTCGCTTCTGAAGCCTCCATTAGAATTGTCTCTGTCGTGCTCTCCGCCAATATTGCATCTGTCGTATTCTCCTCTTCCATAGTTCGTGCACTTATGTACCCTTGCGCTTTTTCTTAGGGTGATTTCTTGGGTTCATTTGTCTGAATATATTCCGCAGCACACTTTTAAAGAACCTCTCAGTACATATAGTAAGGTGGAGTGGAATGTGTATGAGTTCCGGATTCTTAACACTGAACTCACTTCAAGTCATGGTGTATTGTAAGTAGCTATTAAATAAATCCTACTCTAGACCCTTATGACTGCCAACAGTAGTGCAAGTCTGAAAGAGAGAGACACTTTTTCCTCCCTGTTCTATCGCTGTACTAATAGTGTCATTTAGCAGCGGTAACACGTTTCTAACATGCTAGATATTCTAACTTCGCACACCTTTTCTCCTGATAAATAGCTCCGGAACTTATCTTTATTTGGCGAACTCCTTCCATGGGAGAACAATGGGCAATCAATAGCATTGCGGGAAGCGTTGATAGGTTCTTGGTGTCCCCTCTGTAGAAGTCGCTCGTGAGTAAGGCAAATGGAAGATGTAGGGGAACGAACACAGACGATGGTGTAAGGTCGCTGCAGCAGGGACAACACCCCTGTAATTCTATAGCACACATGCGTATCCTATTCCTACAAAGGAAGGAAAGTCTTCGGTATCTCCAGCGACGCAATCATTCGTACGTGCTACGAAGGACGTTTCAAACTGAAGGCACCTAGAAAAGAAATATTACATGCTGTCATAGCATACTTATCTTCTTATGGGACCGCATATTATACAGTTCATAAAAATTATTAACATAATCAATTCCTATCGATAGCCTGTGAAAAGCATTCGACATTATTAAAAATATTAGTTTTATATTTTAGAGGAAAACTGTTGTTCAAATTATTGGTGAATATCCTCCTTTATTAAATGTGTTGTTGATGCACCGCAAGGTCCTATTCCTGGATCTCTTGAAACTTTTTATATTTATAGTTGTTATGAATGATTTGCAATTTAGTCTGTCTGAATACACAATGTTTATCATTTACTTTAGGAGTCAACTAGTGATCATTCTATTATTATGGATAATTTGATGACGCATTTAGTCTCAATCTTGTAAAAAAAAACCAAACAATCACACTCGTTCTTAAACCTAATATGGAAAAGTGAGTGGGTTTCTACCTTGACATGGAGGCATCACACAGATGAATTCCGAAGTAAAACATCTAACCAAATTTTCCTTTAAATATGTAGAACTACTCATAACAAGAACGCTTTTTTTAATGCTGTTTAACGTCCGTTTTTACTATTGAGGCAGGCGGTGACACTGATGATACATGAAATGAAATGATAAATTGGGAAAGGATATTTTTAAGTAAGGAAACGTTCCATGCCTAAGTTTAGGGTACCTCTCCGGCATTTACCATTAAGGGGAACTGAAGAAAACCTGGAAAAAACGTCAACCAAGGAGGAGATCCTGGTGGGATTCGAACCCCAGATCTTCCACTCACGAGTCCGCGCCTTAACGACCTCGGCCACCCTTGGCGGTAAGAATGCTTTGATTACTGCATACCACGAGTTCTTTCATAGTCTGTTACATTTTGGAATCATGTTATGGGAAATAGATCTGAGTTATAAGATGTGTTTGTTACAAAAGAAAGTTATTCGCAAAATATTATAAGCCTTTCTTAACAGAGAATCCTGTAGACCCTTATTTAATAACACCCCTTTCTATCTATAATCATCCCTGTTTAAGTTATGTTGATGTAAATAAATGGAATTTGGTGGCAGTGTTTAATGCTCACAATCATTACACTAGAAGGCAAACAAACTTAAACCTCCCCGCTTGAAATTTGCCAAAAGCTCAAAATAGTATTATCACAGGTAACAGTTCGTATAACAAATAACCTATGTCTATTACAGAAAGCGATAATTTCAATGCTTGTGTGAAAATAATTTTATTAACTTACAGCTGTTAATAGCGCAGAAAATATTGTAATGTATAATATCGATTTTGTAAAATATCCTTTTTAGAAATGATTTAAAATAATTAAGACAAATTATCAAGCTTCCTGCATTCTTTTTAGTTACTGCCCTAATCTTATGGTTAGCACATTCATTATCCCTGTTCTAGAGAGGGAACAAGTAGATGTATAGACGTAGATGCTAATAGTAAGACAGGGTGGTGTAATTTCATATATTTCTTGGATCCAAACCTCTGCTGACTTTCTCAACTCTTAAGAATTGGCAAGAATTGGGAGTTTTCGGTCTATGAGCAGTTTAATAATGCATATAAAAACGTGCGCTGATTGTTGCAAATACATGCTGTATACTAAGGACTAAGTTTGGGCAATTTGTTAGCAAAATTCAGTTTGATTATTAATTTTATTACAGTTATTGTTTTTTTTGTTGCAATCCCTTCAGCTTCCAAATTAACAAATTATCTTTATTTATAAAATAAAATTTGAGATACAATGCCAGAATGTCGTTAAAAAGTGCCATAAGTGAAAAATTTGCCACCAATGCTGGGACCATTACTCTATTTGTTCCAACATCACTATACAGCGCTGTTAATGAACTAACCCGCAATAAGTTCAGAGATTATAGACGAGTCTTTGACGTGAAATTTGAAATAATGCGATCTATGGTCCACGAATAAAAATTACGAATTTATATGGTATTAAATAAATTGAAATTAAATGCTGATAAGTCAACATTAAAACAAAATGGGATAAAATTTGGCATATAATGTCTTCAATTTGATTGCAAAAAAGGACTCCCGATTTTCAATAGTTCATAATCAGCGTTTCAAATTCTCTAAATTCTGGACTAATCAAAAGATAATTAACAAATTTATCGTGTTAATAGTTTAGAGGGAACTCTCCGCCTACCATATGACCTAATGCACAAGGTGACACACTGTAGGTTTGGGTTAGCGGAGTAGGTTTATTAAGGTGAAGAATCTCGTACAAGAGATGTAAAAGTAAAAAATAAATAAATAAAATATTAATCAACGAAATTCGAACTCTGCAACAATGATGCGCCTTTACTTGACGCAGTCTCATGCCGACTATGACAAAGAAACATGACTTCTGTCGATATCATTTTGAATGGAAAGTTCATTATCGGTAGCATATTAGTCCTTTACAACTTAATGGCATAACTATTAAATTTGGACAGGCAGATTATCGATAGTTTTCCGATTTCAAATAATTTAATACCCCTCTACAATCTCTGAAAGTATTGTGCAGTACTTCCTTAACACCCGGTACAATATGAAAAATGGCAATCTATTTAAATAGCCTTCTTTGTAACCTGCAATAACTGTTCTACCTATAGGTCTCAGTGAACTTTGAATATGTATTAAATTTTTGTTTAGAAACTATGAGAAAACGGCAGGAGATGAAATAGGTAGCGGCGAAAATAAACTGAGAACAGAGAGTGTTAAGAGCGAGAGGTTTTTACACCTACATTGCGAAAGGTGGTAACCGGAGCATGAAAATGGTCATGAGTTTGTCCAGTAAGCTTATTTAAGTCCTAAATATGGTCTCACTGCAGTAAGAATATGACTACTCTGGAATTTCATTTAAACTGAACCCTTTTTCCCTCACAGTACAGAATTTTAAAACGTGCTTTAAGAATTATCATCATCAGTGCAAAGAGCAATATAACTTGTGTTCATAAGAACTATCACATGGTAAGATGAATTATTCTCTAGTTCTTTCTGATTAACTGTGACATGTGATCCCAGCCTGTCATTGGGCGAAAAGCAGTTTCCAAAACGCTTAATGCGTTGTCATACAGTACGGCTAAATGTAGTGCTATAATCAAACATCGTTGGTTGCATTGGAGATATTTAAATGTTCATTAGAGAGAGTGTATTCGTGTCATGTTAATAATTATACTCATTCTGATGCATGCTATGGTCTTGATTGCAGTGCCCTGCATTACCGATAGAAAGACGGAAGTGCATAGCCTTGTGCTGTGACGAGAAAGGGTCTTTTAACTGTTGAATAAAGTCACCAATAGCGCCAATTGATTGAAATAACAATGAAATGTTTGCTAAAATGTAAGTCTGATTGCTGTTATTACTGTCATTAGGTTTATTTGAGGACGCTCTCTTCTAAATGAAACTTTACTTCAACGCGTTTCTAGATACAATCTAACAACTTAAGTTCGTAACCGAAAATAACATTCATTTTGTTAATCGAATGAGGTTATGACATAAGTCTGCTGATACACTTGGATCATCAGTTGATTTGATTTACAGACACTCTTTAACATCCCAGGTCATCAGCGTCCCGTTTAATTCAGGGCGTGAAACGGCCTACAAATTTTAAATTTTGCTCAGAGGCCTCTTCTTTCAAGATTGAGGTTCTTTTTCGTACCGTAAATGTACGACACCGGACCCACGGCTTTACTCTCCTTCCGAATGAAGCCATACTTAGGATTTTTACGCCCCGAAAAAAAAAAATCCATCGATCCTGGTGGGTTAGAACCCGCGATCTTGGGTTTAGAAGTCAAGTATGGTTACCACTACACCACCAGGACACACTCTCGACTCATAGCATTGCATACTTATATATGACAAAATATTATTCGCAAAATGCACCAATAACACTGTTGAAGGTTAGCCATTTATGTGATTTGGTAATTAAAGATGTCACAGTCATTTTAACTATTACGTAAACTTTCATTAATAACTCAAAAACTAAGGAATTTCGGACATATGTTTATATGGATTTTTATTTTCTTGTTTTTGGTAAACTTTCAATAATAACTTAAAAAAAAAAACCTAAGGATTTCCGGACATATGTTTTATATGGACTTTTATTTTCTTGTTTTGTTAAACTTTCATTAATAACTCATGAATAATTTCTGGACCAATGTTTGTAAGGACTTTTATTTGTTTTGGTGTGAGGAACTCGCCACCATAGTTTGTAAAAATATTTCCGAAACACCTGTATAAAATTGAAGCAGTTTATTGTAAACTGCCCGTGTTCCATGTAATAGCGTTAAACCGAATCCTTTTACCAAACACATGTACATACCACACATGGAATGGGTGATGATTATCGATCCAAGGTGTACCGAAACTTAGATTATCTTCTTCTTCTTCTTCTTCTTCTTCGACATGGCCTACGGTGGCGACCTCTGCTTTCTCTTCCTCCATCTTACGATTTCATAATAGAGGGCAGTACTGCAGGAGGGCATGTGATCAGCATGCTGGCTGGCATCCCACTGGTCGCCTATCACGCGATTCCCTAGATCGAAGAGCGCCATTTCTCCATCAAGCAGCTTCCGCATTGTTCTAACGAGGTGGGTGGACTAACTTAGAAAAACTCCTAAGCACGTACCGGGAATCGAATCGGGCCTCCCAGTCAGCAGTCAGCACGCTAACCACTAGGCCAGGGAGCGGTCGAAATTAAAAATATCCATCTGGTTCAACTTTGAAATCAAAACATACACTAGCACTGAGCCTTTTGGCGTAACCACAACTTATATAACGGATATAAACATTGAATTGTTTAATTCTTCTTTGATGTGGTGAAATATTCTAGTAGAGTTCGTTAACCTTCTCCCTGCCTATAAACAGCATGTCTGATTTTGCATTACGTTAACAATGGATACTATGGCTAACCCATTACATTGACTGAAGAGGGAGGAATGAGCGCTGCTACGGAGCGCAAAGGAACAACATCTGGTGGAAGGAAAAAGGTCGTCCATTCTTCATTTGGACGACCTTACATGCATTTCTACTACAGAACAGTTTCTGCAAGAACATCATTCACCATTGTCAAAATCTTCCACCCTAACTTTCCAGTTCGTGGACATCTCTTCATCGTCTTAGGAAACCAACTAACATAGCATCATAGAGGGCAACTATCAGAGATAGAAGCTCACAGAGTAGAGTGCATTGCATTTTTCCAGGAGTATTAAGTATTGTGGTGGCAGATGAGAAAATCTTCCCCAACCGCTATACAGATATTCTGTCCTTTTGAGTCCACAAGGTTCCAGTTGTAGCATCAAGACCACTTAGTGGCTTTATCTCCTCTCTCCCTCTATTTGAGGGCGAATTTCAGGTTTAGGAGAGAACCTCTGTAAGATATTCAAGAGCTTTTGATAATATGCACTTTCTATAAAGTATAAAACTACTCAAGATGCGCTTGCTGCAGACAGATGGAAGGATATAGGTGCTTCCAGCAGGCAACGGTAAATAAATATTAGTATAAATTCATTCATATTGTTAATGTACACGCTTTTTATACGTATTGTGAAAAGAAACTAAAGCGCTCTTTACACAACTGCCCGATGATTTTTTCCCCCTTCTCCCCCCCTCCCCCCAGATTTTTCTTGTTTCTTCAATGACCAATACCGGAGAGGTACCTTAGTTCCGGA
This sequence comes from Metallyticus violacea, assembly GCA_030762175.1. Lineage (NCBI taxonomy): Eukaryota > Metazoa > Arthropoda > Insecta > Mantodea > Metallyticidae > Metallyticus > Metallyticus violacea. Next base: position 106,956,268 of record CM060833.1, read on the forward strand.
ATATTTACTTCCTAAAAATTCTCCTTTTTTCTAATTTATCAGTGCCTTAGTAGTGAAAACGGATATTAAACACATTATTAAAAAAAAACCACACACACCACTTAATATATTGGCGTGAAAAATCAAGTAAAGATAAAACTAATAAAACCTAGAGTTTTCTTTTCTTTTTATTTTTTTATGGATGCTCTTTAACGTCTCAGGTCATCAGCGTCCCACTCAATTCAGGGCGTGATATCGTGCCGTAAATCTACAACAGGGGACCCACGGCTTGGCTTTACTTCGGGATCGAACCCGCGATCTTAGGTTTAGGAGGCAATTATGGTTATTACTACATACACAAACTTGAGGCGAAGAAGCAAATAAAACACCGAAATAGTCAAATAGCATCAACCCTATTTTGAAACAATTAACAAAATTTATCCTTAATGCTTTTTCTAAATTTATAATACGCCTTAAATTTAGAACTTCTTCCATCCCAATTGTCCCGCCCGAATGTACGTTTAAAATCTAAAGCCAAATATGCAGAGAAATAAAAATTATTTTATTTACTAATTATGCCTTTAAGAATATTATATGTATAGTATACTTGTAAGCTTTACAAAGCATTTTATATTGGTTTAACATCTACTGTTGTTTCGTTTCTTATTAACAATCATGCGTTTTGTTAAAGCTAAGTGTCCCTTACCCCCCTTATTATTATTATTATTATTATTAATAATAATAATAATAATAATAATAATAATAATAGTGTGTTAACCTAATACTCTTTATATTCCACCACTTTTTCCTCTCGTGGTTTGTTTCGGCTGTTTCTGTGCATCAGTTCTGTGCATTCATAATTACTTTTACAACCTTCTGTTGTCTTTTGCTTTTGAAGAACAACACGTACTTGCTCGAAAGATTGTGCCCTATGTAAGACTGTGTCAGTATTTTATTAATTTGTGCAAATTTATTATTATTATTATTTTAGTTATATATACCTAAATATGTGAATTAATATTAATTTGCCTATGTGCATGCATATCCGTTGTTACATGCATCAGAAGTACATGGTTAATAACATACAGCATAATAAATCGCAGGATATAGACACTTTTCTATAAGTATTCACATGCGATGTAGTTGTATGCTCAGATAAAGAAATGACCGTTTTTTTTTTTTTTTTTTTTTTTTTTTTTTGCCTTTCTCTATATCAGTAGTAATATCACAATCTCTTTTAGGAATGTTGAATGTTGCTATCTATCCCGTAAATTGAGAAGTTTCGGATGGTAATGGTTGAGTAATGTTAGAAAGCATGAACAAAACATGCGTAATAAAAGTTCTACGAGTTATTAAATGCACCCATTTTTTGGGAGAGCAGTTCACTTCTAAATTTATTTTTTATTTTTTTTCTATGGAAAATAAGAATAGCGAATTATGGATCGGTTTGCCTTAGGAACCTCATACAAGATGAAATCGTTTCGGGGAAAAAAAAAAAAATAAACTATGCAGGAGGTGATGCATTTAAGGAGGATGAGAATGGAAAAGAAAAACAAAACAAAGGCATTAATACAGTTGACCAGAAAGATAGATAAACAAAAAGATAGTTAATATACACTTAGCATGTTTACATGTCGGACTCAAATCGATTTGAATACGCTTTCCGGGTTGAAAATGTGCATGCCAACTTCGATCCTATTAAAAACTGGGAATGACATGGATTCAATGCGGAATGAGATGCATATAAACCGAAGTTCAAATTGAGTGTGCTCATGCGCGATAACGTTAGTCATTTTTATCACACAGTCGATCGTCATTTCAAATTTGCCCACGAAAAACGCATGCGTATTGTTTTATTGCATTTAACTTTCTGTATCTATTTTATCGTTTCAAATTTTATTTCTTGAATCATTTTTTTTTTTTTTTTTTTTTTTTTGTTTACACAGGTTATCCAACATAAGAATGAACTAAGGCAGTTTAATCAAAATGAAAACGTGAGTAGAAATGCGTAACAGGTTTCATATGAACTGAAAACGGGGATCGTATCGAATCGAATTCAATTCGGAAAGCGTATTCAGATCTATTTGAGTCCCATATTTAAACATATCTGATTGGTTGAATGCATGGATAATCACTTCCATATTTTTATTTGGCTAGAACATCACGTTCGGCCCACTATTCTTGCTAGAATCATTGTGTAGAGTTGAAGTTAAGAACGAAATTAGGAAAGCTTTATGCACTTCTAATCCCGATCTCATTTAGTGCCAAAACAAATAATGCGTAAACATGAACTTCTCATGAAGAATTGCTGGAAAACTCTAATAATGAACAAATTAACAAAACAAGTACATCATGCGTATGAGCTCTTCATAAAAATTCTAGTGTGCGAAGACGTAGCCCGTTAAAGTAGATACTAGACATCAGCAACTGTTGATTTTTGGCAAATTAAACATCATGTTTCATTACTTTCATAACCAAACATTGCATCACTGGAGTAACATACATATTATAACATTAATATTCTAGAGCACTTTATACAAACAGCATAATGCTAATTTTCAATTAAGTGCCTACTTTAACGAATTTTATATCGCATGAATTTAGAAGTTATAAAACAGCGTCGTTCGTCCCGTTGGACTCGAGAACTTCAGTGCTCTGCAACCCACTCATATGCATATACCCACCTGATCCATATGTATGCGACCTGTTTTTTATTTATTTTTTTTTTTATCTGCCAGTGCAATGAAAGTAGAAAATATAATTTTATTGAATTGTTAGAAAGTAGCTTTCCAAACAATGCATATAAGACAAATAGCCCAATCAGAAACGATACGAGTTTTAAAGAGTCCAGGGAATGCGGTTACTTCTAAGAATAATAGGAATCTGCTGTTAAAGGACGCAAAAGGTTTATCATAAGATGCACATTATATGTTAAAGAAATTAGTTAGGTCTTTTGAAATTATACTTTGAGTTTAGAGATATTACTAATAATATAAAATAAAGCAGTGTATGAATATAAAAGACAGATTTAAGCTCTCTTAAACTAATGGAAAATATCAGATTGAACACCATCTTGGGCATGAATGGATATCAAAGATTTTGTGGCATACACTAATCGAAGGTGTTATTCAGTACCAGTCACACACATTAGGTTACAACGTTGTTATTATTGTAGCTCATACGTAACCTCAAAAGGCTCTATATCTTCTACTTGGTTAATTATATGGCACTAGTACGAAAAGAGTTGATAAAACTTTTCACAAAGTATTAATAGCAATCAAAGGGCGGGGGGAAAGTAAATTAAACACGATAATAATACATGCTAATAAGGAATCAGATTGGGGCAGAAAAACTGATTCCACTTCACAGTACTCACTCTCTGGGTCTATCCACGTGTGTTTCACACGCTGCCACTCACTCCGCTTGTCCTCGCAACCATTCAACAGCAGCTTCGCACCAACACTGCCACTCCGATTGCCTGCCTGCCCGCCCCTCTGACTCAACTCTGACGTCATTCCCTTCACCTAGCACTTAAATGCCGAAAAAGAAAACCGCAGGAGGTAGGAACTGTTTCTTTACTCTTTCCTTCTTTTCTTTTATTCCCTCTAAATGTATATTTTGAAGTAATTTCACAGTCAATTAAAAACTAAGCACTTCTTTCCTGGAAAACGCAGATAAACGCACGATGCAGCACCCTTGTGATATGAATGTTGTTGCATTCATAAACTTCTTTGTCAGTGTTTACTCTTTTTTCTTAATGCATTTAATAGCCTGAAATAATGTAGCTCTTTCATTATGTTGCACTGTTCACTCGCTTTTGAACTTCTGAACATGGATACTTCACTTATTTTATTTATTGCTATTATTATTATTATTATTATTATTATTATTATTATTATTTCCCTCTCTCAGTAGTCTGTCATTAAATTATATCTGAAATGCTTTACAAAGAAATTTCCCCAAAGTTGGAAAAAAAAAAATCTTTTTTCGTAGTCTTCGGTAAAGATGTTTTTATTTTATTTTAGTTTGGTTATTTTTAACTATTTTATTACTTCATTTTTCATGATTCTCATTCTGTACATTTCCGTCTTGAAACACTAATGGGGAATTAGTAATAATAGAGTGTAACTCATTTTTCCAAAGAATGGAGTGCACTGCGAAGAGAAAACGTGTGCAGGCATTGTTAACTTGGGTAAATTATCTAGCATTTTCCGGTCGAACCAGTTCATAAAATAATAGGGACCCGAGCGTCCTTGAATTTGTCCAGCCTGTGGTTATTAGAACTAGGTCATCTAGCCATAAATGCTGATAATTAGCAATGCATTCCGTTCGTAATCACAACCTCAATAATGAACATTCTTAATATTAACATTACCTATTATTATTATTATTATTATTATTATTATTATTATTATTATTATTAAATCAGAAAAAATGTAAATTGTTCGGTTTTTTTTTTTTTTACCTAAGATTTTTCTCGTTTCCGTTGAAAACAAAAACTTTTCATCCTTATTTCCGTCTTTACATTCGCACCAGCGCCAATCAATCTAAAAATGTTAAACGAACAAGATATTCTATGAGTAATATTTTGCTTGTTTAACACCCTAAAGCAGATGTCTTGTGGACTGGCAAGAAACCGGAATACCTAAGGAAAGCAAAGGGGAGAGAACTGGTTCCCCACTCGCATTACATCTCAGAAAATCCCCAATACTTAGCAGGTTTCCCTGAGAGCATACTTAGCCTCTCGTTTTCTTCCCCTTTACGGACTGTGAATAAATCTTTAGCACATACTCATTTCCAGTCTTCGTTCTTATTGAGAAGTGAATGAACATATTTACTCCTTCATTCAGCCGACTTAAAAGTATGGATGATGTCATTTGAAATTGGACGGAAATTTGGAACAAATAACCTCATATTTTTTCAAGCAAAAATTTTCCCAATGTAACGTATTTTTATTAACGTTTTTTTCTTTTTTAAAGATAACTAACTCTCGAACTCCTCAATATATGTCTGAACAATAGGTCATTTTAAAATTCATATCTTGCTCTACATATACAAGCTTTGTAAAAGTCATTATTGTATACGATGAGAAGAAAATATATTTTATATATATATACTTGAGCGATATCCTAACAAAGAAAACGAAAAATACAAATATGGCAACACTGCCAATACAAGCAATAAAATGTAATTATCAGATCGGTACACCAAACGAGTATAGAAAAAGAAAATAAGTTCATACCTAGAATTAGAGTTCTTACATCTGTCTTACATACGGTTAGAGTTATCATAATATGGCATTTATAGTTTGTGTGTTGTCAACTATAATGGCAAATATTTTTTAAATGTCTAGCTTGAGTCTTTTCGGGTTTATGTTCTTCGAAATATGTAATAAATGTATTGCATTAAAACAAGAAAACAAATGTACTTAAAAAAACATAATCTCATATCTCTTAATCCTCGTTACATGTGATTTTTTTTCGGGGTAATAGTAATACTAATGTGTAAGGGTATAGGATTGGCCTCTATATCAAATCGGCTGCGTCATAGACTATTGACTGGGTCGTCACCAACCCTGATGAATGCCTTATACGTATTACCATTAACTCCTTTCTGATTAATATTTGCTTAGCTGAAAAGATTATTCATTATGCCATTTTAGGGTTCATTTTTGTGTTAATAAACGAAAGTTTTTTTTTTATCCCCTTTTGAATGTAATTTGAATATGCAGTTGAATGTGCGAGTAAGGAATAAGTGCTTAGAGTAAGGAACATATGCAATTAGTATTCTGCAGGATTACTGAAGTATGTGCTTCTGCTTAAATATTTTATCTGCCACTTATGGGAACTGTTAATTTTAAATATCTAACTAGTTCATAACTAAGTCAATAATAATGTGAAAAAATGCTAATTTATGAAAAATCTCTCATTACTTACAGCAAACTTTTTTCTAGTTTTTTGGGCTATACTAGATTTTACATTTATGTCCTTAAGAAAAGATTATTATTTTACCAATGTAACTTCAATGACAATTCTCCTTGGATTCAATTATATTGGTAGGAACGGAGAACATTTCAGCACTACAGTCTTGCTCAAAGGCTGGCCGTTTATGCCTTCGCCCCCAGTGAAAGTGAAGGAGACATTGGGAGGTCAGTATCCAGTGGCCGGCAAAAATATAGATGGGATCCTAGCATTTCCAGACAGAACACCCCGCCATTGACGCAGGCCCCCCTCCAAGGAAATGAGACCCTCAGC
>CM060833.1:106967500-106997500 GCA_030762175.1 Metallyticus violacea
ATAATTACAGCGATCTATGGACAGATAATAACGGCAAGAAGACAAATGCTAAGCGTGTATAGTTTCACCTCTCGGCGCTGCTTGGTACAGGTAAGCCCGCACTGGATGAGTCAGCTCAAAACTTGTTCAAGAAGCAAGAAAGAGAGATGTCTGACTAAGACACACTTAGTGATGTGTCACGATACTTTCACCGACCGCACCTACCACTTGCACAGGTTCTATCGCCGAAATATTACAATGAAAGAAGACATCTGGAAGTCAAATACAATGATAAATGAGTCATAACCTGCAGGATGCGGGAATTCAGTGGCCTTGGCTAGGTCAATCTCTCTGAGGTGCACATTCCGTGTTCCCCGACACAGTTGCACAATAATTGTACTGAAGATGGAGACTTATGCGTGATTTTCCCCAGGAAGTCACCATGGGCAAGTTAGTTATACCAGCTCTGATTGTTAATGCTGAAGCGATGCTTGTATGCGTGTGCGCGCGCGTGTTCTTGCGCTGCCAGCTCCTTCGCTATCTAAGGAGCTTGGTGTCAATAATTCCTATCTATTGCTGTATGTGCACTGTAATATTTTGTTTTTCGTGAGTACAAAGTTTAGTCTTCTTGGAATCATTACGTGTGTTTGAAAAGCACAAATAAACTACAAAATTGCTATGTTAAACTATACTTTTTACTTACATATTGTTTAAACACAATCGCTATAGTTTATGGTTCTATTTTTATCACTCCTTGTTTGTTTAAGCTACTGAACCCACGACTTGTTTTGTGTTTAATTTTCGTTAAATTTTGTTGTATTTATGAGAAAATACCAATTGTATTCATTGTGTTTAATTGAAAATATTGCGGTTCTGAGAAAAATAGTATATGATTTAATTTGACGGTTCTCAAATTCCCTTGACCGCAGGTCATCTCCCTTTAAAGACCGCTCGCGGACATATTTTATATCAATTTATACGTGTACATAATGTATATTTATATATAAGAGGGTTAAGTCATAAATCATGACAACTGTTTCTTTTTCTCAAGAATAAAGAACAACAAGAAAAATCTAAGATTTATACGATTAAAAGTATCTGGCATTTACTGTGGTGCCACCAACGGATGACTAGAATTGTAGGCGACTCTTATAGGGAAGAAACAAAACATAGTGAACCCGACAACATTGGTTTATTATGGCATGAACAAAAGTTACACACAACTACTTACACAGGGTTGCAAATACGTCAAAGGAGAGTGTCCTTGGTAATCAGCGGTGATTAACAGCCTTCGAAGTAGCCTCCAAGGTTACATTGCTTTTGGCCAGATTTCTTGTTTGTGTGATATCGAGAAGTACGGTTATATTGAAGGGTATTGGGTTTGCGCGAACGACATTTCGGGTAAATATCTTTGTTTTTGTGAAGTTGGTAACGCACGAATCTGGTGACAGGCGCATGTCTACTAGTGCACGATTCCCCAGGTGACGTACTTGCATTGAGTAGTAGGCGCATTGAGTTGGAGGACACAAACATTGTGAGGTAGACTAGTGAAGGTTGTCATGGAGGTGTTTTAAGGAAGCAGAACTAGAGGAAAATACTTACTTGTAAGAGCTGGTTTCAAGTTTCAAAATGTACACATATGGATGTTTACGTTGGCGTTGTATAGCTCAGAATTATAACAACCAATATAACAACCTCAAACCTGAATACGGTCATAATCACCAGAGCAATGAAACAGATCTTGCACGTCAAAAAGTTCATGCGTCATGTAAAAGTAAAACGGCTGGCGACTTGAGTGAAAAACATTGTAATATCCCAGCATTAATGAGAATCCTGAGATTTGTGCTAGTGTATTGCATTTTACTAATGTCAAACTATTATGCTAAGCAATCTATAGAGAAGGACGTCACCATATGCCGAAACTACCAACAACCTGACTTGAAGTGCACGAAACTGTAAGTAACTTGCAAGCAATGAAGATTTTGTGCTACTGAATGATCGCGTAAGCAATGTGATTATTGTCGGAGGTGAAAGCAGTTTGCAACATTTGTGCGTAGCAGAAGCACTTTACGTAGATGGAACTTTCAGATGCTGTGCAAAATATTTTATATAGTTATTTACATTGCATTTCCTTCACAATGGACATACTAGCAATTTTTTGTTTACTACCAAATAAGAACAAAGATTTCTTTCATAAAGTAAAAGGGCGAATGTTTAGGGTTGAAACTTTTATCAAAGAAAATAGTTGCTGACTTCGAGGTTGCTATAAAGTAATCAATTAAGTCAACGTGAGACAATTCAACTCTTCTGTTGTCGGTTTCATCTGGGCCAGGCAAGGTGGCGTAAACTACAAAGTATTGGCTTAGCAGTGTGTTCCAAGACCATTCGTAAGTGACTTAAACATTGTTTTGGTTTTCGCATTGTCTTCAGAGGAGAGAGGCGACTATTTTTTCTTTGTATGGCTGAGAGTAAGTCATTATGCTAAAAATTGAACCGTTCAGCGACTACCTTGTTAACTACTGTCTTTGAAGAGGCCATATTCAATCCGACAAACCGTCAACTCGTGAGCGGGAGGTCTGGGGTTCGAATTCCACCAGGACCTTCCTCCCTTACTAAGTTTTTTTCCAGGTTTTCCTTAGTCCTCATAACTGGCAAATGCCGGGGAGGTACCCTAAACTTAGGCCTGGAACTTTTTTCCTTAAAAAAAAATTCCCAATATATCATTTCATGTGATGTATAATCAGTGCTCACCGCTTGTGGTGCCTCAGTAGTAGAAAACGGGCGTTAAACACCGTTCCAAAATAATCCTACAATGTGGGCCTAGCAGTTGTCTAAAGTTACTCACCTATGAACGCATGCGAGGCATTTCTTAGCAAATTCAACGTTTTATTCTACTGCTTACACCGTAAAAATTTCAAAATAATTTCATTTCTAAAAATATAAAAGATAGGATGACTGTAAAATGAAGGACACAAATTGTAAATTTGTTTATGAAATGAAGACTTATTTGAAAATTAATGGCATGCACCTGCAGGGCCATAAAAAAGAAAAGAAACAAACAAAGAACATTAGGTTGAAAATTAACATTAAAATCTTCAGAGATGGCCGAATTTCTCAGAACAATTTTTTCAACCTATAGTTAAAATAATACAAGCACAATTTTTAACCTCACCGCGCATGTATTCGCTTGCTAAGACAGGCTGCGATAGGGAGATGAAAAAGTGTGCCCTAACACCATACAGTGATACCAACCTAGAACAATATGCTGCATAATGAGTTTGAATTACTGGCGCAAACACATCATGGATCTAATGTAAACACTTTTGGCGTAAATGCAAGTGGCGTTGTCATGGTGGCCAGGTCTCCAAGTACATCGACGGCTCATTGCCAGCGATGAGAAGACCTTTCTCCACTTTCCCACTTTCTATAGTGCTTCCCGTAGCGCTGCGTGGCATTCTCGTGCTTTTCTTCGCAGGGTAATGATATATATATATATATATATATATATATATATATATATATATATATATATATACTTTGATTCCGAGCCATTCCTGACCACTGCCGCTCAAAAAACCAAAATTCGGTGCATGCTAAGACAGGCAGCTCTACTCACATACACTCTCTGATGACTTCATTTAAAAGTACATTCCATACATTCCATACATTCCATATGGCATCAGGGCATAAAACGGCCCATAAATTTTGCTCAGAGGCCTCTTCTTTCATGTTTACATGCCGTAAATCTACAACACGGGACCAACAGCTTTACTTCCCTTCCGAAGGAAGCCATATTCAATAATTTTACGCTCTAAGAGTCCATCGACCCTGGCCGTGAATGAAGCCCTTTATTCTATGGTTACCACTAGACTACCAGGATCAATACTCGCTGGCGAGGAACTTTAAAATTTAACTCAACGTTAAATCCTAAATTTGTTTCCTATATATTTTTTAAGATCTTCGTCGCTAGTTTACAAAATATAACATTTATTTACAGATAAATAAATGCACCATTTTCCATATTTACTTTTATATTATGGTGTATCGTTATACAATAGTAATAATCATAAAATAACATTAGGTTCAAAAGTTCATAAGGTTCAAAAAGTACATAAAAGTATAAAACATTAAAATTAATAATAATTAACAATATATGATGAAATAAAACATTACTCGTTAATTTTTATTTCCGAATGAGTGGGATGCCGCAGCATTTTATTTCCAGGCACTAATATATCGTCTTGAGAGAGGATATTTGTATTCTGAGTTCTGATTCAACGTTTTCCAAACGATTTCTATCAGTAGTGAGCCTCTTGGGAGCGAAGCTGTTTAAATATAATGATTATATAGTTGTTGTGTAGTCGGTATATATTTACTCGGGATCGCACTTCGTACCCCGGGTCTTTCAACGGGCCGAAGTCGCCTTTTGTGCCGTCGTAGTCACGGAAGAAGCGTGATGAAGGGGAATTGTGTAAATCACACGTCAGTGCTTCATTCAATCCTTGAAGTGTTTATTCACATGATAATTTGTTATCGCCACCTGGTTCGTTAACTCTTGGACAATAATACCATGAGCTACATACGCTCCCTGAAATTGCATCTACCGCCCTACAACTACAATGTGTGACTCTCGTCTTTCACTTGCCTACACTGCTGACTTTAAATCTAGAAAATGAATAAACTCAAGGTCCGGACTGTTTCTGCAACTTCTTTCTTGAAATGTCTCTACTGTATCTGGGACTGCGTCCTGCTAATGTCTCTGGTAGATACCCCCTGGTAATGCGTGCTTTAGCAAAAATGTTTCCCCTTATATACTAATTTCAAAGTGTCGCCGTGTGTTCGTGAGAGCTCACGGGGTTCACAGAATAGCGCCCACGGATTACTGATCCTTCAAAATATTCAAATATTATTGGTGCGTTCTTGTGCTCCCAAACGTGCTCACTTTAAATTCATTAACTTTTTGACTTCTCATTGGGGGGCTCATGATCTTTTGATGTAATGACGTAATTGTAGACACCTTTCCCTTTCTAACTTTAACGAATTTCCGAGCATCTCCAGCAACTAAGGATACAAAAGACCTACTGTTCGACTCATGCCAGACACCTGCATGCACTTAGCTTTGTCACAATAAAGAGAGTTATTGCTCCAGCCATTATCAGTAAGTGAGAGCACGAGCGAAATAGGCAGCCTTTTTACCTCTCGTCAAGGAGGTATGCGTCCAGATAGCCAAATACATTTTTCTGATACATGAAAAGTTCTTGCTTGTTATTACAGGCTATGTAAAATATTTAGTATTTATTACCATTTAAATTATATAAATACATTCACTCTCGGGCATGCGTGGGTGTGAAGACCTGTCACAGGAGATTGCTGGTTTGTGCTATTCACAAATATTTCCAGGTTTTATTCATCTCCATAGCTTAATGAGTTCTTATGTATAACGGAAAAAAAAACAATAGTAATGTCTGTAGGGGACTTCTTGCGTCTGATGTTTGTTTTTGCCATTATAACCTGTAGGGGAGTTTGTGGAGTGTTTTGGGTTTTGAACAAGGGAGGAGAGAGAAAGCGATAGGAGCCTCTTGCTCATAAAAGCTATTATGTGCATGCACCATCAGAAACGTCACCCCTATTTACATGCCTCGAATGTTATGTGACCGATTGTTGTTGCGTTACAAAGTTTAGTGAAATATCTTAAAATACTCACAGATAGTTGTGTGAAATAGCAAATTAATGGAACTGTGATATATATTAAACATGGTAAAATATGCAGGATATTACATTTAATGTAACAATTCTCTCATACAAGCACTCCAAGCGATCGGTGGTCTCAGTATAATAATATCTCCTTGTACTGTCATTTGATTGGTAGTAAGTTGTTGCTGAATGGCATGCTAGTGAAATCGTTAGTTGCTTTGTTCCACCTTGTGTTAACTACATAAATAAAACTTAAATTCCATGTGACCGCTGAAAAAATAAAAACTGGGTAGACCAACTTCAAATATTAATTTGAATCAATCTATGATTTCAAACACAGTAAGTATACAATACTTTCTGTAGAGATAGACGCGTTCTTGCAGATTCTAGACTTCAATCATAGGTCATCCATTAATTTCTTACAATGAAAATCAGTAAAATGCATTTTTTAAAATACGTGCATTACTACAACGTTTTATTAAATTCCATCTCTCTGTTGTTTATTCAGCCATGTACATATGAGTGTTAATTCTAGAAGTCTGAAATCTATAATCGCAGTAGCAGTAGCAGTAATAAAATTGTGCACCTGCGGTTTATGCCGCTGCTCATTTATCCTATATATATTTATATTATATTATATTATATTATATTATATTATATTATATATATAATATAAATGAAAAATAAAAATAAAGAAACACTATTAACAATGTAACAAATTAGCAGTAATAATAAAAGTAAATAAGGATAAAACACTTAGATAAAGTCACACTTGACATTACTATATTTCGAACTACTGGAGTTCTTCAATGGCAAGAAGCTAGTCCAATATATATAATAAATGAGTGTGGAGAATGATTTGACAATTGTCAAGAAAAACATGTGTTTTCATGACCTTCCTTGACAGGCCGCAAAATGAGAGACTCCTGCCTCAGTATATAAATATCGTAAATGTGTACATTTTTCTTTCTCTCACAATTTGTTTTTGTATCTACATATTCAAGAATAAATACTGTTTACAGTGTCGTAATCCTTCGTGAGCCCCTTGGGAGGACCTCGTGGAGTTTGCGGATCCCAGTTTGAGATTCGTTCACGTGGAGATATTCCCGGGAGGAAGGAAACTTATAGAAATATAAAGCACAACATTGAAGGAGGAAGTTAGTAAACTTAAAGTGACTCCGAACAAGAGACGTCACATTTCCTGGAATAAAACTTTTACAAATTCCCAGTCTTGCTCTTCTGATTCCCACGTTATTTTATCGCGTTTTAGCTCAGTCTTTGAGCTTTGAGCCTATTCTCACTATACGCAGGGAACACAAGTGTGACATAACGTGGATCGTTATTATTGCTGTTAATGCAATCTAAACAAGTTATAGTCCGCCTTGCTTGTTTCGGGTCTATCTAGAAATATAGGTGTGTTTATATTAGATAATTAATGAATATAAAATCAAAGGTATAAGTTATTGGTATTATCGCACATATTCATTATATTGATACTTTCCATTATAGTAATGACCTTATTATTACTGCATTTTAAAACTACTAATTATGTTTGCAATTATGTCCTTAATGGCCAAAATATGGCAACAAATGTGTACTAACAAAATAATTTACCAAAAACAGAATGAATGCTAAGTGTGAACTAACTAACACATTCCTTAGAGAGTGGAACAGAAACAATTCCACAGTCCAACATCAGGGATGAACTGCGGTTCACGACTCACTTATTCATTGAAAAACTGCGATTGTTTTTGTTTTCTGAAAACGTTCTTTCCATATGATGCAAGGTTGATCAGCTGTATTTAACGGTTTCACAGAGAGAGAGTTTTCCCTTCAAGAAAGTCACAAGTACCGCACGTTTGTTGATATTTAGGATTTCTTTGATGCAGAGCTCTATACCTTCCAGTAACGTGATTAGTTTTGATAAACCAAAAAATTGAGTGGATTAAATTATATTGTCCCCTTCCATCTAATGGTTTGAGTATATTCTGGACTCTGTCTCTAGTTGCAATCCAATCTAACAAATTAAGTGCATGTAGCTAATGAGAGCAAAATAATATCCAATCACTTTCTGCATTGAGTTTTATAACACTGCAGGTGATGGAAGAAGTGGGGAATTAGATGTTGTTGACTTACTGGTTGACGATTTAACAAAATGTTTCTTTTTGCGGGCCACACGGTGTTCACACACTTCATCTGCCATACAGTCCTGTTTGTTTGCGTTTAAGTAATGCAATATGGATAAATGGAATTAAATCCGAAGAGGGGAAAGATTTTTAAATGTTATATGCCAAATAGACATTAAAATATTTAACATACGAGCATAGTAAAAATGGCGCAAATACGCAGCTAAATGCAACAGAAAAATGTTTAGTAGACAATTCGTGCACAGAATGTGTTAGCATGTGCTGTATGCAAACGAGCCCTATTTATTATACGTATATTTAAAAAATAAACTATTTACAACATTGTTTTATTTAAATGAGTATGTGTACAGTTTGTTTTATTTGTGTTCTTATTTGAACGTCCTGACATTTCAGAAGGCAACATGATAGTAACTTTCATGAGGAGGGAAGACTACAGAGCTTTTGAACTGGTCTGTGGCAGGGGTGGAAAGGGTATGACGTATCATTAACCCATCCTAGCCGGGTGCCCCAGCTAATTGACACAGTTTACAGCTTATTAAATTGTCCTTTCTTCTCTTTTGTTTCTTGTAGCTACCATCGATTGTAGCATATTCCCGAGGAGTGTCGCTGGCTGTCAGCGTACAAACTCGAGCATAAGAACCGGAACATCACTCATTTGACGAAGTTCTTACACGCTGCAATATAGGAGATAACGTTCTAACTGAAGCTAAATTTTAATAACGGTTAATGCCAAAATATGACAAATGAGATGAATAAATGTAGGAGGGAGATGTTATGACTAGGAAATGGATTTTCATGCAAAAGCAGTTTTCTGTTTTCTGTGATCAAATTATATACTGACATTTCTTTGCAATTCATACCATTTGCTACATCTTAAGCATAATGATAAACTTGCTCAATGACAGTCCTTGAAGAAAGGGATGAGGTAAAGGAGACACCGAATGGCGGAGTACTTATGTAGACGGGTCCCTAACAACGTTACCAGATAGAACACTCTCAAGCCGTCGGACTCGCCCCCCCCCCTCGAAAGAGTTCGAGCCCCCCAGAAGTGTTATTTCCATATCAGACCCTGGAGCGGACATTTTTCAAAAGCGCAAGTCACCGTAACACCGCAGCAGTCCATCTCATTTAGCACTTTCGGCCCTTGGAACTATCACACATTGCATTGAATAGTACCTAGTCATGAAATGGAGTGCAAACAGAAAAGAGCATCTTATGATGCTGCTAGGAGGTTGAATGCCACCGTAAGTGTATGAAGCAATAGTTCCAGCAAGAATAAAATACATATAAACATTCGCTGTAACCAAGTCTTTGTTTTCAATGCAGTAGCGTCAGTTTGAACAATCAAAATCTAGAGAAGAAGAAGAAGATAAATCTTTCTTGCAATTCCAATTCAATCTTTTTTACCAGTTTTCAGCGCAGTAGTTTATAGTGACTTGCTCAGGCTTCAGAAATGGTAGTTGATATACTTTGAATAAAAAATTACTAAAATAAAAGAAAGCAAGGGAAAGTGAAAAAGTTAGGTTTTTAAGAGGCGTTAAAACCAATGGAAAAGTGCTTTACTGTCAAGGGTGTGTATTATTGATAGTTGCTTCCTAGCGATTCAATATTTCAACTCCAGTACCACAAAATGTAAAGATCAAATGCGCAAAATTCTTTCTGCTCAGAGACTTTTTGGTGAGTATTCGAGTACAGTAAACTTTCTTCCAGATTTGCTCGTAGCTTTCCTAGCAGTTGATATTCTCAAGCCTTCAATAAGTCGCTATATGCAATAACAGACACTTAAATGCTCTTTTAATTTAATTTCTTAACACCTAACGAATATAAAAAGTGTATGCTGGCCCCATGTTAGAAGTTTCGGAGTGGCTCGTGCAAATTACTCATAACTTAAAGCGAGTTAACACTTGCAAAAATTTGTTATCTAACGTTACAATGAAAACATTAAAAAGGTTAAAAAAAAAAAAAAAAAAAAAAAAAAAAACACTTTAAAGACAATGCTCACTGAAGAAGAAATCGAGGTCACAAACAACTCCTCTGGAAACATATTCGTTGGTTCAGCATATTTACTGTGGATGACATTCAACACGAGGAAGTGGTTTTGTGAGCGATGCTGTTAGTTACAAGATCGAGGCTAATAAAATTGATGGGTTGCATCATGTACCAGAGACAAACGGAGTTAATTTTCCACTTTGTGATAAACTCATATCTTCTGAGGGAGAAAAAAGTTCATGAAAGCATCTTATAGACGATAAATCTTTGGCACCAGATACACATCTACCTCCCAGGAGCAATTTTAACTTGCCTGAGCGCATGGCTGCTTGCTTTTTTTTTTTTTTTTTTTTTTTTTTTTTTTTTTTTTTTTTTTTTTTTTTTTATTTATGGATGCTCTTTAACAGCTCAGGTCATCAGCGTCCCATTCAACTCAGGGCGGGAAACGGCCGACAAATTTTGTTCAGAGGCCTCTCTTTCAGGCTTGAGGTTCTTTTTCGTGCCGTAAATGTACGACACGGGACCCACGGCTTTACTTCCTTCCGAAGGAAGCCATACTTAGGAATTTTACGCCCGAAAAAATCCATCGGTCCTGGCCGGGTTCGAACCCGCAATCTTGGGTGTAGGTGGCTGCTTGCTGCCACCTGCAACGCTAAATACCTAGATATAATTAAATTGTAATATATTATTTTGATCCCAATTCCGCATCAATAGAGGTAGCTCAAAAGCTCTTCTAGATACAGAAATGGAGACAAATCTTTGTTTTATAGCAGCAAATTATATTAACTCCTTTTTGTCATTTCATCATTGGAAGCAAGTAGTACGTGTGAATTGTTAAAATCTTTTAACACAATATTATCCTAATTAATAACAGTTCCTGGTAATATTGCCGCAATTGTTAAAGGAAAAGTTTGGAACATTATCTGCAAAAATTCAGGATATGAACACCATGTGAGTATAAAAAGTTCTGGCCACGTTCTATTAATGCCAAGCAAACAAATCATAGCAGAACAAGTCACCGATTTTTGTACTTTCTTTATCGTCGTGGGAGATTGAACAAAGTTTTTTGCGCTATACGGACATCCTAAGCAACAGAAGAAGATTGACTCTGCAAAACGCTAAAACATCCGATGGCAATCAATAATTTATATTAAAAAATCCGGATAAAACTGAGGTAAGTCCAGAATTTTTAAAATAAATTTGCCGATAGTGTACATAAATTATCCAAAGGTTGGTATTTTTTTAAATAGTGTTTAATGCCCGTTTTTACTGCTGAGGCACCACAGGCGGTGGACACTGATGATACATGAGATGAAATGATATATAGGGAAAGGATTTATTTTAAGGAAGAAAGCCTTCCAGGCTTAAGTTTAGGGTACCTCCACGGCATTTTCCAGTTATGAGGACTAAGGAAAAAAAAATAGTTGGGGAGGACGGTCCTGGTGGGATTCGAATCCCAGACCTCCCGCTCATGAGTCCGCGCCTTAACGACCTCGGCCACCCGTGGCGGTAAAGGTTGGTATTAACTGCATAGTTTTGTACATATTTTAAATTTTAATGCAAAACTATTTTCACATTTCTGCAATGTTTAGTGCATGATATCCTGTCCCTAGCTATGACACTATTCATTGGTAAAGGAAAACATAAGAAAACATTCACTGGGATACACAGTTACAGGCGATGCCTTGCTATGCTTCTTAAGGTACAGTATTATGACTGAAGTCGTTCTTAACAAGGCTGTTACAATCATCAGCAATATTGGTGTACTACAGTAAGAGTATATTTAGTATACTGATGATGATAACAGCGGCAAGTAAGAGTGTACAAACATTGATAACCTCGCCCCATCTCACCGATTTGCAAACATTTAGTGTTATCGCTTTCATCTAAACACTGCCTGGTAGTTAATTCTCTAGTGTTACTCTTGTACATCAAAGATTGAACAGAAGCTATGAAAATTTCTTCTTAGTCATATTATTAATCATATCCGATGATGTATTAAGATAAATAAAAGATTGAACTGTTTACTCCCACTTCCACACCCGATCTCTGTTATTACTCTGTTATTACTAAATATGTACAGAAAGAGGTTGCAGAGACGTGACAACGCTGTTTTCCTGAGCGAACCCTGCATTCCTCGCGCGTATTATATTAATATAACATAAATAAGCAGATGGGTAACTGTAATCAATTCCAGGGAAAAACACCATCAATGCTTATCTTAGAGTCATTCGTTCGTATGGGGTATTAATAGATAAGCGTATCCCCCCCCGCAATTCTCGCTGTTTTCATAATGCAGCTTTGGTGGTTCCTCACACCTGTGTTTGATGAGTATCTGTGTTTTTTGCTCATCGACTTTAGCTCAGGAATCGAAACGTTCTGTTCAGTTTGCCGTTTGGTTGTTGACATATTTTGTTGAAAGACAAGTATAAAAACAGCAGGCAATAAATCTCTGTCTCTCACAGCCGGCAAGTGATGAGAGCCTCCTCTGCCGGCGTCTAATGAATGGGTACAATGAAAGAAGGTATGCGCCTGCTTTTCTAACTTTGACAGATATTAAAAGATGGCTGAGTGATGAGATACGGAATCTCCCATGTGCAGCCACTCCGAAACTTCTAACATGGGGCCAGCATACACTTTTTATATTTGTTAGGTGTTAAGAAATTAAATTAAAAGAGCGTTTAAGTGTCTGTTATTCCATACTCATTGAAGGCTTGAGAACATTCCCTATTAGTCATGGCGACATTCGTCAGTGTTCATTGTTTTGATTCTTGTTCGAGAAATAGATAAGAAACTGATTCCAGCACACGACGCTGGTAAGTGACCAGCTGATGATTGCGCCATCTCGCTTTTTTTCGCCCTCAGCTGTTTATTTTATTGGGGGTATAGCCTCTTGTGGAAAAAATTCAGTATATTGAACTTATTAACGACACATGCATAGGAAATATGATGACATTAAAGCCTTCTGAATTTCAAAGGTGCAACTAGTGCAGAAGAGTGGAGATTGTGTATGGGCGAAAGGGGAGAGAACGTCACGTGCTCACAGTAGGGGTTGACCTTTCAAAATGAATGAGGAGATTAATTGTGATATCATCTATGAAATTACTAATGGCTGCTCTTTCCACAAAGTTCTACAGAGGGTGTGGTGCTGTTAGGATTCTATCATGACAGGAAGATAGGAGCCAGCAAATGTAATAGGCTTCCGTTTGGATTTGATAAAGTATTATTTAAATTACATTTCTGTAATGGAAGAGGAACTGTTTTCGACGTATAATTCTTCATATTATCTGAGACTATGCTGTTAGCGTCGGTTTGGAAGCTGTATGCTTAAAGTAGCCTAAAGTTTCCACATAAGGGAGAAAAAAAAAAACATGGAAGAAACCTAATTTGATTAAAAGTTGTATCAATAGGAACTTTTGGTGGTACACTTTGACTTTTGAAAAATAACGGATTATTATTATTATTACAATAAAAATAAAATAATTACATTAATAAAACATAATGCTTATTTTAATAACTAAAATTAAAAAAATAATAAACATAAAAATATTAATTAGATTTATTCTTCAGGCAATCATCAATTTCCGCCTCATTTCGTCAAGTTCTGTTGATATACCTGGGCGCTTGGAAAAGCCCTAAGCCTTAGCTATCAATGACCAATCAAATGGCAATATTATGTAAATACGCTGGTACGTCTATTTGAGCAGACATGTTGTGGGTATTATCGTGCAGTATAAAGTTTCTTTGTAACAGATAGTTTCACGCCAAAGGAAATTTAGGCATAATATATAAACTTGATAGTAGCTATTATCTTTCGTTTTAAACGATTAGAATAGAGCAACTAAATTTAAACATGGCCTTACTACACTTGAGAATGACACATAAGAAGGGATAAACAATAAAGAAGTGTTATAATTTTACTTATTATAATTTCTCGCGCTAAAATGTAACTTTACAATATTTTGTTAGTATAAGGCGTAATATATACGTGGTATAGTTTCATTGATCTCACCTCCGGTTCCCTCATGAGAGAAGCGTGAAAGTTGAGACATGTTCAGTTCCGCCTAAAGCAACTGGAACAATATAGTGTTCTGAAATTCCACTTTCGTCTCAACAAATTTTCAGCTGAGGCCTATGTAATGTTACAGGGGTGCATGTGAGTATATTTACAGTATAGTACATATGGCATGTTTTATCAGAAAAGATGTGGTTTATGAAGGAAAAATTATTACAAATTAAAACAATGCATATGATAACAAAAGTGTTTTACTGGTGTAAAAATCGATATATTTAAAGTATAAATTGCTGGAGCATCCACCTACTCCCATTTGGCTCCATCTTATTTCTGCGTGTTTCCAAATTTAAAGCTCAGCGTTTTCAATCATATTAAACGCAATTACAGTTATCGAGTAGTTTGCAGGCCTTCCGAATAATGGCATTGGGGTATCGCTGTAATAAATGCATTAACTAACGTTCAAGTTATCGTCCTTCATTGTTAGGCCGAGAGCTTTTCAGACAGTACTCGTGCTGCCACCCTCCTTATAGATTGTAAGGCACTTCACTCTGCTAATGAGACAAGTGAATTGTCTTGTGACGTGTTCATGGTGATTTATGTTGCCCATAATGAAAACAACAGCAATAGGGAGGAACGTCAACATCGAAAGTAAGTTAGCACACCAGACAATAAGACACCTAACATAAAGAACTTTCAAAAGCTTTTGTGCAAGACCAACACTTCAGTCCTCAAGAAAAGCATGTGAAACACATTTGCAAGCTTTATATGATTCGTTAATATTTATCTGCCAAGTCTTGGATAACTTTATAAGAATGCATTTTTATTGTTGTTTTATGTTTTAGGTACTATAAACTGCAAGCAGTAAACGAAAAAGATAAATATGGAAATTAAACGAAATATATATATATATATATATACTTATATAGAACTGCACCATTAGTCAACAAATTAAATATTCACAAAAATAATGATAAACATTACACATTAAAGGTGACTTTTTGTAAAACTGGGTACCGTTCTTCATAAGTGAACAACAAAATTGAGTTTACATTTCAGTTCTACATAAGTGGCTATGTTCGCCTAGTAAGAAGAAGAATGTTTACA
Organism: Metallyticus violacea; assembly: GCA_030762175.1. Taxonomy (NCBI): domain Eukaryota; kingdom Metazoa; phylum Arthropoda; class Insecta; order Mantodea; family Metallyticidae; genus Metallyticus; species Metallyticus violacea. The sequence continues at coordinate 106,982,429 of CM060833.1, forward strand.
GGTAGTAATAAAAAGTATACGAGTATATCAGTTTCTGTGTTTATTGTTTTGAGTATCTAATACGAGGGATAAATCATAAGTCATGGCAACCATTTCTTTTCCACGCGAACAAATGACAACACGAAAAATCTAAGATATACGATTGAAAGCATGAAATGTACTTTCGCATGAGGCCACCAAATGGTGTATTGTGAGCAGACATGTATGTCTCAGTACGCCCTGAAGTTCAGTTTGTGAGCGACAGTGGTCCGTAAATAAACCAAGATACAAATAAATAAAACAGGATTTCTCCTGTTCCGAACCGCCGTATTCTTATGGAAAAAAGTTATGTGATATACCAGGAATTTCCTATGCAGATGTCGGTAATGCATTGCCGCTGAGGAGCATCATTTACCAGAAGTCTTACAACACAGATTGGTATTAATTATTATTATTATTATTATTATTATTATTATTATTATTAAATGCATTATCATTTTATGTTTTCAGTAAAAATATTATTAAAACTAAAAATTCTAACTTTACACGTTGCAATCATATCTCTCTTTTACTTACTGAGGCGGCTTGACTTCCCCAGTAAGGAGCCGTGCTCAGGCTGCCCATAACTTAAATAAAAGCACATCTGAAATTTATTAAGCATAACGATTACATAGAACTTTATATATGTTCTTTTTAAGAATGCATACCTTGAAAATAACTTTTTTAAGTTTTTCGATTTTATTGTAATAATATCAGTAATAATAACAATAATTATTATTATTATTATTAATATGCATTATTGTTTCCAACATTGACTCACATTGCAGAGATTTGCGCTCAGTTATGTCATGCCATACTTCTTTTTCATTTTCCCTACATATGTTGTTTTGATAGAGTAGTTATTCATTATTAATATAACTTGTATTCCTCTTCTTTAAATCAACGTAGAAAATTCACTGCATTTAAAAAATTAGTATTTATTTGGTAATCAAGTTTGTACACAGCGCATGTAGATGGTCAGAATTGATGTGTCAAAAGTCGCTAGACAACAGAAGGAAAATGGTTTACTGGATCCGCAAACTCCTACTTGATCTATAACATTGACCTTCGACATTGTCTCCTTTAAAGGTATACGTTCTAATATACCTAGATGGAAAATAACATTACCAAAGTTCAGAGCAAATGCGATTTTTACATGTATAATAAAAGTAGTTTTCTATGAGAAACGGCAAGCTAACACACTGCAGAACGGTTTGATCATGACGAGAACGCAGTTAAAGAATACCTGTGTCCAGTGCTGTTAATTGCATTCCCCAGGTGTTATTCACTTGCACCGACTGACAGTGTTAGTCATCTTTTCTCTCTTCTCCTCTCTGACTCACCGGACTGATCATTGTTTTTGCAACTAATAGCTCTGGTTGACATTCATTTCCGTTTAGTTCAAGGATAGTATAAGTTTTTCAATACAATACAATACATTACAATACAATACAATACAAGTTTTTCAATTCAATACGTAGTTCGTTTTCCAACATATACACAGCTTGGGTTTTCAGTCATAGTTATTTGGAATAAATATTACAGTCGCAACTAAAAATGCAAGCTGGTTTGTGAATCATGGGCAGTAAACAGGATAAGGTCCTGCGAGTAGGCCTTCCAGAGGAAACCGCCAAGTCCGGCAAAGCGAGATAATCGCTATATCATGCTAGTTAATTAGATCACGCTATCAGGAAATGGCGACGAACTTTTGCGCGTAATAGTTCTGGGTACCATATGGCCACCACAGCACTTAGCCAGTGACTTTCCACATTATATGCTTTGCTACCTCAATGTGGACTATGACAGTGTTAGGGGTGTCATCTCCACCCCTATGGTTTTAGAAGTAATAGCTTTCAGTCTCTCAACCCCCCTCCCCCGTTCTGGTCATGTTTCCTGAAAGATACCCTTTTTTAACATCACTTTCTCAGTAAAATTAACTTTAAAATTGTTCTTATTAACCAGTTTTTCATTCTATTTGAATAACAACTTTTTTCGACATTATTTCAGCTGTTTATTTATTATTTTATATGTTTTAATGTTCAAAGGAGACATCCATATAGCTTTATGGCTTTGTTTCGGCCTCTCCCTTATTCTTTCACTTTTAACATTTCACAATTCTTGCAGTCTTTAATTTTAACTAAATAACCAAGGAGTGAATAGTTTGGCTAACAATCTACGGAGTACACCGATGCATATCAATGTGTAAACATTTTATTTAATATATTTTTCAGCGTACAATAAATATCCTGTGCTCAAATAAATATATAACGGTATTTATTCAAAAATATTAAAGTTTACATAGTTTAAAGTTTAAAGTAATTAGCATGTCAATTTAGAACATAAAGCGAAAGTTTGAAACTAATGTTGATTGCATTTCAGATTTCACCCCGTCCCCAGTTAAACTTTCAAATGTGGTACTTAAATTTTAAAATACGCCTCAATGAAAATATGATCGCATATTTTGTTTCGTGCTGTTGTCTGGATACCTGGATTTGCTGTCATTGCTATTTGGATTTGGGCAGAATAAAATACAAAAATTATTGAGAAATTAATATAATAGCTGTGTTTTGGTGATAAATTGTTTCAGCATGGTGTATACTCTCCAAGAAAAAACAAAATATAAGTGAATCAGTCAGGAATTTCGAAATAAGTTGAATTAGTGTAATATTAATAATTCCAAGTATACTCAATGTTTTAATCTAAAATGTGATTATTTTTAATTCTATCAAATTAAAAAAATAATAACATTCCAGGTTGCAAGGCAACGATACAAAGAAAAATATGCCGCAAGCGAATCATCTATCAAATGTAAATAAAAAGCAAGCAGGAGTGTCATTTGAAATTTCAAATTGGAGTATGGTATAGGTGGGGAATGAAACAAAATCAACACTAGACTTAAAATTTCCCCTCACTAGTTAAACTAATATGATTTTTTTTTTTTGGTTTAAATTACATGTATTTTAAATAGATACTCACTTAGGCTGACAAGTTTTAAAACAGAGTCCTGTATTTTATACAAATTCTAGATGCTATCTTCTTTTTATAGGGTGGCTCAATGAAATGTGACGGTTTTAAGACCCTTCTTGTGGGACACTCATGTAGAATTAAATAAAAATAAATTTTCAAGGAACAAGTAGCTCAATGCAATATTAATCTGGACTTATTTTTTTAAAGTTTCATTTTTAAGTGGATTCTATGACTGCGAACCCATTCTATTCCCGATTGGCTGGGGAAGCTCACCAAAACTCACTGCAATAAAACGTGATCAATGTTCTTATTTTCAAGACTTATTTTTGACTTTACTTTCCAAGTATTCCCATAAAAATAGTCTGTAGCCGCCAGACCGGGCTGGCTACATCAGCAAATCGAGAAATTTTGCGTCCAAGAAACAGAATCCGCAGTGTGTTCCTTTTTCATGAGCTATGGCACCATCCTGCTGGAATCAAAACTCATTTTCATCATTATCGTCCATATGAAGCCAGCATTTCTGGCACATTAAATTCTATCCTAAATCTTATATGAACATAGTAGATTGTCTTAGATTCAATAGTCTTGTAAAAAAACGAATACACATTTTTCAACAGTCCAATTATCAATACTTTTGTTTACTAAATGGACAGAATAAATTGCATAGAAACCAATACCATAACTGTAATGCGAAATCGCTAGAAATTGCAGCGTTCTGAAAACCGCCATGTTTCATTGGGTCACTTGTAGTTTTTAAAAAATAAATTGAGATAAATAAATTGCATAGCGCTACTTGATACTTGAAAAAGAATTTTTATTTAATTCTATACGAGAATATTCCGAAAACCGTCATATTCCATTGGGTCATCCTGTATCATTCTTAAGTAGAAAAAAGTTAAATATTGTTTCATTTAATTAAATAGATAGCTTATTTTATCACTGTATATTTCACTATTAATAAATATCTTCAAATTTCAAAAAGCATAGTAATAAGAAAGAAGACTCTTAAAGCTACCCAAAAATACACCACTCAGATTAAAGACAAATTAAAGACATACAAAAATATGATTTATGAGTGCACAGCTCTTAACTATCAATCACAAAGTTTGAGGAACAATTTAAGAATGAAGATATACTGTATACAACTTAAAAATAAAATATGACTTAGTCTTCATAGCTATAGTAACTTTGTTGTAAATCGAACATTTGCAACACGTTGCGCTTATGTTTTGTTTCCGTGACATATTTTCTACTTGAATAGCAACTCCTAAATATGGCGAATAGGGATATTATTAAAGTGCACTTCTTCCATTCACTTACATGTTTTCCCCGATCTTCTGGATATTGTTAGTAACAAACAGAGAATTAACTATAATGGCAGAACGTTACCAAGGTTATGCTGCATTTGTTTGCGAAGAGACAAGAATTCTCACTACGAGAGAAAACCTAGAACGCACTGTTTCGTCTGTGAACACACCAGTTTAGGTCAGCAGCATTGCTAATGCTGCTGATAATACTTCCATCGTTCTATAGCTGTACAGTACTCTAATAACAGTCGCATATGCATACTCAATGACTTTGTTAATCTCGTATACGCATATTACTACACATCAACACTTAACCCTGCATACACAATAATGTCATGTTTTGGAAAGAAGGGAGTATGCACCATTACATTATATTCATTTTTAACTGAAAGATTATTGAGATTTTTGTTATTGACATTATTGCTGTAGGTATGTATCTACTATTCTTCTTTCTATGTTAATATATTAAAATTAGCACCTACATCTCTTATTTTATTAATAATTATGTATTTGAAATGTATTGAGTTAGGTATACATTTGGTATCTTGGTGTTTACACATTTTTATGCTGGATGTGTAATGTAGTTTTTCTAACCAATTTACCTGTATCTACGATACATCACACAGTTCAACTTGTTCATCTATTCTGCAACATTTGTTTTCTATTGTATTCGTTGGTGGAATATGCAGAATGGTAACAGAATATTATCTGGGAATATTTTATCAATTGTATCAAATATAACACAACATTAGTTTCAACTTTTCTGAGTTGAAATGGTAGTTTATTAGAACATTATTTACGTGTTATATTTGCTACGCTTATTAAAACATCTGAAAGTTCTTTGAATGGCTAGCGTTTATTAATTTATTTGTTTGGGTTTACCCATGTTTATCAGTTGTTTTTTTATCTTTCAGAATGTATCCACAACGTCTCTTTGGATTAAGCGTTCATATCTATTTGAAATAAATATATTTAATGCTAATTTTATCTTTTGAGTCACTGTGTTACTTTTAGCGATACTTTGAAATATTTACAATATTTACAGTAATCATAAGTGATTTTCGTTATATTTTCTATTTTTGTCTCATTTGCGATCAGCTCATTCTATCTGCTTTGGTTGCATCCAGCGTCCGCTGTAGGGCAGTTCGCTAACAATAGAAGGATAATATTTTTTGTGACTCCTCTACGGATCGGAGCACGTGGTTACACAATAAGCATCGCCTTCTGCAGCTGCTGGGTTGAGGTCTCACATCACCACACCATATGTCACCAGTAGTTATAAATCATTATAGAGAAGAAGCGGTTATGTTAACACTAACAGAATCAACGTCCCTGGTTCTGCTGCAGATAACATAAACCTGGCAATTTATTAACCGAAATCAGATTATATAACCAGAATACCCAATTCTCTCTAACAGTTTATGTATGCAATGCTTTTACGTATATGTAAACGTCAGTAAAGCTCAAGTACGGATCAATTAGTACAATCTAAAAATAAATAACAAAGAATTGCTTTCATTTTAAAACCTGCCAGTTTTAAAGAAAATTTAATTTAAGGGGGGAAAATTCAATTTAGATATTAAGGCGGAAGTTTAAGACCAATGTTAATTGCCTTTTAGGTTTCACCCATTCCTCCCAATCACCCCCTCTTTGAAAATTTAAATAGCACCCATGGCTAAAGTTTTATGAAAATTTTCAACTATTATCACACTTTTGTTTTCTTTTGTTGTCTGAATATCTGGATCATCATTATTATTGTTTGAACTTGGACAGAATAAAATGCGTTAATGTAACAGTTGAATTTAGATAATAAATTGTATCCAAATTATGAATACATTACAAGAAAAAGGGAATGTAGTCAACAGTTTCAAAATAGGCTCAAGTTACTGTGATAATGGTAATATTACTCAAAACAAACTCCGTTTTTAAACTTCCACCTCGATATCTAGATTAACGTATTTTTTCGTTTTAACTCAATTAATGTTAAACACATCGTTATTCATACTGGGAAGTTTTAAAATGAAAGCTCCATATAGTAATAGAAAAGAACGTATTAACATAAAATTAATAGACGTGAATGATCACAGACGCTATTGTTAGTCTTGTGCGAATTAATGTGAACAAGCAGGTCAATTTAGTTTATAAGTTATTCGGTACTAACAATTGCTTATCTCTCTTTTTACGTCGCATTTTTAATACCCTTTGTTGAGATAATTCTAGTTATTGCTTTTATTGGTTGTACCAGAAGTTCAGTAATTTGCTTGTGTTTCTAGCCGTCTTAAATTTTATTTAGCAAGCATATTTTGATATAATGGATATCACACCTAAGAAGAAGAGTAAGGTCGTAACCCTCCATGAATTTGGTGATATCACTCAGAGACAGATAGCAGCTGAATGTAGTGTAAGTTTGGGTGCTGTTAAATTATTAAGAAGGAAAAATGAGATTGGGTCAATTTCACTTCAAAGGAAAGGACTATTTGGCCGAAAACGAAAAACGTCGAGGGAAGATGATGCCTATCTAACCAGAATCAGCAAAGTTAATCCTGAAAACAGTTCTGATTTACAAAAATATTTGGAGGCTGCAGGGATTAAAATCGATGTTTCAACAATGCATACGCGATTTCTAGAAACTAGAAGGAAAACTCGAAAACCGGTCAGAAAACAGTTGAACGTCTAGCATGAAATAAGTGATGGAGAGGAAATCTCACCGAAATACACCAAACAGCATTAAGTTTTCACAAAAGATGTCTTGGGGTTGTTTGCATTCACAGGCATTAAAAGTTTGATTCCCATTGAAGGAATGATGAACAGCAACAATCCCAATTTTAGAGAAAAGAGCCGCCTTACTAAAGAAATTGGCAGAAGAACTGAACTATAAAAAGGCTATTTTCCAGCAAGACGTTGCCCCATGTCATGCATCGAAGAATGTTAAAGACTTCATATCGGAAAATGATTTTCATTGTTTCGTCTGACCTGGAATTCATCGGATCTCTACCTTTTAGAGAATGTTTGAGATAATGTCAAGAAACAGACAAAAAAACTGGACTGCACTTAAAAAAAAAAAGATGTGATAAAAGTGTGGTTTCACAACCCAGAAATAAGTGGAATATGAAAGAAAATCATTGACTGTGCCCAAACGAGTGAAAATGATAATTCAAGCCAAGGCTAGTAAATACTAAAAATTCTGTTTAATAAAAATTAATATTAAAATTTTGTGAAATGAAAAAAAAAAAAATAGAATGATATCTTAGTTCCCATTAATTTACACAAGGATGTAGATGCGGGTTGAATATGCAATATCTCTTGGTATTCGGTGCATTACTTACTAATTTATGTGTAAGTTGGGCAGATATGTCCATGTCACTTTCTAATATCGCATAAAAATAATGGAAAATAACTTTAAGATTGTTATTATGCAGTGTCCCGCTTAAAGCACGAATAAAAAAAAAAGTATATAAGTTAAACTATATACGCCAAAGAGAAGTGAATGCACTTAGGTTTGATAGTGCAGATATTGCAATTTACATGACAATGATTGTCACAGAGGTTGGGTTTGAGAAATGAATAAACAATAAAAACGGCTAATTCTGTAAATCTAAGGTGTTTGGATGAGCATGTTCTTTGGTTAGCAGAAATAAGTCTGTGAAATGCATAATAGTACAATGTCGATTTCATTGAGAATAAACTGTTCAAGTCACGATCCCATTCCTGATTATAAAAGAATACTGACCTGAGATACAAAGTTCAAGCTAAGAGGAAGCTTGTTGTGGTAGCATTATAAAAAATATGAAGATAACATTGAACATATTCCAACCTGCTTTACAAGAAACCCAAAAAAAGCTGAATTCCAGCTTTCTTGCAACACAGTTCACATAAAAAGTACCGTCTGCAAGCATACAAAAGTCAAATAACACAGCGGGCCAAGCTCGACGATAAAGACAAACGGCTGGCTTATGTTGTGACAAGAGTCTTGACAAATTTGTCCAAGACAATTGTCATTTAGATCAACTTTCTTCATTTGAGTTAAAGAACAGACACAACTGCAGAATTAGGAAAGCGAGAATTACCGTGTTGTATATGAACACGAGCGTGATCCACCCAAAATTAATGTCTAGTGCGACTTAATGAATGACAAGTTCTCTGTTGTGCTATGACTTCCTCTTGCACCAATTATCAGCAAGACGGCGCTCTTCTTCATTTCGCTTGTGCCAGGTAAACAGTTTTCTTAATCACAACTTTCCGGTACAATGGATTGGCAAAGAGCCAGAGACCCATAGGTCGCCAGATCTAACTCCCTTGGACATTTTCTTATGCGGATTCGTAAAGGTTCAAGTGTATAGAACACCGGCGGCTGACCTCGATGATTTGAAGAGTAAAATTCGCCTTGCGATTCAAAATGGCATTATACTAAGATAGAGGGTGATAACAAGCTTGACATCTGCATTGCTACATATGCCAGCCATGTTGAAATCTATTGAAGTTTAAACTTATAACTCTTAATGTACCAGAAAATGCTGTTTCAACTAAAATGTTTATCATTTAACAGTTACAATCATTTCTTTTATTGGTGTTTTAAGCGGGACACTCTGTAAAAGGATATTAAAGTTTAGAACTGCAATAAAACATTAATTACACTTTTTAAAATAAATGTAATTTAAAACAACAAAAAAGTTGGAATACGTGCGTCATTTTTGCAGCTAATGTACTCTATAGTTTACGTGATATATTTAAAATAATTTATATCAGCTAAAGATTCTAGTTATTTTTATTCCTTGCATTTTATGTTTATTTATATAACCTAAAATAATTAATACATGAGACCTGTACTGTGCTATCAAGATTTATTGCGCTTTCGTTGAATTTTAGAAATAGCATTCTTGAGATACCATTAAACCGCTTCGCAAATACGAGTAGAAACCTCTGTTTCTGTGCTATCGGTCAGCTGAAACCTATATTGCACTATTTGCAACGTTGTTAAGACATCACATTAATTTACAGTTGTTATTTACCACACTTACGTATTATGACTTATCACCAAACAAGAGTTTATTTCAATTTGTTTAGTATGCCTAATGCTGATTTGTAAAAACCCTCTTGCTTATTACTTTCTGAATAACCAATACTGTAAGCCCTTATCATTGTTTCCATTAATTATATGTAATTAATAAAGCGATAATTGACCTTTTCTTTTGTGTGTGTGTCCGGTTGAGGCAAAGGTAAATTTATCAAGAAAATTTATAAAGATGGGCAAGAAAAACTCTCTGACTAGAGAGGATTTGAATGATTCGCACCATGTTGTAATTACTAACACAGTGAGATTGTTGTTCACTGGTATATTATATAGCCAAATGTTGGTGTGTCATATGTAGTGTTATTTTGTGATGAGAGTTGGTACCGTGTTGTAATGACAATGTCTGACATGGTAATTGGTAAAAATGTGAATTAACTCCTTTATTTGTTAAGTTAGCCCGACGATGAGAAGTCAGTGCAGTATTCCCCCACTCCTTCCCCACTCCATCTTCGGGAACAGCTGTGTCGTCTTCCTGGTTCCCGGTAGATTCTTTCTGTTGTTGTCATGTTAGCTGGATATTTTCAGATGTATTATCTGGGGCGCAAGAATTTAAGAATGAAACTAATTAAAATTCGCATCGGTCGCTGAATAATATGTGAGCTTTATTGTTGTGTTCGATAAATAATATTCTTGTAACGAGAGATCGTTGTAATGTTACAATATGTAGAGTGAATCGCGAGACGTAAATCTGTTGAAAAGTATTACAAGGTTTAGTTTTAGTTTAACTTTACGACGCGCGTATTTATTCCCTAATACTTTCACCAAGTTTCAAGACGCGTTATATCTCCATTTAATTATACTCACGTTCTAATTCAAATGAGGTACGCCAACTGAACTCGAACTCGAGTCTTCCAATAATAGACGATAGATATCCTACTGCTGATTACGCGAACTATTTTCCACTGAGAGGATTTACTGAGTGTGTAAAATTCGTTTATCTTGTCTTGATATATAGTACGTCTGTCGGTCTCGCGTTTCGTTCCAGGCAGCATTATTGACGTTATTAGGCGCTTGGCACTTGTCAATTTTCGTAACTTTATGTTGTTTCTATCTCTGATTGGTCTATCTTTAGGGTTGTGTATGTGCGCTGAAAGAAAATGGTTACGTTTAAATGTGTGTGTGTGTGTGTGTGTGTGTGTGTGTGTGTGTGTGTGTGTGTAGGCCAACAAACAAGTAGGGATGCGTATGATTTTCAAACGTAAATGAAAATAAACCTATGAATCCAATACAATTAAAATGCATACTAATAATGGGCTCTTGGGGTTTAAATCGTGGATTTTCCGTTTCAGGACATAGTATAGAATGAACTTAGCTATTTTAATTGCATTTCTATTTGATTTTTTATTTTAGTTTATATATATATATATATATATATATATATATAGTTAGTCCATATATTTTGTTTTTGATAAATCTGATGTAGGGAATCTGAACAGGTTTTTAAAGATTTATTTTATTCAATGGCATAGCATGTGATTACCTAGTATATTATTACTAGCATTGTATGGTTTTGAATATTGTGTGAATTCAAAGATTTTCTGAAAACTTTGACAGATATAAGATATCATTCTATAGCTAAGTTTGTATATATTTAAGCCTTGTGTGCATATTTTCTTTTCTCCTTTTACTTCAGCTTTCTTTCAAACTATTGACATGTCCTATATCATACTTTGTACATGTATGATGAACAGGATGAATAAAACATTCATACATTCATACATGCATACATACATACATACATACATACATACATACATACATACATACATACATACATACATACATGCATACATACATACATACATACAATACATACATGCGTGTGTGATTATTTAATTATAAATTTCTCTTGTTTAGCACTCTGTAAGATGGTTATTAGTTGCATCATTTGTTCTATAATAGCTGGGGTAGGGGGTTATTTCCTATACACTTTAGAAAATTACTTGGTGTTTATATGTAAGTCCGTGTATTTCTGTGTGTCCGTGTTTGTTTATTTTCAATGTTTCTCATGTGGAAATAGGAGCACGAACGGTGTTGCTAGATCCGTGCGCTAAAATGTAATGGTAAATCATTATTGAAATATATACACCTACTACTACCTGCAATCTATCCTACAGTAGAGCATGCCCAAATGTTATATACTTCATAGCTATTAGAATAGGCTGCCATTGCTGAATTTTTCTCCGGAGTATTCTCTCGATCTGGAAAGGCAAATATGATGAAACTGCGAGCTTATTTGCAAACATTAGCAGAGAGACTACGTAAGTGAAAAGAAATAACTGGGGGATATGCTATTCCATTTTATTTTGGAGGAAAGTAATTCATTCACTGGAATAATTTGAACCTAGATTTGGGGTCCAGGAGAAAGGCTATTTCCTAATTGTACCACAATATGAAATAAAACAAAAAAACAAAATAGTTATAAGTTTGACCCCAGGTCCCCTCGGTGAAAGGCGAACGGTCTAACCACTCGGCAACGGCGTCCCCATTAAAACTCGAGTATATACACAGAGCACAAGAAATAGAAACTCAGTAAAATACTAGGGGAGTGAGCAGACATTATACAGCAAAATGTGAACAGGAATCCATGATCCCACGCATCCGTTCTTAGGCTTAGACTCTTCATTATTAACATAGAAACATTCCACACCGCCATGTTCGCGTGTAGTCTTCCAATTTTCCCACCGGAGTGACTCAGTGCCTTTCTTTAGCGGTTTCTGCTTTTTGTTTTCTTCAGAGCGGCCAGCTATTGCAAATCATGTTCGGGTATGTACTTCATTCTTCACGACTCTGTGCAAGACCTCCTGCTTTATTTTGTAATGTTACGATATACCATTTGGTACTACGGTAATGGAATTGTATAAATGGACGTAAAGTGTTATTAAGTTCGCTAATATTGCTCATTAACTCAAAACTAACTTAGAAGTTTTATTTTAACGCTAAACTACGGGTCTCATTATTACGCGAGTGTAGAGCTGTTCAATATGGCCCCTGTGTGCTACTTTGAGAATGTATAGATATATAAGATAGAAGTATGCACACTTGCATGAACCATACTAAGTTATCAATTGATGCTTGCGAACAGAAAGCGAACAGAAGCCGTCTGCCGTATCTAGCCGAAGTAAACCGTTGGGTTGTTCGGTTTCTAGAATTCGCCCATGTTTAAGTTTAGGTTTGTGTGTGTGTGAACTGATTAGGGATTGCATTTTTGCCGATTGTTCACGAATGACTCGAGATGAATGAGTCCTACTGTTCGCTGCTATCTAGTGCATTTCTTGCTGTTGGTGACATCACCACACTACGCCGCCATTTTCTCTTTCTTAATCGGATTTCAGCTATATAAGGGACGCACTTTTTCTGGTGGTGTTGGGTTAATAGCTTTTAGCGCATTCAGTTCATCTTCTAATCATGTTTCTACTCCCTCTCTTGTTACTTTAGGTAAGGTTCTACTTCTGGCTACATATGTTTGAGTTTCATTGAAATTCTTGGATTGTAACAAAACCCTTAAACCGATTCAAACTCTAAAATCATATACAAGTTAAAGTTTTTACTAAATCTAACGTTTATACTGACGTAACGTCCTCGTTAATTTGCTTAATGTGCTTGACTGTGTTTCATGAACAGAATTCGTTATGTTCTTTTTTTTTCGTATATTTGTTTTAATTTAATGCGATCAATTTTTGCATAGCTTCTGAAGAGTGATTTAAATTTTCTTATATTTAATGACCGATAGTGAACCGTGTAATGAACGATATGTCTAACTACATCTTCAACATATATTACAATATTTAATAAAATAATGGAATTTAGACATAATTTGGAACAAAGTACATACACAGTTAGTAAGAATGCTTTACTCATATCGAAATTCCAATTTTGCCTACAGCTCGGCAAAAAAACGTTTCACTCGTAAGTCAATGCATTGCTTGCTTGTGTAAGTAGCTGGTAATTTATTTTATTGAGAACACTCTTTAACATTTCAGGTTATTAGCGTTCCATTAAAATCAGGATGTGAAGCGGCCTATACATTTTGCTCAGAGGCCTGTTCTTTCAAACTTGAGATTTTTACGTGCCGTAAATCTACGATACGAAACCAATGGTTTTAATGCCCTTCCAAAAAGTCATACTTAGGTTTATAGGCCCTAAACATCGAACGACAATGGCTGGATTTGAACTCGCGACCTGGAGTCCACGAAGCAATTATGGCTGCAACCAAACTCCCAGAACCGACTATGTAAATAGCTGTTCCTATATCTACACGTTATACACTGTGGTACACACTGCTGCCTCATAATAATTTTCTCTCTTGCTTGAAATACACGGAACACTGCAATGCTAAGAGGAAGGGAGATAGACGCTCTGAATGACGTCCTCCCCTTCAGGCAGATGCAGTGCAAGGGCATGTTGGGTAGCCTCACTCTTCAAATAAACCAGTTCACCATCTTGTGGTGTAGTGGTTACCATACTTGCCTCCTAAACCCAAAACGCGGGTTCGAACCCGGCCAGGACCGATGGATTTTTTTCGGGCGTAAAAATCCTAAGTATGGCTTCCTTCGGAAGGGAAGTAAAGCCGTGGGTCACGTGTCGTACATTTACGGCACGATAAAGAACCTCAAGCCTGAAAGAGAGGCCTCTGAGCAAAATTTGTCGGCGGTTTCACGCCCTGAGTTGAATGGGTCGCTGATGACCTGAGATGTTAAAGAGCGTCCATAAATAAATCAATCAAAAAAAAAAAAAAAATCTTGAGTACGTGCGATACTTAATGCAACGGCTAATATTGGTGAACGAATGAACGACTTTTAACGCCCGTTTTTGCTACAGAGGCACCACAGACGGTGACACTGATTTTACATGAAATGAAATGATAAATTGGGAAAGGATTGTTTTTTAAAGTAAGGAATCGTTCCAGGCCTAAGTTTTGGGTACCTCCTCAGCATTTATCATTTATGAGGAACTGAGAAAATCTGAAAAACACCCTCAGTTAGGGAGGATGGTCCTGGCGGGATTCGAACCCCAGACCTCCCGCTCACGAGTCTGCGCCTTAACGCCTTCGGCCACCCGTGGCAGTTTTTTGTTGGTAAAAATAAAATCGGTTTTTCATATATGTTGATGAAGCATATCATTTGAGTTGTCACATTCATTATTTTCATTCTTAAACTAATAAGAAAAATGAAAACATTAGAAATCAAAAGCTATAGGCTAAATTTTTCAGGATTTAGCAGCCATGTTATTTGCTCATTTCGCAGCAGCTGGAGGCTAAAACTACTGAGCGAATCTATAGGTAAAATAAATACTTAGTGAACTACAATACACCATGCCTCTTAAACGAAGACATAGTGCGTGGCATGTGCGCGTATGCAGTATTCAATTTTGTGAAATAAATAAAGGAACAATTAATATAATGTCCGTTGCCCGTATTGTCATTCATCATGAAGGGTGGTAAAGCTGTTTCCGGGGAGCAGGGATTACTTCCTGCCCTAACATCTGTCTAGCAGGCAGCTGTTGCAAATGCCATATCGATACTGTGTTATGGCGCGTGGCAGCCCTTTCGCAATATAACCAACAATGAGCAGCGTGTGTGTAGAGAAAAAATTCTCCAGTCTTGAACTGACAGCTGCCCACCATTGTTGAACACACAATGAATAGAGCGGTGTAAGAAGTAGAAAATGCAATTCCTTCACATTTAAATTAGGTGCATATTTTGTTAGT
>CM060833.1:107002500-107225000 GCA_030762175.1 Metallyticus violacea
TGTATTTAAGCCTGCTCACTAAAATGTTTCATCGAAACCTTGAGTCATTTTTACAATTTTAATTTTGGTCATGTTTTACATTAAGTGTTGGTAGCAACATAAATATATTTTGGAAATGTATCAACTTCAGAATGTGAGGGGAAACAAAATTTAATATGTCGATAGAGTATTTACTTTTCTCATAGTAGTTGAATGTAGGTTGGTGAGAAGCAGAAAGCTAAAATAGAAGACATTGTTTGAAGTGTAGAAATAAAATGGACATAAAAACATACTTACTGCAAGCAGAGGAATTGTAAAAGTTTTAGTGCCATTTTACGGAAGTGGTTGTTCCAGCACCCTATAAAACTTTTAGTTCTCGTTTCTTTCCTGAAAACATTTTAGGTCATTAGCCTCTCAATAGATTGACAGTCGTTACTAAGTCAGTAACTCCAAGTCTTTTCTTTAATGCCAAATGCTCGTCTGCCTCTCAGCTCCACTTTTCATATGAAATCCAGAAGGGAACATGACGGGAAACATTATTCATCAGATACGTCATTAATGTGATACTCATTGAGTTCTCAGTAGTTAATTCAGCCTAATATATGGAAGTTTGAAGTATCTAGCCTGAACTTGCTGTATAATGAGCAGTAAAACAGTAAAATTTCAGCTCTATCTACTAAATGTTTTATTCTCCTTTTGATATTTATTCAGAATATACTTATGCCCGGGCCTGCGAGATATATCGAATGATCAATACAAAACATAGAAAAGAAAAAGGAAGCTTTAAAACATTAATAATAAAAATAAAGAAATACTTTTAAAATGACAGTTGCTGTGCAAAGAGCAGTTTTGACTAATATCTCATCAAGTATACATTTAAGGTAAATTTATTATAGGGAAGATCTTACTTAGATCAGGAATCAAAGTCAGGCAGGAAAAATTCAAGATCATGATCAGAACTCGTACTATTACATCTTTGGCTTACCGTGTCGATGTTCTTACCAAATGAACTACCATGCTCTGCAGGACCAAAGTCTAAAATCTCTCTAAGTTGAGTTTAAATATTTTGGAGACATCTACATTATCTTGCTGAAGAGATTTTAAGATTTTGAATCAGAGTCGAATAGGAAAACCCAACAACACAGCCGGGACTCGAACCACAAAGGCTTACCGTTCTTAATATTTGAGCTATCAAA
This sequence comes from Metallyticus violacea, assembly GCA_030762175.1. Lineage (NCBI taxonomy): Eukaryota > Metazoa > Arthropoda > Insecta > Mantodea > Metallyticidae > Metallyticus > Metallyticus violacea. Next base: position 107,003,676 of record CM060833.1, read on the forward strand.
TATTCCTTTTTACATGGGTCTACGTCTAACCAAGGGATTAAGTATAAGTAGGTTAGGTTAGATACTCGCTTTTATCTTCTTGTAATATTACCGGGTGTGGAACTCACTATTTTTGCGGGTAATATCATGTTCTGCACACAAGTGCAAATTAAGCCCCAGTGTGTTTATTTCTTACTAACGTTTTTGGAGTTATTAATGGCAAAGGCATTCGTCGTTCATTTGTTTTGTATATTCCATAAGGTACACAAGAGATTGCATTGTAAAGGTTAGTGCTTTATTTTTCTTGTAAATTCTTATATTCAATTTATATTTTAAACTGCCGTTCACAATAAAATACTTAGTGAAAATGTTGCATATTATCCACTTGAGAGAAAGGGAAATTCGAATTGTTCTTGCGAAAGTCTAGAATTTTTGTTTTGGTACAAGTAAACCAATTTTATAAGACATATTACACTGACTACTATACTTTAATTTACCAAAACACGAAACAAAAAGTTCTTTTGCATGTAATATTCAAACGTACAATAAGACAAGGCATGTAATAAAGTTAAATGATGCCGTGATAGAATTTATGCAGATACAACACAATTTACTTCGTAACTATTTCTGTCGTCTACTGTCCTCTTCTGGTTGGTAGAGATTAACCCATTACTTAGCATTTCTTAGAGTCACACCGAATCCGTAGATACACCTCATCAGCCTGACATCTTCAGCTGAACTTAATCTTTGAAGAAAAGAACAAGGAACATTAAAGACGACTGATTTCTTCTGTTCAGCAAAACGAATACATTTTCCAAAGCGATAGTTGATCACTCATTATGGGCTTCATGAAGTGCCATCTTCATCCTAAAACAAATGACACAAGGCTAAGAAAATTACAATGACCACAAGTCGCTTTCTTTATATAATTTTCTTAGCGTTATGCCATTTATTTTAGAATGTAATAATCATAAATGGGTCTTTCCTAGGAACATACTGCTTCTCAGTTGAAGGATTATTATATTAAAGGAATGAGGTCAAAAGTCCGCGCTAATACTCGCTAAACCCCCAGAAGAGCTGCTAGATGCTATTTCCCCCCCGCCCCAAAAAAACTTACATTAACATATATTTTTAGTCAAAGTCGAGATCGTGTAATATTCATAATTATTTTCTATATACAAGAATGCTAACCTACAAGTTAATATCTCATTTTGCAATGAGACGTTGTCTTTTTGAGCACGTAACAACAGGCGGCATTTCATAGTGAAGGCAGAAGCTATACGTGCAATAAGTAATGCTTCTGTTTTATTAGAACAAAAAGGATTACATTCCAGAACATAGCATTATGTAAACACAACAATTTTAAACTGTATAATAAATTCGTCTCTTTGTTCATTAGTTATACGCAATGGAAATTTAAACGCTGTGCGCTTACCTTGCATTTGACGTCAGTCAATGACTAGGTGGTACCTGGCAGGTCACTTGACTTAAAGATAGGTTATGCTCTTAAGTTTAGCAATATGATTAGTATATTTTAGGTTATTTCTTCCCTGAAGAAACCCAGTGATTTCTTTATATTTTTACAACTTTACTGAATAAAGAATTGTTTCGCAATATGCAAGTTCATCCTGAATCAAAATGCATTATATATAATCAGTTTTAGCAACTCCTAAAGCACTATGCCTATGCTTTTATGCTATGCGTTATATCTTTTTATAAGCATAGTGGAAATGTAAGAGGTTGGAGAATAACATGAGCAGGAAGGTAGAGCTTGACAGTCCAAGGATGTATGACATGACTACCTAAAGCGTTACATTTTGTTACTTGAGAGGTCAAGACCCCAAAGGGATCATCAGCCTTTTCTAAGGAAGGGTGCATACATCAGTGGACTCATCTACTGCTGTTTGTATAATTCTAACATTAAATTCTTCCTTTGCCCTCTATATGTCTTCCGCTACCAGTCAAACTGTTCCCAGCAAAAACCATTTCATGGCGCTATCAGCTTCCTGCCAAAATACCCCTGCGCTTTTACTGATGTCTTTTCATCCTTTTATTATTACTTGTTGTTTGCTCTCCTCTCCCCTGGTTCTTAAGCATCGTTCCATTTACGCCAAAAAATACGAGTCTAGGACTCGGCTAGAACTAATAAAGTGCATGCAACATTATCTCTTCCTGAAAAATCTTTCACCCCATTTTTATTTTACCAGTGGGCGCAACAGGTTAATATTTTAGTATAGTTAGGAGAAAATAACTTTGTAGAGCGTTTTAACTTCCAACCTCTTAAAAGACATCTCTATTCATATTTCTTTGCAAAAACTTGAAATTCTTGATCAAAAGCTTTGTGATATAGAAGACAATAAAAAGAGCCATAAATGATATATTTATCCATCTTTAGGAAATAGCTCTAGTGAAATACTACACTGCCACCTGCTCAATAGCACCTTCAAAGAAAATTAGCTAAATCTCTGAGTACATTTTCACATCTAACCAAAGTTCATTTGTAACTTGTACATTAGAGTACTGAGTACTGACAAAAAGACATAACGCAAATAAAACTATTGCAATTACTACTTTAAGAGTAAATATAGATATTTGGCAGGGGCGGCTTCTCTAGGAAGATGCTATTTGCGCTACCCCAAACATTTCAACGTTTCATTTTCAATAACTATTGCTTATTTTATTTATTTATTATTATTATTATTATTATTATTATTATTTTGGTTAAGAAAAATGTCTTTAGGAGACTTCTATCTTGCGCCTGGTGTTTTTATTGCTGTTATTATCTGTAGGGACTGCGTATGCAGTCGTGGTGCAAACCAACATTTCGATGAGGTTATGTGTATTTTGATAGGGGGAGCTGAGAGGAGCGATAGGAGCCTCTTGTTCATAACATCCACCACTTGAAGCATCACTTCTTGTGATATCGTTCCCAGATAAGTTTGCCTTGAATTTTATACACACCGATTGTTGTTGCGTTACAATGTCCAGTAAAATGTTCTAAAAATATAGAAGATAATTATAGTGAAAAAATATTAATAACAACACATTCATGTGTTAAATATTGGAAAAGTTACAATTGTTTCAATATCAAAGAATTTTACATCTGAAGTAACAATGCTTTTATGCAGCGATAATCGGACATTTTCTTAGCAGTAAGCTGTTGCTAAATGGCGGGCTAATGAATTCGTGAAGTAGTTATTTTATTTATTTTTGTGTTAATAGAATTAAAGAAAATGAACATTATACAAAGCTTATATTTCAAGCCTTTAATTGAGACCATTGCCAAGAAAACCAATTGAAAGAATGAATCAACACATGACAACCAAATTATACCTTGATAGCATAAGAAAATTACTTTAAAACACAAATCAATAGAACATATGTATAAGTTACCAATTTACCTACAGGTTAATCATAAACAATTAATGCATTTATTTTGGAAGGTTCATTTATCCCCGCTTATATCGAAGTTGTTGAGGCCTTTGATTAATTTGCACAGGATGTCCTTCCGCCTAGATTTAGAGCGAACAAACTTATCAACAATTTTTTATCTTGCTATTTGCTAGCTTCCTTTTCTTTGTTTAACAGGTCTTATCATCGTATATACAAGGAATGCTTTTATGCATATAAAGTTGGGGAAAATCTCGCTGTTACTTATAACGTGGTGGACTTTATTCTGAGCAGTTCGCGTAGCTATGGGAAGATATCTTCACATCAGATTGCTTTCTAGCAAGTTTTGAAGCATTTTTCATTTTATGGAAACCAGGATATAAAGAATTTCCAATATAAAATAAAATAACATAAGCTGCATCTTTATTATAACTAACATTTATAAAAGTATTTCGCAAAGAAAATAATAAATTGACATCCACCAACGTGAATGGTACTCGGTGGGTAGTGAACGAAAATCTATCATTTGATAGATTACGATTCTTGCTTCCAAAGTTCCACTTGCACTTCTTACATAGTAGTAGTGATTGTTATTATTTTATTATTAATAATATTATGATTATGGTTGTATTATTTCAGTATTTCTCCCAAATACACAGTTAAGATTCTACTAGCTTCTTTCCTGGTTAACTATGTACTGATGCTTAGTATTTTAAATAAAATATGTTACACGGGACCAACCTATTTTGCCAGTATAGGATATTATAAATAATCTAACGCTCACTTTCTTTTGTCATCTCTTTTATATACAAGAAATTTAATGACAATATTCCATTAAAACTGTCTTGCTCTCAGCACGGCATTCACATATTGCATGCCTTTGTTCTCGAGCAAGTTCTGGATTAAATGATCAGAAAAAAAAAATTACTGTGGAATTATTTATAGATTCAGCTTTCTGCACAGCAATAAGTGTATGTAATGTTTCTAAATTTAGTCTTCTTTGGTTCTGTTCTTTACGCCGCTATCTACATAGCTCCTCGTCGCATCATTACGTCAATAGACATTAGCAGTGAACATGCTCATTCTTCACTTTCTTCACTTTCTAAATGCGCTTGAATGTTGGAACTCCTAGAAAGCAAAACTTAATATTTGCACATAGCAATTGTTGTACTGTTTAAACTGCATTTAAATACTCTTTAAGTCTCAAAAGTCAGTTTTAGTTCATATTTGATTTCTTATGAAGATAAGGGTAAAACATAACTAAAAGCATCTCAATATCCGCAAAACCGCTTATAAATATTCACTAATACATGTTCAATTGTAAAAGTTAATGCAATCCTCTCATTTTCATAGTTCGTCACTTTTTCTCTTTGTATTCCTATTCGCTCCTGTGATTTCTAATTCCTCGTCGAAAGGTTATAATATAGTAGTAAAGGGTCATCGAGAAGTTGCTCCGCAGCCATTATGTAGCCGAGATTTTCCGAGGGAAGCGAATTTGTATTGCAGCATTGATCAAGCGCCAAGCGTGTAGTTATTGTGTTCACTTAACCATCGCCGCCACGGGTGGCAGAGGTCATTAAGGCGCGGACTCGTGAACGGAGGTCTGGGGTTCGAATCCTGCAAGGACCGCCTGCGTTTTTTCCCAGGTTTTCCTCAGTTCTCATAAATGGAAAATGCCGGGAAGGTACCCTAAACTTAGACTTAGATATTTGCTTCCTTTAAAAAAATCCTTTCCCAGTTTATCATTTCGTTTCATGTATCATCGAGTATCCACCGTCTGTGGTGCCTCAGTAGATAAAACGGGCATTAAACACCATAAAAAATAATAATAACCATCAAGGCAAACCACACTTCAAAGTCAAACCTTAGCAACGGTGGGCGGATTAACTGCTAAAAACCAGTTTCGAAGGAAGGAAGGAAGGAACAGTCACATTGGCGAACATAAACGGCAAATCTTAGGAATTGGCTAGAGAGAGGGCTGCTGTTTGATTTATGCGAAACAAAAACAGACAACCTCTGACTGCGCTTTAAGCTTTAAGTGTAGATAAGAAAGAGAGCGGTGTGCTTGGCAGCTGAGGTACGTTCTTTTTGATTGTTGTATCGGAGCACATACAGAGTTCCTGTTCTTTTAGAAGTTTCTGGATAAAGTTCGGTACTCTCTCCTTTTACACAAACATTACTACTGAAACTATAATTAGGATTATGATACTACAAACCCGGGTCTCCTTAGTGCAGCACGGGTAATTAAACAATTCGGTCATGAAGCTGCTAAATATACTCATGAATCCCTCGATTTAGAGAAGTAGAACATTAACAAATAATATATTAAGATGGGGTAATTTAAAGAAATATGTTGCAAATTATGAGTGAACAAATAGCAAATTTGGCACTTTTATTATCAGGTACTGTTAAGTTTTATCCCTCCATAGCTACTCAACAATTGAAAGCTAATGTTACTGTTCCTTTTACTACTGCATTACTTGAGTTCTGTTAAGAGTATCAGCAGTATGATTATCCTTCGCAGCGTTAGTACTAAATGCTTTTTATTTGCTGCTTGAACGATTGACTTGACACTTAAAAAGCGATCAGCTATTGTAACCCTGTGCGAAAACACTTCTTTATGAACGGGAGGTTGCAGAAAAGAGTCAAGATAGAGCAGTCATGATCTAAAGAAGGAGCTAACTGAAGCTGGAGTTATGGTACATATCTTGTCAGTGCCGCACTGGTGGAAAATCTAGAAGACGGTAAAGTAACAGCTCCTTACAGCAAAAATGAAGAAGAAATGAATGGAATGGACGAGAAAATACAGAAATTGAACTACTGCGTACTGGAGGAAGGCTGTGTTCTCCGAACGTTTAGAGAGTTAGACTGCAGAGCAAGTGTGATACATTCATCATAGATAAGAAAATGTTACAAGGTTGTTCGCACATAATGGGTTAATTCTTTGGTATCATGCGAAGGAATGATAAACAGTGAAAGGTATTTACAAATACTGGAGAGAAAAATGTTGCCTCAGCTATAGAATTTGTGTCCTGAGGAAGGGTCTGTTTTCCAGCAGATCGTAGTGATTATCATGTTTTCAAGAAAGTGATTAAATTCATGGAAGATTTCAACATTCAACTTTTGGGTTGGCCAGGTAATTCCCCCAACGTGAATCACATCGGAAACTTATTCTGTATATGTAAATATAGACTTAGTTGCTCCACAACAGAGAAATTGATTTGTAACACAATTCGTGTGTAAGAGAAATTCAAGAAAAGTCAATAGTGGAGTCATAGTCAAGCAGGCAGGATACAGTAACTTATCAAGGCTTAAAACAAGAAATACAAAATACTAATATTTCATTCAATTAAACTTGGATTACAAAAAGTGCAAAACTTTGATGAATTAATCTATTTCCATAAAAAGTGTGTTTGTTCACGCAAATTTGCAAGGATGCATTTACTCATAAGAACATGTGAACCAGTAACAGAAATAATTTAACAGTTAATCATTACTATGTAGGTATACGATTAATATATCAACTGAGGTAAACTGCTAAAAGTTCATATAAAAACAGTACAAGGTGGGCAAAAATATCTGAAGTTGTCATTGCTTTCATCATAACATTGTTCGGAGTTTGCTTCATAAGTTTGCATTGTCGTGTTAGTGCAATAAAGACCCGGTCGCTTTAGGCAGAATTAGTTGGAGCTACTTGGCAACTTTATTAATAATTTGATAAATATTTATTTTGAAGCTGTTATAAATTTTGAATTATTTAAAATAAAATTGCAAAACTAACTACCCGAGGCCTAGAAACAATGCTAAATTTGAACAAAAATGTGGCCCTTCTTTGATTTTTCACGATCCGAGCAACTTCTTTCTAAAAAGTTTCTTTCACATTCCAATTTTTATAAAACAACTGCAATAAAAAGAGCCAAAAACCAAGCTTGAAATGAGCATTAATTTTTAACACGTGAATCCCAAGCGCTCGAGAACACGCACAGAGCTATATTTATACGTTTTAATGTAATAATGTGCAATGTGTTAAGCATACAAATGATTTTATACATAGAGTAAGGGAACAATAGACACAAGCAATTTACGAGTCGAAAGGGAACTTGACCCTTAATATTTAAAGAGTGAGAACGTATGACCTTAGGTGCTTCAGTAATTTTATAAATTTGCCGGTAGCTTCATATTGAAGTTAAATATTTAAAAAATGAAAATATATAATAAAATATTTAATATATAGATAAATACAGTACAACATGTAGTGTTATTCACATATCGTATTTTGAATCAATTGCAACTAAAATGTATAATGTCTGATATTCCAACTTTTTAGGAGAAGCTAAAAAATGGCACCTAAATAGTTTTAAATAAGATAGAGGACTGATAAGTACTATATGCTTTATTCTAGCTTGTTATCTGAATTGTAATGCTTTGCAAAGAAGAAATAAGTTTTGTTTGCATAGCATTGTTTCACAAAAAGTATGCAGCAAATTCCATACTTAAGCAATCAAAAAAGTATTTCTCAATAGAAAATAACTATTTTAAAAATCATATAAAATAAGATGTTCACATTATAAACACTATTAATAAAAATGTAATGAACAAGTAAGTTTCAAAAAATAAAACTTAACACAATGAAAGTGCCTATACACTTTTCCATATGCAGTTGTAACCCATTTCCAAATCTCGCCACAAACACTTAGTGCTTCAATAGTACTTCAATCTGTGCTTCAGATTTCACATATTTAAGCAGTTTTGAACATCCTGTACTTTCTTCGATTTATTTGAAACTTTTTCGTCATATACTTTTTGTTGGGGTATTATAGGAAGGGTTTTCACTGTAGGTGAAAGCAAAAGATATGTTTCTCTGAAGAATCTGTAAAAAAGACGTTTCGAATACTCTTGCCCGTCACCAAAAATATCTCAATTGTTTTACAGATGCAGGAGAGAATTGTTGCTTGTCTTTTTTTTTTTTTTTTTTTGTTTCTTTGGGTATTGCATATATTTTGAAAAGATCAAGCCATATTGAAAGCTAGTGCTTCCACTTGGCTTCAGCTCCCTTTGTATTTATGCTATTTCACTTGTGTGACGTCATCTTATAATCGACCAATGAAACGAAACAAAATTTTGAATTTTGACAAATCCATTTTCTCATGCGACGTGTATTTATCTTGTGTAGCCAACACAATACCTCCACTATATAATTCCTGAGCACGCATAACTGATCATTTTTCTGTGTTTTCAGTAATTGTAAATTTAACTAACTTAATGTGTATTCACTCAAGCAAATGTTTTTGCATATTTAGCCAAACAGTCTGAAATCATTTTGGAAATATATAGCAATATCTGCCTAAGCAACCACAAATCTTAATAAATACATTGTTCAGAATTGTAAAATGTTTTCTCCGTTTTGTTGTTCTCAATTGGTATTAGCAAATCGAACGGAGCAACCTGTAAAAGCCGACTTTCGTCTATTTCAGTAAGTTGTTAATAATTTGTGCTCGTAAAAAAATATGAACATTACTTTTATTCTTATTCTATTCTGAAATAGTCTTAAAACTGCATTTAGCTTTTCTCTATTGGCATTACAAACAATCCACATTCGTCTAAATGGCTCGAAAGGGTTAAGTATTCATAACACAAATTTACAATTATCACAATATTGAAGCCAAGTTTACGGGAGTTAAATTTAAATTCTTAGTTTATTCGTGAAGTAGGCATATTAAATATCACTCGAGGGTGTGGATTGCCTATAAATTCACGAACGTAGTAAGTGATGTTACTTGTGATAATTTTACGATTATAGGGTTGTGAACATTCAATCATCTTGTTAATTGATTTATAAAAAACGCCAAAACTTACGTAATGCAAAATAAAAGTGTGTTTAGGGAAGCTGTGGTAATGTACACCATATACCAGAGTTACTCCTATTATTTCTGTTTGACCCATTCAAAAAGAAATTCATATCTTGAACACGTATTGTAACTAGAAACACGATAAATAATACGTGAATATTACATGATGTTTGTATTCACCGTAATGATGCCAGTGTACCAGTCTTCTCAATATTCAAATCATGAACAATAAAAACACACTCCCCCCCCAAAAAAAACGTAGGTAAAATGTTTTTTGAACTAGAAACCTCTTCTAGGAAAGTTTCTGCATAAAATCAAAGGCTACAGCGCCCATATCTTCTAGTTGAAGATACACAAAACTAACTGGTAAAATCTCCCCCTCCTCCTCCTTCTCCTTCTTCTTCTTCTTCTTCTTCTTCTTCTTCTTCTAAGACGAACTCTCAATTATCCTTTGTAGTACATTCCAATTTCGTTTTGTCTTATTATTATGAAAAATAATGTAATGAGGTTTGTAGTAGATAACTAAGTGAACACTGTCTAATTGGACTGGATTTGATCGACCCAGATAGAGGGACATTTCAGAACTTCATTCTTACTCAAGGCAGGTCGTTTGTTCCTAAGCCCCCAATAGGAGTATTTGGGAGTATCTCCGGGGGGAAAGTATGAGCGGAGGAAGACACCGGGCGACCAGCACGAGCATCCTGACACCGGAGGAACCTCCCTTCGAGGAGTTTCAGTCCCTCAGGAACCTTTGTAAAGCGCAAGCCTCCGTACACCGCACACAGAATCAGCCCCCCTCCCCTGGCACTTACGACTGAAATAAAAACAAAAGAATGAAATGAGGTGAATGAGGAAGGTAGAAAATTTGAGGGAAGGAATAATCGATCTCAGAATTCATATGAGCTACCATATGAAAACCACGAAAAAAAACCAAGATTAGGATGGCCGGTCTCAAGGAACTTGAACTCTGGACTCCAAAATGCGAACCACAACCTCTTGAACCATCCCTTTCAGAGACAATGTCGTTACGAATTTGCAGTTTTCTTCGGTTTTGCATTATGTTTACTGCAATTTAGGCATTCCAAACATTTTTATGCCATCTTCTTTTCCTTTTAGGAGACATTTTTTATTCAGAATACAGTACAATAGACAGTGTGCACTCTTTTAGATAAAATAGAGCTTATCTGTTAATGAATGCAATAAGAATATTACTCATGTATGCGGGACATAAGCGGAGCTGCCGGAAGTGAATGACTCGGAGTTGTATGCTAGGAAAGGTACATGTGGGCAGATTGATAAGTCTGGAAAAAATCAAGGAAATGACGGGATTTGTTGATCGGTGTGACTGTTGGTAAGTGTGATTCAATAGTTTTGTTCAAAATTTTAAATAGAGGCAAAGAGCAGTTCTTTGTTGGCAGCTATCTAAGTAACTGGTGTAGAAATTGATAAAAACGAGTAACGTGCAATTATAAAACGTTTTTGTTTAAAAAGGTGTACTGCGGTACAAATACAAACTGAGCTGCAGGAAGTTCATGGGGACTCTGCACCAGCACTAAAGATCATTTACTACTGGATAAATAAATAGCCGTACAAGCAAGTGTATGCTGCATATTCCGGTTGCCCTATTGAGGCTTCTTCTGAAAAAATGGTCAACAAAATTCATGGTCCTGGCACTGTGCGATCAGTGATGCTTTCCTCCGTGGCGCGGGGTATTTCCTATGAACGAGCCCCCACTGGTTTCCCGCATTTAAGAGGAGGTGGCAAGCCTGCTTTCTTATTTGTTAACCTTGCTGACTGTTGCAGTCATAGTGCAGCTATTCCCGGGTGTGTGTTGCCTTGTTCCTTTCTTAATCCTACAGTATACATAAAGTGCATCATGCCTCGTGTGTTTACAATAGCACAACGTGTTTTTATGTATGATTCAAATGTGTTAACTCGGTGGTGAAAGAATCATAGGACCAGTTTTTTTTAGCATACAGTTGGCTCTATTACTTGTGTGAATTACTAACCCTTTTTAAGAGCTTTAACTGACAGCCAGCGTAATCATGCATTTTTTCAACAGGACTTTGCCACTGCTCACACTGCTAATATTTCCATGAGAACAATCCACAATGTGTTTCCGCAAGATAGAGTTATTAGTAGGGATTTGTGGCCACCTCCGTCACCAAATTTAAAAGTCTGCGATTGCTATTTCTTGAGTAAATTTAAAAATTCCATGTGAAAATCGTACCTGCACACCACACAGGAAACCAAAGATAATATTCGTCAGAAAAATGTCCGGATTTCTCGACATGAACTACAGCAAGTGTTAACAATGTCCTAAAGAGATGCCAAAAATGTATGGAGAATGAAGTGGACAGTTTCAGCACCTCGTTCGATAATTTGGGAAGTAATGAGTCTCTTAAATTGGTTTAATTATTGTAGTAGGGTTGGTTTGTTTTATTGTTTTATCGTCGCACTGATCACCGAGCTCCGACTGGCCGGTTAGTCACCTAACAAGCGGCGCATCTGCCCATAGGCAAAATACTCCGGGGAAAAACAAAATTGATCGCACGGACATCATCGCATTAAGATTCGGGAGATGGTAGACATCTCATGTGATCGGAAACACAACATTTTGCATGAAATTCTGTAAACGAAGAAGCTGAATGCGCAATGGGTGCCGCGTTTGCTGACTCCAGAACAAAACCGTTCGAGGAAGGACATTTTAAAATCGTGTTTAGAAAAGTTGCAGTGAGGAGTCTCACAGGGCATCATCATGTTGACTGGAAAAGGGAAAAACAGTGAATGCCTGTTATAACGCAACGTTATTGCACAGTGACTTGAAGCAGAAGCGATTGGCTCCACCATCAGGATAATGCTCTGGCTTACACTTCGGCCATTGCGACGGCAAAAGTGCACGAAATAGTTCCCAATATTTTATCTCTTTCCTAACCTTTAAAATTAGTCCGGGGAGATTTTCCTTAATGAAGATGTTATCTGTGCTGTAGATAAAATATTTTTTTTTTCTGGGGGAATAAAAAAATTGGAATCTCACAAAACTTGAACTCGAAGGAGACTATATTGAGAAATAAATGTTTGTTTTTGAAAAAAAAAATGTTATTTACTTTTTTTTTTAACCAGAGTTATCAATCCGCCCTCTTGAACTAGGTAGTCAGTGTCAGAATGCTTTCCTCAATACACGCCCCTTGGAACAACCAGGAGAGAACTGACAAAATTTCTCCTCTCGTTGTTCTATTTAGCTCTTTTTAATCTTAAAATGTAGTAATTTTTATATTTGAGTGTAGTATCAATTCAAAATAGAACTTTAATTATAATCTGATTCCAAGAATCTTCTTTGCTCTAAAAAACTTCTTAATAGCTATAATTTCGCAAGAAGGTTTCAATCAGATAAATCCTCAAGCTGATATTCAGTGCACCTAGAATATCCAGGGATTAGCTTTTGAGACGATCTGTATGTATCGGCTATAAGCATTATTTCTGCGTGAATAATGCACTAAATCGATCCTAATGGGCATTATATATACTCCTTGTAAAATGAGGTTAGGAATAATTTATACCGAGCAAAGGGGCTCAAACGTTGAGACATGCAACCAAACCCTTGAGACCGAGCATCCTGATATTGAGTTTCTTGTGGTGTCCCCTGGTCGCTGAGATGGGTGTTTCCTTTACATAAATGTTCCACTCTACCATTTTATACAACTTCGTTTCATTATTTTTGTTACAGGGAAAGGTGAGCTGGTGAGTTATGACGGTGGCTTGCGCTTTGAAAAGGAGTCTGTCCGGGTCTGATGTAGAAGCGACACTTCTTGAAGGAGGGCTCACCGGCCTCGGGATGTTCTATCTGGAAATACCCCGTTCTTGTCTCACTGCCCGTGGATCCCGGCTGCATGGCATCTCTCTCGCTTCATGTCCTTCCTCCCGGAGGTGCTCCCACAAGGGGCGTAGACATGAGAGTGAGATTCAAATACTGAAATATACTGTAACAATCTAATCCAACCCAAGAGAAATTAACAGAGAGTTTGAGTTAAAGTTGTATAGGATATTAATGATTAGGGTTGAAGAAAACTTTTCCAGAATACAAAATATTTGTAGAACTTTATGAAACAGGAGTCAGATAGGAAAATTTCAAAATCACGACAATGTACGAGTACTAACTTCGCTCTAGTAAGTCGAAGATAGCCGTTTTACCGGCTCTTTCAATCCGTGCTTGCACATATGCTGTGTGAAAACAATGTCCAAATTGCTGAAATATTTGGAATATTAACCATGTGCTTCAGAATAATGAGATGAATCTTTTGAAAAATGGAGTCAACTCAAACATATTATCATATCACTTTCAATTTAGGCACAAAAAGTAACTTTTAATGTGTGAACTACAAGTGCAGTTACTGAACATTCTAAATAATTAATATTAGTTTTACTGTTGTCAGTTCAAAATAGCTAATTGAAAGAATAGTACAAGTTGCAGTCCTTATGAATGACCTCGTTGAATCCTAAAATACTTGATCTTCGAACAAAAGTTTCAGGGTTTGGAGGAACAAGTTCAAGAATAGGGCAATGAACGATGAAAGTTAAGTTTCCTACAGCATCTCTCTGATCCGTTTTTATTAAGCGTACAATTTTTTACTCTCTTTCCTTGAGACTGGGTTAAGGAGCTAACTGACCCCATGACGTCATCCCAGTTCTAATTTAAGAGTTAATTGTTGTCAGTGTTTGAAAGAGCAGGACGGAGAACGTGCAGTGTTAAATTAGGTTTACTGCAGCTTTTCGGAAGCGTAAAATGTATTTTCGGACAGAACTCCGTCAGGCGCCTGTACTATCGATTATAGCCGAACTTAGTGGTGTGGAGAGAGATTCTCGTACGCTATTTCTAAGATATTAAAAGTACAGATGTAATCAGCATAATAAAGATGTTTAAATTCTTAGAATACTTTTTTACATCCTATTGTATAAAGCTACAATACCACTCCAGGTGTCTTAAATGTGGAGCAAGATGCAAAAGTATAACATGAAAGTAAATTAATAAACAAAATAAAGTTTTGTCGTGCTTCATGTACAAACAAGGTCTCTACGTTATTGAATGTGTGCTAAATGACGAACTTTTTATATTCTGAGGTATTTCTGAACAATGTGAATGTATGAGAGGACCTGGGTTCGATCCTCGGTACCTGATAAAACATTCCAAATTAGGCAAGGAATGGGTTCACCTAACCTCGTGAGGACAATTGGGGAGCTTCCTGATAGCGAAGTGGCTTCCACTGATCTAGAAAGTCAGTGATAGCGACCGGCAGGGTATTGGTATGCGATCAGTAGAGCTGAAAGTATTCGCCCACTAACAAGATATCAGAATAAGACTGACGCGATCTACGGTACATGACGTCAGGGCAGAGGGATAGAGTTTATGGCTTCAATGCAGAAACTTTTTGTTTACATTATAACACCAGACACAATTCAGGTATGGATTATGCTAAGACAACTTCTAGTACATGGTAGAAAATGTTTGATCACATACCGTTTTGCAATATTCCTCCCTGCCGCTGATGTCACAAGTAGACACATCGGTCGCATGAATGCTGTCGTACCAAGAGGATGACATAATATTGATTTTGTAATGAGGATAATATTACTTTGACATGATGGGACACTTAAAACACAGCCTTCTCAGGAAATGATAAGAAAAACAGTGATATCGATGAGGGAATGAAAATTAATGCACAAAAACACCAGGGCGATTAAAAAATGTTTTCATTTGGTATCAAAGTACAATGGGTGAAAAGTATTGCATTGAGAATAAATACGATAGTTATATATCAAGGTGCAGATTGTGGGGAAATAACAAATCTGCACAAAGGGCCCCGACACTGCAAATAAGTAAAGAAGAAAAGAATAAGGCCATTCAAGGGAATATCCCAAACTTTAGCAACAACAGTACGAAGAAAGAAAGCTGCTTATTACTGTTTTCTATACGCAAAACAATGTGCACACAACAGCCAACTTGGTGATTGTGTAAAACAAAGGTTTTCTTTTGTTTTCCCCGGGAGTGTTTTGCCTATGTGTGAGCGTGCAGGTCTGGGGATTAGCGGGAGGGGGGGGGGGGTAAACAATAAAACAAACCAAACAAGAACCAATTTAAGAGACTCATTACTTACCAAATTATCAAAAGAGCTGTTGAAACTGCCCGCCTTCATTCTCCACACTTTTGGCATCTTTTAGGAAATTATTCATTACTCGCCATAGTTCATTTTGAGAATACCGGACAATTTCCTGACGAATATTATCTTTGAGTTCTTGTATAGTGCAGGGTTCGTCCTTATACACGACATTTTTTTATTAACTCAAGAGATGCACAGATCGCAGGCTGTTAAATCGGAGAACGTAGAGAACCACAAATAACTACTGATAACTCTGTCTTGTGGCAATATATTTTAAATTGTTCTTATGGAATTATTTGCAGTGCAAGCAGTGACAGAGTCCTGTTGAAAAAATCTGATGACGCTCCCTGTTAGCTAATTGTATGAAAAAGGGGGGGGGGTTACTATAGTATTCACGTAACAGAAATGCTACCCCCTTCACGACGCGGCAAATGAGTTGAGTCTCGCTCATAGGGAAAACTCGGCGCCTCGAGGAAAGTATCACCGATACACTACATGATGGAGAAAAGTAACATATGAGAAGGCACACGTCGGCAGTGTGACTGAAGTCGTTAAAGCATGGACTCGTAGATGCGGTTCGATTACCGTCAGGACTGTCCTCCTTTACTGAAGTTTTCCAGGTTTTCTTCAGTCTTCATAAATGGCAAATGCCGGAGAAGTATACCATAAACTTAAACCTAGAATGCTTCCTTCCTTAAAATAATTCGTTTCTAATTTATCATTTCATCTCATGCATTACCAGTGTCCATTACCTGTGATGAATCATCTGTAAAAAGTGGTGATAAACACTATTTAAAATAGTAGGCACAGAATGTGTGAAAAAGGCAAATAAAATGAAAAATAAATAAATAAAAACACAAAGCTGTTTTGTAACAGTTAAACTTGATGTGCAATGTTCCAAGTCATTATTACAGTCCTTCTAATGTGACTGAAAGTTTTCTATCCATCTCTTATATTCATGAAGAGTAAAAATACGGATGTGGACAAACTTTTTGTTCAAAGAGACGTGTTTGCAAATGAAATATCAGTGCACCCACCTACTTCTGTCAAAAAGAAAAATGCACGAAGATGACAATTTGCGCGTACAAACCCATCAAGCAAAAACAGAAGCCAATGTCTGATACCTCAGAAAAGATTTGCTGGTGACTGATAATTAAAATGATTTAACAAGCTGTATGTTGTTGTTATTATTATCTTGCCTTTTCAGCTTTACAGTCTCTTTTTGGCACTAATAAAAGACAATGTACAACCCAGGGATGATAGTTGTATCATAAGCTCATTTACTATACATTTGTGTGCAAGAATAAAAACAAAATGTTAACAATTATTTAGCCGGTTATAGAAACTCTCATATCTATAATTATGGGCTCTCGCTTCTGTGACTGACCGCCACGGGTGGCCGAGGTCGTTAAGGTGCGGACTCGTGAGCGGGAGGGCTGGGATTCGAATCCCACCAGGACCGTCCTACCTGACTGGGTTTTTTTTTTCCAGGTTTTCATCAGTCATCATAACTGACAAATGCCGGGGAGGTACCCTAAACTTAAGCCTGGAACGTTTCCTTCCTTAAAAAAAATCCTCTCCCAATATATCATTTTATCTCATGTATTATCCGTGTTCATCGCCTGTGGTGCCTCAGTAGTAAAAACGGGCGTTAAACACTACTCAAAAAAAGTTTCTGTAACTGTCATATTTCTTAATTATCTTTCTGGCTTTATTGAATAATAATTGTTTGGTAAATTTTCAAAATCTTTGTCAAGACATTATACTTTTTGACGTTTTTGAGTGAACAAGTAGCATCCTATAAAAACATTTTGGGAAGGTTTTGAGGTTTTTTCGCGAAAGGGGAAACACTTGCTCTGCGAAACGAAACACAATAGAATAGAACTACCCAATTAATCCATTAAAACCAAAACAAATTAAATATCTTTAACAATTAAAAGAACATCTATAGTCTTAGACATGAATAACTTACGATTAGAGGAATATTTTATAATAGAGAATGTTCTTAATTGATTTTAGACTAAAATATTTTCGTTCATTTCCTTGTAAATCTATAAATATCTTAATTTTAACAGTAACAACAAAGATATTGTTATGGAGTTTTTGTCTTGTTTGGGAGTTTTTGTCTTGTTTGGGAGTTTTTGAAAATAAAGTTTACATTAGTGTTCCCATTTCCTTCAAAACAGGCTGTTTTTTCATTTTATATGATAAATTGTTGTATTATAAATACATAAATAAATGTGTACTTTAAATGAATTCCTATTACAGTTTACATAATGTGGTTATTGAAGAAGACATCAGTAGCGTACATACCATAAGCTGTAAGTACACTTTTAAGGTGGAGGAAATCGAATCACAAAAATCAATGTGATTCCCTAGAGTCCAGATTTGGCCCCGTCCTTTTCCCCGAAGTGAGGAAACCCTTCAAGGAGGCCTTTTCATAATCAGAAGCAGTGGTGAAGGCTACGTAGGCGATTAAGAAATGGTTTCCAACACGTCTTTTAAGACTGCCCGAAACGCTGGATCAGTTGCATTGCATCCACTGGGAACTACATGTGAGAAAGATTATCAAAATTATGAGGATGAGTGAAGGTATGTTGGCAAAAATGTAACTCTTTATTGATTATCCCTCGAACAATTGTTTATTTTGCACCAAGTGCAATTTAGTTCATCCCTTGCCACTGATAGTATTTGGCGTTTTAACATATTTTGGAAAACTGAATATTGCTGAAACTACATCATCTTTTTAACACTTTCATGTCTTTAAAAAGAAATTCATAGAATCTGAGTGAAGTTTGCAATAACACAGATTTGCCTCTCGTTTAAAAGCTATGAATGTTGAAATGAAAACTTGTAAAATAATTTATTATTCATTTTTGTGGAGCAGCGCACTATATTCCTCTACGTCTAAGTTAAGTACGTTTGGTTAGTGCATTACATAAATTATAGTAGGATTTATTTATTTATCTTTTACTTTATGATAAGATCTGAACAATTAAGTCCTAAATTAAATCAATATATGTGCATAATTATATAAACTATAGAAATTATATAATTATGTTTTGAAATATACATCCTCCTCTTTGCGCCACAGCCCAATGCAGGACTGGGCTTACCGCAGCGACCGCTGCGCCGTCTTTCGTCTTTCGACACCATTGTACAGAACAGTATTGCAGGAGGGAATGGTATGTAATTAATATGCCGATACCCCTCCGGTGACATATCACGCGACTTCCGAGATCCAAAGACACTACCTATCAGCTCTAAGACTTAATTGTCTTCTAGACATCCTTAACTTTGAAACTTTCTAAGAAGGTACCGGGAATTGAACCAGGGACCTTCCGGCCAGCAGTCTGCAACGCTAACCACTAGATCAAAGAGGAGGTCTTGGAATAAATATAATTAATATTGCGAAGGCTGACATGATGGATTAAAAAGATTGTATTGTATGCCCCATTAAGGGAGCATGGATTACTTGGAGTTACTAGAACATTGTGGCAACTTGGGGCTGCTCTGGATGAGGGCAAGCGATTCATTTTCATTTTCTCCTAAAGAGCAATATACTAATAAAGATCTTAGGATGTTGAAACACAGTGTTAATACTGTCAATATATAATAAGCTAAACATTTTAAGACTACTATTCTTCAAATAAAACGTTTGAAACGGTTAAGATAGCTGTGTAAAATATAAAGAGAACAGTTATCAAACATATTTTTAGGTTAGGTTTGTCCTGCGGAGTCGGAAAAACCGCACACTCTGATATTTACTTCCTAATAAGCAGTAGTGCTAAACCGCAGACAATGCTATCACCAAAACCACACACTCTGAGATGCAATATCAAGATAAAGAAACAGTACTTCCTAAATCCGAAGTTTTATAATGCTTAGAGACATTTCTTTCTGCGTGTAGGAGGTGTACATCTGCATCAAAAATATTAGAAGTATTTAAGTAATCAAAGTAAATCTTTTGTGCGGTTATGTTGAATGGAAATATAAAAAACTCTTCAACAATTTATACACCAAAAATTTTTAAAATAAAATAAATTTCTTTAAGCAAAAATATTCACATTCATATAGTCCACGAAATTCCAATGCAGACATAAATAAATTATTTATAAAGATAAATACCTCTGATTCGTCTATACTAATCCCTGTTTAAACCAACTCTTAAATTTATAAAATATGGATTGGAAAGAAATTATTTTATATATCTTAAAGCGGTAAAATATAACAATCAGGAATAAAAAAAGTAGTCCAGCTAGCTACAATCATGGGTGGAAACACATTTTTCAGCTTATTTGGTTGTTATAACAGCAGCATTAAAAAAAAAATAACGACTTTTTGAAACAGTGATCTGAAGTACAAAATATAAATAGTAGGGAACCTTGCCACTGACAAAAAGTAAACAGATCTAACAACTAATACCACAACTATGACACACACGCAGATAATAATTAATGCCCCTCCCCCAAAGAACCGTTATCCGGTGATGACGTACATATGCTAAAATTGGAAGTTAAGTAGGAGCAACAAAAGGATTGACTCACCATATGTTAAGCAAAGGAGGGGGAATAAGACTAATATAATTAAGCTGTGGTAGCCAGCTGTGTTGGCAGCGTTAATGATAAGACAAGGGTACCGTGCGCTAACGTTTGCAAATCACATTTGGAAGACATCGGGTTCAAATCCTTTGGTTTTTTTCGTCTTTTCCCCTGGTCGCTTAGGCGAATTCTTTTTCATGAATTTTCCGCTTTCCGCTTTCCCGAAGGCACGTGTTTTGCGCTGTTATACTGTCGTCATAAGTTTCAATGTCTTTAACAGCTGATAAATCATAGTATAGTTCTTAGAATTTCCCAGAGTAAACCAACATATGGGTTGACTAATATGCACAGGTTAAAATGAAACAAGGGCCAAAGTTAAGAGATGCAGATGGCCAACGTTCGCAAGGTTGTGTACACACAAAAAACATAAGAAACAGTTGGTTCCATAAGAAAGAGGCAAACTTAGGGAGGCAGCCAAGTTACACGGGTAACCAACATAACATTTTACTGTATATAACAAAGCAGTGCAAATGGCGGCAAAGCTGTTCACAACGAACTACTGCTGACTCGTTCCAAGAATGCTGTCCTCCAGAGTGAACTATGTATGAGGTGATATCTAAAAGTTCCCGGACTGGTTCTGTAGCGCGTGAGCAGATGGCAGTACAAGGTTGCGCGACCAGCGCTAGGGAGCTGTAACCTTGAATTAGCAGCGTGAAGCGACATCCTGAATTTACTTTGGAGTATTGTCAGCACTTGCGTGTACTAGCCTGCAATTTAATCATGGACAGCAAGTTGGAGCAAAGTGCTAATGTGGAATTTGCGTTAAACTTGAGAAATGGGTCACAGAGACATTAAACATACTACGACAAGCTTATGGCAACGATGCAATGGGGGCATGCAATGTTTCGAGTGGTATGGGCACTTCAAAGGTGGAAGAACGTCTCTGGAAGACATCCCTAGAAGGTTAAAATATCCGGGAAATTGTTCGTGAGGATCATAGGAGAACAATCAGCTCCTGAGGACTTCTTCCTTTTCCATAAGACCTACTGCTATGGGAGGTGGTGCATCTAATGGTAGTGAAATGCACAATTTCTGTTCCATTGCTTGGGGTGACGTAGGGGAGAGTACGATCAAATGAGATGGTCGGGTAAAACAGGTACCACCTATGTTTCTTCCAGGAATAAATGTTTACTAAAGTGCATTTTTCAATCTCCCCTACAATATACTAGTAACTGCGAATCCGTGCGTGTTGGCATGAAGTTGAGACAATACTTGAGCTTGTTTGGCGAAGTTTGTTGTATTGCTCCGTAGCATATCACTAATAAAAAACAATCGAATTGGTAAACTTGGAGAATAGACATATTTATGTTTAAGTCATACATTTATCTATACTATGTTGTATTATTTAATACGCTTGGCTGTGTATTCTAGAAGCAATTTTATTGATACAAGTAAATGTCAGCAAAAAGGAGTATTGGTTAGAAAGGTAAAACAGGGTCATT
Organism: Metallyticus violacea; assembly: GCA_030762175.1. Taxonomy (NCBI): domain Eukaryota; kingdom Metazoa; phylum Arthropoda; class Insecta; order Mantodea; family Metallyticidae; genus Metallyticus; species Metallyticus violacea. The sequence goes on from CM060833.1 coordinate 107,025,092, forward strand.
TATCTTGATTTCTATTACTTGGATTTTACTAATAATATATAAATTGTTTTATTTGTATTCATTAATAGTAACGGAAGTGTACTGTGTTATATTGTTGTATTCTTTTTGTCTCATTTTATAAATAATTTGATTGGTATATTGCTCGACAATGTCCACAATAATGCCAAGATCATACAAATGAAAGACAAACCGATGATCTTGGAGCCAGGAGAGTATGATAAATTGTTCTGCAAGAAGTTTATCTGATAGAATAGGATATTTGAAGTTGTGAAAATCATTTGGCATTTCTCAGTTTACGTTAGAGGTTAGGGTGAAGAAAGCCAGAGGTGGACTTTCTGTGGAAGAAGGTACCAAGAAAGAGAATTATTTCAAATTACTTCATTAGCGAAATAAATACATGCGATCTTTCCCCCGTGGCGCGGTATTTTTCCTACGCAAGCGAGCCCCAACTCGTTTGCCGTGCCATGGACACCACACAAGAGCTCAAAGATAATATTCGTCAGGAAATTGTCCGGATTTTACAAAATGAACTGCAGCAAATGATGAATAATTTCCTAAAGAGATGCCAAAAATGTGGAGAATGAAGGCGGGTAGTTTCAACACCTCCTTTGATAATTTGATAAGTAGTGAGCCTCTTAAATTAGAAGACCGCCACGGCCGAGGTCGTTAAGGCGCGAACTTGTGAGCGTGAGGTCTGGAGTTCGAATCCCGCCAGGACCATCCTCCCTGACTGAGGTTTTTTCCACATTTTCCTCAGTCCTCATAAATGGCAAATGCCGGGGAGGTACCCTAAAACTAATACCTGGAACGATTCCTTCTTTAAAAATAAATCCTTTCCCAAAATATCATTTCATCTCATGTATCATCAGTGTCCATCGCCTGTGATGCCTCTGTAGCAAAAACGGGCGTTAAACATCGTACATAAATTAGTTTTTATATTGCTGTATGGTTGGTTTGTTTTATTGTTTTACCCTCTCGTTAATCACCGATACTTGGCTCGCCAGCTAACCGGCTAACGAGCGGCGCACGCACGCGCCCACAGGTAAAACACTCCGGGGGAAAACAAAACTGATCGCACAGTGTAAAGATATCTTGCAGATTAATCACTTCTATAGACTAATTGCACAATATAAAAATGTAACAATTAATAAGTTTCGAGTTCTTTCAACTGGAATCCATGTAATTTTTAAATTAATATTTAATATTTAATATGATACTTTTGTCTGCTTCATTTAAATGCCAAGGGAACAGGATTGATACAGAACGGACATGGAAAATCAGCTGTTCTTACTAGCTTCCGTACAAAAAGGAACTGAAAATTATTCTGAAAGTTACCTCAAAAAGGAAGACGATATCCAGTGATAGTGGAGAGAAAATGAACAAAATGTTAGAACCAAAGAGAAACAAGAGAAAATAAAGATATCTTTGATCAGATGATGAAAATAATGCAGCCTACATCTCTGTAATGGGCTATTTTCTTACTTATAAGTCAGAAGTAGACTGGATTTTAAAAACGTGATTTTGTAATTAATTGATAATAAAGCATAATAGTATTACATAAATTTGAGTTTCAACATCCACTGTATAAATTAAATATAATATTCTGATCTACAACTCAATACGTATTTTAGATATATAGAAGTACCCTGTTTTATCCTACCGGTACTTGGCACTGGTTGATTAAATTTACTTAATGTTACCTATTTGTTTCTTATTTGCAATTAAACCCTCACATTTTCTGAAGATATAATTTTCGAAGTTAATGTTGTGGAAATTATGACTTTATTGAATATATATGAGAGCCTTGAGGCATTTAATCTACCCGATTTTGCTTTCTTACACCCCAAATCATAATTCATTATAACTTTAAGTGCAATAAAATAAGTTCTGTCATTTAAAAGAGGTAAAAATAGCTTTACGAAAAATTAATATAACATTTTAAGTTGTAAACTTTTATTTAAGCATTTTTATTCTACATTCAATTAAATTAATATATTAACTAATTAGTTAAATAACATTGAAGAAAATAAATTAAAGACTAAGAATCCTGGACATATTAATAACTGTACATGTTAAAAGCCAGTAATTAACTTAAATGTCGATTAATTTATGCTTTTGCTATGCTAAACTAACTATACCTGTCTATAGGGAATCAGAGAGATGAAACAAAACATTACATAACCCCTAGAATTTGGTTGATTTGGTTTATTTACGGACGCTCTTTAAATCTCAGGTCTCAGCGTCCCATTCAATTCAGGGCGTGAAACGGCCGACAAATTTTGCTCAGAGGCCTCTTGTTTCAGGCTTGAGATTCTTTTACGTGCCGTAAATCTACAACACGGGACCCACGGTTTACTTCTCTTGCGAAGGAAGTCATACTTGGGATTTTTACCCCCGAAAAAATCCATCGATCCTGCCCGCGATTGAATCCGTGATCTTGGGTTTAGGAGGCAAGTATGGTTACAACTACACCACCAGGACCGATTGAATTTGGTGAAGTCTTGTTGCATTCGGCCTGTTAGGGAATGTAATAAAATGTTCTGTTCATAATTTACAGTACAGATAAAACCATCTGTGTAAAAATATGGTGTGCTCAGAGGCTAATCAAATAGAACAGATCTGCTATTATTTTATCTATCTTTTATTTGCAGCTTATACCTAGTCAAAACTGTCATTGACGTGACAACTCAAATATTTATTTGTTGATGTATATTTACACCTTTATCTACATTAAAAAATGAACGCATTTTCATATTTTATTTCCTGATAAAATATAAAGAAGCGAGACAAATCTGTCGTACAGACATTTCTTACTAAGTTTTTGTCCACATGAATTACTATACATATTAAAAGCCAGTATTTAACTTAAATGTCGATTAATTTATGTTTTTGCTATGCTAAACTAACTGTACCTATATGTAGTGAATCAGAGAGACGAAACAAAACATTACATGACCCTAGAATTTGGTTGATTTGGTTTATTTACGGACGCTCTTTAACATCTCAGGTCTCAGCGTCCCATTCAATTCAGGGCGTGAAAAGGCATCTTCTTTCAGGCTTAAGGTTCTTTCCGTGTCGTAAACATAGTCTTTAATTTAACCTGTCTGCAGAGAAACAGAACGTGTTTCGCTGCTAAGCATTATAACTCTTTTCTTCTAGCACTTGGCGAGTATAAAATCATGTGATCTGGAAGTATGGGCCGTAATGTTTGCACTGAAGGGTGTGGCATGTTTTCTGAGTGACGCTGCATTGTGCTCTACGTAATTACGAAGAGTCCTATGGCATTTCATTCACTATAGATATACGTCACAACCGACAAAACACGCACGCAAAGATAATAGTGGAGCATTCCATTCCTAGCGTGCTTAGCTATTTATAAACTCAGCACAGTAGATGGAAGCTCTTTCCAGTACATTTTATCAACGCTATAATCAAAGTAAGATCTTCTCGACTTGTATTGACACCTAAATTCCTGTAACAGTGGTTCAGCGGATCGGACCACTGGTAGATATATGAGCTTTTCACTCAAAGGTTTATCGACCATATTTTCTCATGCAATGTCATTGAATTGATCATCCTGAAGACCTTTGGCAGTTTTTATGGAGCGAGTTTCTCTGTTATGCTTTCCCAGGAAATGCAAGACAAAGAACGTTTAATACCAACAATAAGCACATTTGCATAGTTAAAAAGTAACAGAAGAATATTTTTAAAACTTATGTAAATGTTCACGAAATATTTAAATGAGTCACACTTTATGTATAGTAATAATAATCAACAAATTAATGTAACACATGTTGGTCGTAAAAACCTCAAGCACTAGACCACCTGAGTCGCATACCATAGATTTACGGCACGTTAAAGCATTCCACACCTAAAAAGAGGTGCCTAAACAACATTTTGGGCCATTTTACCTTAACAACGCACTGGATCGCGCTTAGACGACGGACATACGCGTTAAGTGTAGCTCTAAATGCGAATAGTTTATGTAGAACATAAAAATCCGGAACAGGCCTTAGGTCTTTTTCTGTAAACTACTGCTCTGCTGCTACTGATGTAACAAAGAACACCAGGACAGTGTTGGAAGTGATCTTTGTGAGCTCCAATGCCAACTCACTTGTCAGCCAAGCATTGGCGTTTCGCACACGGCAGAGGGCAGTAGCGAGCGTATAAAGTGCATTACTCTGAAGATGAAGATGATGACGGAACAATGACGCAATGAGACAGAGTACCCAGGCAAGCTTCATTCCACTTATGGTCACTGGAATCGAATCCGGATCACTTCGGTGGGAGGCGAACAGTGTAACCACTTGGCCACGACTCTGGTCAAGGCGTGTTCGTTGTTTATAGAGTATCACGAAATGAAGAGATAAGTGAAGTTTACAAACTTGGATACATATTTACTCTTGGTACATTTTACGTGTTTTCAATTGGATGCAACATTTGTGGAAAATATTTTAAGTTATTAAGTTATAACAAAACTAGTAGAAATATTTACCAAAACCTACTGCGACAGTTCGCATATGTATAGTAAGCGGTAATGACATATAAGAGAAGACATGGAAAGGTTAATAAATAGAGAGTTAGGAATTATTGCCTAGAATGACAAAACAAGAATATTTTCAGATTTTACAGAAATAAAGAAGATGATATGGAGAAATGAATTCTTGTGTTTTGCTTATAGCATGCTTCTAAAAAAATCTAAACTGTCTCATAAATTACGAATTTTTACTTACTGTTAATTATGGTAGGGAATACATTTACTCTCCAAAGCAAATATCATTGGATTCTATGATCTTGAGCTATCTTTCGACTATTGTTACATTCTTTAATTTTCAAGCAAAATATTCGCGGACGTTAATTTCAATTCCTGACATACTGTGGAAGTTTCAACCCCAGAGAAAGCGAGCAACAACAGATGGCAATCCAAATACGCAAGACTAGGGCAGTATGCCGGATGTGATAGGAGTTCGACTGCATCCACTTCCTGGATTTTTTTAAATAAATTGTCTAATGGGATTTTCATTATTGTGTTCCTGTAGCATTCTCTTTCTATTCACCTGTACCAGCCGCCTTTGAGCTATAAAATGACTCAGATTATTCAGAATTAAGTTAAGCATCAATAACCCATCCGTTTGAAACCAGACCTAAGGCAATAAATAGTACTTCGTTATTCCTCAGACACTCAACATTCCTTTTTTCTTGAAGCAATTTCTTTAATTGATTGGCAAAGATCTAGCCGCTGTCTCTGAATTAAAAACTTTAATAATACATGTTTATCACCGCTTACTATTCTACCAGAAATCGTTCATCGGTGAGATTAGTGATAAGCTGAGAGCAGATATTCATTCGGTGCTGAGCTTGTTCTCTTGTTATTCACGATTACAGACCGACAACTTCTGCATACTATCCCTAGAGTCTTTTTGTGATAATTGAAAAGTATTTATAATATGTCTCCATTATAATTTTAATATAATGTAATTTATTTTACAATAGATTATATTATTTAATCAATAATGTTTATAATACATATTCATTCTAATGTATAATTCCTGGATAATACGTTTTTATGTGATAATTCTGTTGCACTACTCAGTGCTATCAGAAAAGCATTACAAGATGAAATATCAACATGTTACAAAAGGTAAATACGAAAGAAAAGTTTTATGTATTTTTAATGATCAAGCGTCAGGGGAAGAGTAGTTATGGTTTGTACTTAGTCGCGTCAGGACACTAGAATTTTGAGCCTCATGACATAATATAGTTTAGAGCTAGTCAACCCTTTCTGTATATTTGAACTTTTAAAACGTCGTGGGTAGCGTGCGCTTACATTTGTGGACCCCGTGGGCGTCTGTAAACCACGTGAAGTTGATATTTCACGGTAATATATGAGTAAGCTTGCCCGTTTGGTAATCACTCTAAGCAATTTTTCATCACTTCGACAACACTTCGAGCAGACTTCAAACCCTTTGATGTCTCTCATCTCTATAATATTTCCGTATTTGGCCTGCGGGAGCAAGAACCACGCAATCGGTGTTAAGAGTTAAATTGCTGAGAGCTCGCTCCCTCAGAAAAAGCAATATTTCTAGTGCACATGTGAGTAGCGGAAAGTTTGCGTGTCGTAATTAGAGGGCCGGCGACCCAAACGCGAGGACAGGTGAAGTCCTAAGATCAAAACCAAATTCTAATTACCATCTCCGTAGCAAAGTAATGTTACGAGGAATGTTATGTCAAGGTCATTGCACCAAGCCCATTTATTTTCTGAAATACCTACATCACCTGAGATACCTAAAGTAAACAACGTTACATCAATAAACAGGTAGTGTGAAATGTTACGTCGTGTAATTATTGTAACGAAAAGTATCCCCTCCCAGTCCAGCGGGGCTAAATAACAAAAATGACCCTGAGATGCTGTTGTCTTGAAGCGTAGGTAACAGGCCGAAGCAATCAATAAATTCACTAACAAAACCGCTTCAAAATTGGCGCCCAGAGTATATGGCCATGTAAAGAAGCCGCTTCAAATGTGATAGCATGGCGCCCAACAACAAAACGCTTCACAATGTATGGCATTTTGCGATACATCAAGCTCTTCTGAAAATCTCTTGTAATTTTTGCTGTTTTTTCTTGCAAAATCTCAATATTCCATTTACAAGACGAGACGTTCAGGAGTTTGATAGATCTTTAGTGTTCGTGTCTTCCCTATTAGGTAACTGGATTCATCGCTGAGTGTGCTTATTGATAACTCCCTTGTGATAACTTGACAGATTTTTGAGCCGCAGCAGCCGCTTTGTACTGTGCTTCCAACAATGCCTCACTAGAACGCCGATTTCCTTTCTAGCAGTGAACTGAAACATTTTTAGTTTACTTCTAAAAGAATAGGACAGGATGGAATAGTATGCGACGAAGGAGGATATTTGGCACCGTGGCCACACTGACGAACCCAAGGGGTGCACTTCAAGAGAACAGATCCGGTTCGGTGATACACGGACAAAGGCAGAATCCTACTGCAGGGCCTCCGAGAGCCAAGACGATATCACCCGACGGCGATCAAGGATGTGCTGTTAGGAACTTTCTCCATCCACCGCTACCTACCCCACTTCTCCTGATTGTTTCACCCTGCAACCAGAACTATGAAATGCTAGAGCGGGAAAGTTATTGAAATGAAATGTATGTACCAGTGATCAAAGGAAGCCACGAAAAATCCAAGCCCAAAAGATTTGAAGTCTTCCGAGTTGCAGTTCCTAAGTTACGTCTGGTTCATCCCTCGTTCTCTTTAACGTATACTTCTTCTTCATCTTCTGCCTACAGAGAAGTAGTTCGCACCGTGACCGCTACGTCTCCGGGAGAAACGGATAAGATGGAGAATACATCGTGTAGTCAGCAATCTGAGAAAGCGATGCGCGTACATAGGCAGGATCCCTAACATTTCCATACACCATAAGTCCCAAACGCTGGCGCACGCGAAAATCACCCGGTTCCAGCAAGGTCACTCGAAAAGTCCCGAGGTCCCTTGAGCATGTCCTCAGACAGAGCTCACAGACGCTACGAAAGGAACTTTTCTGAGAGCAAGCCACCGCAACAGCGCAAGGCATCATGCCGACTAGCCTGGCGCTTTCGACCTTGTAACTGATGCTATGGAACGAAATGAAAGGAAATGGGAGAACGGAAAATTCTTAGAATGTAAATATTCATCCAACATTTAATTAAGTGACCAGGAGAAACCACGAAAAACCCCAAGGTCATAAGATGGCAGTTCCAAAGGAATTGAACCTTCAGTTTGGTAACACTTGAGATTTAGACACCAATAATCGAAAATAATATCGCATACCACGCGAGAGAACCACATTTTATGCACACCTAAAAGTTCACTCCTCGAGTTTGACTTAGTGCTTAAATTTCCGCTTGCGGATAAAATCTAAGTTAGTTTTCTTGTACCGTAAATAAATATTGCTCTCATAGCGTCTCGCCATATTTTCATTATACATTTAAAACACCAAGGAACAGAATAACCACATTAGTTATGATATTATGATACGTTATTATACCGCTTAGATATCAATTGAGCTAAATATAAAAACAATCCTTTATAAGAAACCTTATATTAGGCAAATGATTATAACGTGAAGATTTTCCTGTAACATAAATAAATGCGACTATACTTAATAATACACATTTAGATATGACTAATCTATGAAAAGTCTATGACTTTTATTACAACATATTACATTTGTACTTTTGATCAACTTATTCAAAAAGTACGCCAATAATTTTAATTCAGGCATCCAGCAATATAAACGCTTTGACCATTGTTGTGGAAGCTGTTTCTGTCATATGCTTGAAAGTTCTAACTGGAGTGAAGTTAAGTCACAAAGATTCAAGCAGCCAATGGATCTCAAAAAACTTTAACGTCTAGTTCTTTGTAATATATATTCTATTTATTTATAAACTTGTTTAATAGGCGTTGCAATTCACCGACAAAATAGCTAAGCTCATTAAAAAGAATAGTTAAAATTATGTAAATTTTAATTGTGATTGTCAACTGTCTTGGTGTGCAGTGTTACATTATGTCTAATACGAATGAAATTACAATGAGTTTATGTCAAGCTCAAGGAATCAAAGTTAAGCATTATTATTAAAAGTACGAATACAAACAATTTCATATGAGAGTTAAAGCATAAGTCATGGTAATTTTTTTTCCCTCGCGAACAAGGAACAACACGAAAAATCAAAGATACACGATTAAAAAAATATGGAATTACTTTTGGAAGAAGCCACCAGGTGATATGTGAGCAGAGCTGCGTATTTCAGCACACCGAAAATTCAGTTGGTGAGCGACAGTGATCAGGAATTCTTGTGACAGGTAGGTATATAGTATTATGTGTAGTAGCTTTTGTTCATGTCATAATAAACCAATGTTGTACAGAATCCTGTGTTTTGCTTTTTCCTACGTCGGTCACCTAAATCCAGCCTACGTTGGTGGCACCACTCAGCATCCACTTTCAATCGTATATCTTAGATTTTTCGTGTTTTCCCTTGTTTGCGAGAAAAAAAATTAGTTGCCATGACATGACTTATGTCTCGTATTTTTAAGAAAAACTGACACATTCTTAAGATGACTGTTGAGAACTTAAGTAATAAAATAATTTCAAATGGGGATTACATAGGTGTGAATATCACTGCTTTAAAAATTGTAAATATTTTAATTTTTCATTGTTAAAGTGTGATTTTGAATACGACTCAAGATGGAAGCAATGTTTCATAAGACTTTACACAAAATCTTTTATACAGTTCCACTAAATTACGTCACACGACAGGACTGGACAATTCCAAGATTCCAATAGTAAAAACATTCTCGCAGGCGCTTTCTGATTCACCTTTGACACAAACATGATTGCATCAGATTCTGCTTCTTACCCTGCAGAGTCTTTAATAACTGGAGGTGTGCGAAAGTGGAATTAAATAGAGATAACCGCTCACTAATTAAATACAATCGAGCCTGGTACCACAGGTGATGACGCTTAAAATTCGCAGTCAGAAGGTCCCGAGTTCAAATACCGTTGCTTTTATCGTTTTTCTGTGATTTACCCTGGCCGCTTAGGCAAATGCGGGATGGATCTTTGAATTTTCATCTCTCCCATTTCATTCCGCTGATTCTGTAACAGGGTAGATAATTTCCAGGGCAAGGTGGGTTGGTGCAGTGTGACGATGGCTTGTACTTTGGACATATATATGCCCAGTATCTGATATGGAAGTGGATCTTCTGAGGAACTTGAACTTCTTTGCGGTTGGAAAGGAGTGTTTTATCTGAAAACTTGTTTGGAATCCAGTTCACGCTCCAGTACCACAGCCCGGAGTCCCTCTCCTAATTCCTTCCTCCCGAAAGTCTCCCATTGACAGCGTAGGCACAAACGGTCTGCCGTTGAGCAAGACTGAGGCACCGAAATATTCTCCTCCGCCTGATACTATACAATCCACTACTTAAAGATGCATTTTCTTCACCGAATAATTATTGACAAACTAAGTAGAGATGTAGTAGGGGTATGGGTAGCATCAGAAGTCCTCTGTGTAATAAACGTGAAAGAATTAATCATGAAAGATGTTTGATTCAACTTGAGAGAAACTGTTTTAAAGGTTTGAAGCAGAGCATAGGTTACTATCAATATCATATCGCCTCAAGTCTTGCATTAAAGCAGACAAACAAACAACTAAAAAGCGTCGTATTGGCTAATAGGTAGATGAGAGTAAATAGAGTTGTGAAATCAAAGTGGTTATATAAGATGTGAAAAAAGTGTGTCGCCTTGAACATCTTAACGAGTGGAACTATTAGTGGCATGTTTCCCCAAGGTTGAGAATTAGCGTGCCACATTTTCAGCTCATAAATCTTCATTAAATTACTAAAATTGAACAAAACATAATCAGGATGATAATGACAGTTGTCTGAAGATAATTGCAATAAACAATCGTTCAGATGTAGGCATTGACTTAAACTGTGACAGAGTCATGTCGTTTTAAAAAACGTCTCCGTTTCGTCTTATATTTTTATAATTTTTATTTTTAAGCTGATAAGTTTTAAAACTCCGCATAACGATTATAATACCAAATCAAAATCTTTTGGTGGAAATTTTGCATATTAACAGAAAACTGTGTTGGTAATATTTTAAAAACAGCTGAAATTAATGAGAGTAGACTAAGTGAATAACATATAAATTAGAAATACATAGCAAAAGTGATGCACAGAAGAGTGTTTTGACTTCGTTAGCAAAAATTACAGGAAAATAGGACCTTAAACTAGTGCTTTTAGAGAACACACTAAATTAGTTATTTATAGAATATACCAATAAATAAATAAATTTGTTGGACCTGTATAGAGGAAGATAGAGAATATGTTGACAAACAAGGAATATTGGTGCACTCTAACAGCAAGAAAAAGAAACGCATGAGCATAGGGCATGAGAACGTTGTGAGAAAGCGAGAGAAGGGGGGTTGGAAATAGCGACTGATAGAAATGAAGGTATACAGGGAGACTTATGAGGTATCAAACATTATAAAACCTGAGACCATGCAGAAGGCTCAGGCGGTAAAGCTTCAGACTCACATTCGGGAGGTTTCGGGTTCGATTTCCGTTGAACCGGTCATGCTGACCTTGGGTATTTTCGTGCTTTCCCCTGGTCACTTACGTGAATGTTTGGACGGATATTTACATTTCACAAATTTTCCGCTCTCATTTCCTATCATTGTGTGTTACAGGGTCGAAAGTGCCAGGACCAGGTGAGCTGGTGCGATGCAACGGTGGCTCGCACTTTGGAACAATATATGTTATAGAAGTGGACCTTCTGAGGGAACTGAATTCTTTGGGGGAAGGGCTCCATCGGCTTCGGAGTGTTCTATATTAAAACATGATAGGGACACCATCTAGTCCGCGCAGATACCGCCCAGTCTCTCTCTCTCTCTCTCGTTCCTTCTTCCCGAAAGTACCCTGTTGGTGGAGTAGGCACAAAGGACCAGCCGTGAGCACAGTTCAGGTATCGAAATTATTTCCCTCCGCCACAAAAACCCAATGCAAAAATGCAATACAACCTGAGAATAAAAGCATCATAGGAAAAAGAAGGAAATAAGCGCAAGTTACAATATAACAAGAAACTATCGATTTAAAAAAATTATTGAGAGGGACGTCTTTGATTTGATACTCTTGCGGCAGTATTTTCATTAATCACATTATCTCTCGACCTATGAACAATAAGATTCATTTTAAAGTTCTGTGTTTAAATTGCCCTAAATATTGAAGCCTTTAAAGATCCGTATTGCTAATTGCATAATAAAGTTTGCTTGTTTTTAATACTAATCCAAATGGTAAACTGATAAGGGTTTTATCTATTCGCACTGGGATTGTGCAGTTAAGGGCTTATATTTAATTATTTTGTTTGCCAGTAACCATTATTCTTTAATAAATATAACGCTTTGTGTTAAAACAGGGGAATGCTATTCCTATGATAAAATAAATTGAAGAGAATAGGCAATCGATCTGCCTCTGCAGGGAACAAGAAGAGGGAAAGTAATTGATGTCTAACTTTAATGATTTTGGTGAAATTCTGCACCTGTGCAATTCCTAGCTGTGTGGATATACTTAGAGCGCAGAAGACAACTGTAACCCAGCTAGTTCTATGTGGGTCATGCGGTCACTTGATGTTTACAGATCCTGAATTATACGGTCATTTTATATAAGACATGTAACAGGAAGCTCTTAAGAAAATAAACTGATTGATGTTCCAAAGATCTTCTTCTCTCTTCCTAACTACCCATTGAGAATTCCTTTGAATCAAATGCATGTAAATGTTGAAGCTCTCCAGAAACAAGATAAGTTTAGGGATATCACAAATTTGAAGCTGTTAGATGTTTTCGACGTACCACATTAATCATATTACTTTAATTCTTAACTTTTTAGTTGAACTAGGACTGTATACTTATTTTTTATTCGTATTTCCTATTTCCGGTTAATATTTATGCTTATATTTTGTGGTGTAAACTTTCATAAATAGTTTTAAATTTAAAGTAAAGTAATTATCTCTTATTCAAATTTTCATTTACTATATTTATTTCTTATAAGTGTTATGTTCAATAAACATTTACTCTTGTAAACAATGTAACTAGCTAATTCAGATATTTGTAGTAAAGATTGAAATATTTCATGTAAAAGTGAACAAGATATAAGAAAATATTTGCAAATAAAATTTTGTTCCTTTGATATTACTAAGTGCCACTATAAATGTTTCCTCTTGGTTTTAATTCTCATTTTTTGATACTATTGGCTCTTTCAGTCGAATGTTTACTTAATGTTTAAAAGAGTGAAAATAAAAAGAACTCATTTATTCTTTTTTGACAACTTCACGTAATTGAATTGCAAGAGTATCCTTTGTTACAACATGTCGAATTTTATCTGCTCAATTGTCACAAGAGAGTCTGGAACTCAGTCCTTGGAGTGATATTTATTAGAACTATATAAAAAATAAAATAAAAATTTAAATATAATACCTCTAAACATAGCTTACAAAAATTGTAATAATTGCATACTTAACTTTTTTTCAAGCCATCTTGCAACAGACAAATGTCGATTATCAGTAATACCAATAGAGAAGAGCCAAATGCGGGCTTAGGATTATTTCATGAACAGTATAAAACAAAATGTATATGTATTTGAAATTCGTGCACAGAATGTCAATAATTGCATAAAACATTATGCTTACTTATGAATACCTTGCTATACACAAATCATCAGACTGAATTAACGAAACTCGACTATTACATTCATTACCGTTTAATTTATTACTACCAACTGAGAAAATCAAAACATTGATAACATTTTACCATTCAGAACGGCGTGTTTATTAAAATGTATGGTTCCTGAGGCAGGTATTGTTACATAATTTACAAAATGATTTCAGATGCTTGACTGGATACTCGAAAACAATTGTTTGGGTGAATATACATTAATGTACATTTATTGAAAACACAGTTATCAAAGGGGCTGTAAAAGCGGTTAGTGATAAGTGCTCATAAATTATAGTAGGAGTATAGAGTTGGCTACTCTGACCAAAACACAAATACACTTCGCACAGTAAAGGAATTTGGTAAAAATTTCCGATAATTTCACTGCGATATCCAGCTGTAATTGGTCAGAATTCATAATGTTGTTTCATTTCATTGGTCGATTTTATGATGACGTCACATAAATGAAATAGTCTCGGTAAAAATTAGTCGTATTAAGAAATGAATTTAAACATTTTGATAACTTGATCTCTAATATGAGTGAATTAATTTATTAGGTTTTATTCCTCTGAAGCAATTTATTACACACGCTTGTCCTTCGCAACCTATGTTACTTTGAGGTATGCCATTGTGCAAATAAATATCAGTGTAAGTGCTTCTTATTAATGAAAAGACTGAATTGTTTGGTATTGTTTTAACCATGGTAAGGAATAAACTTATGTAATACATATTTTTACCTTTCATCTGTGATACATACATTAAACACGCTCACTTAAACTCCAACCTCCGGAAAAAGACCTACATTCACAATATTCCTCGTCGCTTTGTCAAACCGTCAAGAAAAGAAAAATTTTGTTTTATATGGAAATGTAATTTATATCTGACATATTGGGTCTAAATGAGAAAACAGAAATCTAAAATAAATGAGTCCCTGAACTTGCATATTGCACTTATCCTTGAAATGATAGAGCAGCAATTTCTAGCATTAGTAAAATCACAAGAGGCGAATAATAGTAATGAAAATATTTGCATTAACGCATGTGTCTTTTAATAAGTAGATATCACGACTTTAAGCCCTAAACGAATAAGAAAAGGTAATTTATTTGCATTAGTGTAAGACTATTGACAATGACGTGATAAATTAATCACTCTACTAGATCGTTCCTTGATAGCAGGTGAAAGCCATTCCTTGACTTCTGCTCTAGTAGCAGTGGGCGGTAGAAATGTATAAACATAAATGCAGTATACCTAAAGAAGGGTGGTCCAAAAGTACAATAGTGGTTTTCACCGTTTCTCTGTTAACAAAAATATAATAGAACGCAAACCGTATCATTCGCAAATGAAAGAAGAAGAAGAAGAAGAAGAAGAAGAAGAAGAAGAAGAAGAAGAAGAAGAAGAAGAAGAAGAAGAAGAAGAAGAAGAAGAAGATACAAGGAAACAAACAACAGCAATGTGCTCCGCCCTTTTAATAATTCTATTCAGAGTTCCTTTAATCGTTTTAGTTTTATTATTTATGATTTTTTACAATACTCTTTTTATGATATTTTAATTAATTTTAATTTGACATTTTTGTAACAAGAAATAAATTCAGCATTTTTATTACTTTTGTTTGTTCTATGAATTATTATATTTCATTTGGTATTTTTTTTAAAATTAGCATTTAATTTTCTTTTTTAAAAACCTAATGATGTTTCCTACTGATGAGGTTGCATATTAATTTGTCCAAATATATTTAATTTTTTATAAGAATAAAAAGAAAGAGGCGCGAAAATGCAGAGAGCGATACTTTTTTCTCGGTTCGTTTTCACTGCTTGTGCAATGTGCGACCTTTGCAAATGACAAG
Source organism: Metallyticus violacea (assembly GCA_030762175.1). Taxonomy (NCBI): domain Eukaryota; kingdom Metazoa; phylum Arthropoda; class Insecta; order Mantodea; family Metallyticidae; genus Metallyticus; species Metallyticus violacea. The sequence goes on from CM060833.1 coordinate 107,040,195, forward strand.
TTACTATGGGGAAGGAAGCAATGGAGTACAAGAGTTGACATTTTGTTTGCACTGATATGACTAAAGGGAAATATGATATCATCAAACGAAAGAATAGTAAGCTATTTTAGCTTTGCATATACTGTAAATTGAAAATAATTATGGAAACAAACATGAAGAGAAAATACTGGAGAAGTTGTCAATACAATTAAAACCTATTTTTCAATCTATGAAGGTAATCCTGGGGATGATGACGATTGCGGTTTAAAGGGCGAAATAATCCTAGGGAAATAATATAAAAGAAGAAAGTCATAAAACAATAAACAAAGAATGTGAAATCCTCAAGATCTACTATAATATAGCAAATAGAGAAACAAAACACCTACTCAAGGGAAGAGAACTATAGCAGGACACCAGGACAACTATGACGATGACAAAATTCTTCTTTATATAGTGAGGGGGAAAAGGTAGAAAAGAACAAAGAGTTAAAACTCATATAAAAAGCTTGAGTGAAGACCTCAAAACATGGGCAGAAGTGTTAAAGATAAGGACAAAGAACAAAATTATGGCACAGGACTTGAGGACACGTTCACTAATGCAGGTAATTTCGCTGCTTGGTTGGTTTATAGGGAAGCTTCACCCCACAACCACCTTGGAAAATTCTCTAATAGAATTTTTAAAATAGAACGCATTGATGTATCTTGTTAAACAACAGTCAGCAGTTCGGGTTTCTGGCCGGAAGGAGTAAGTTTTCGTTGCTCACAGGAAGATGGAGAGAGTCTAATTTAAAGAGAAAAAATTTAAGTAACCAAGAGTCTAAAATAGATGGAAAAAGGAAAGAAACACAAAAATAAACAAAACCATTTTTAAAGCTACAGAAAGAGCAAATGTCATCAACAATATGATAAGAATGAATAAAATTGAAGAAAATATTATAATACTAACCGATACCTTTATAACAAAACCAATAGAGAAAAATATTATTCTTTCCATTCATTAGCTATACAAGGCAGTAATTACCATGCCAAAAGAGTCCTACAGTATCTATAACAAGAAGGTTTCATTGTGAACAACAAGCCAACAGAAGATACACATGCTTCTCAAAGTGGCACTTCGACCATACACCTTGTCCTAACAAATAAAAAGTCAACAGCTACACAACTAAAGGTAGAAACTACGAATCTCATAAGGAAACGTCTAAAACAGTCCTTCAAATATATGGAACTGCCGCAACAAGAAAGAGCGACGAGAAAACTTTTTTTTTTGAGTAGTGTTTAACGCCCGTTTTTACTACTGAAGCACCACAGGCGGTGAGAAAACTTTAAGAACAAGAAAAATCGATAAAAAATCATAAAAAACGAAGAGCTAATCAGTAATTGTAAAAGGATGATAGCAGGATGACAAATAAGACTACATATACGATTGAAGATCGACTACACAAAATAGTCATAATAAAACCCAGAAACCAGAGAAAGCCAAAGCATGGTTCCATGCAGATTGTTACAGTATGAGGAAAGAAATATATTTCATTTAAGAACTTTAGTAATGTTTAATAAACTTGTAGATGTTCGAGGAAGTGTTGCATAATCCATTTTCTTACGTTCCCATGCCAAGAGCTTGCCAGTTTCTGCTCATTGGTGCCTGAAGCTTATGCAAGTTATTTAACTCCGATGTTATGCAGTTTGCTGGAATCGCAGGCTTCTAACGAATTATTCCTCTTCACGGCCATTTCTGCGCTATTTGTTGTTGTTGTTGTTGTTGTTGTTGTTGATGATGTGCAATATTCTTAGTTTACTGTACATATTTGTAAGATAAGCTATACAGTTATGATATGTATTAACATATATTATTATGTATAATATTTTAAAAAAGAAACATTACCTCTTCCGTTTTCTGGCTATGGCCATGGACTATGGAGCTATGTTAAAAGTACGTTCGTATTCAATGCTTTCATTTTTAAAGTAGGAAAAGCATTTTATTAAACATATAATGCGCTAGGTTCGTATTTAACTTTTAGCACTGATGTAGTGACAGTAAGATTGGCAGCACTTGCAGGCTTGAGAGAAATGGGAATAATCTTTCCTGCCATCTGGTGTCGACGTATAGTACTGACACCTGGTATCCTTGCACAAAGAAATGAATTGCTTCTAGAATTCTTCAGTTCAGCACTTAAATTAATAAATGTTTAAGCTTATTAGTAAAACGCGCAATGTGCCTTATTAAGCATATGAGGAATTTTATAAAAAAAGAGTAAAGAGTTTCAATTGAAAGATGTTAGTGTGAAAATGTTATGAATATTTCACCCATCTCTATAGGGTCTCAAACTCATATTTTCACAACAGGATGGTTGCTTCGGTCATAAGTTTATTATTTTGCTAGTATGGTTTGCTGCGTTCTACTAATAAACTCTTGAACAACTCTTCTAAAACTTTTCAGTATTACTAACACCAGGAAATGAAACAAGCTTTGCCAAAGCAACAAAAGATAAACAAGAGGCACATTAATTTGCAAAATAACTTGCAGCACATACTAAGTAAAATGCTGCCATATGCTTTAATACAACAATAATTGTCGCGCCCTGCGACAGTTACATTGCATATATTATTATTAGAAAGAAGCTCTAACCTAACCTAACCTGAAAAACCGTGCTATTTTTTATTTGCTAACGTAAAAGCCATGTGCCCGTATTGCTCTTCAGTTGTTGACAAGATGCATACTACAATACGTGAGATAAACAAGTGACACTGGTTTTAAAACAAATACAGCGCCAGACATGTTGGCACCAAGAATCGAGAGTAGGAGGGCTGAATTAAAATATTATTATTTCCACCTGTGTCAGTTGAGGCACATAAAGCGCCAATAAAAATGGAGAATTTGGTTGGTAGGAAAATCTCAATTTTGCAACTTCTCCAGTTCTGACAATATTTATAAACATAGATTGATTGATCCACCAAAAAACTATTGTTACAAAACCCGCCATTAAAATAAAATGTCAACTTGTTCCGACCACATTGAACATTTGATATTTGTCTGAATAAAATATATATATATATATATATATATACATACATAATCCTTGGACATTTTTCTCCGAACGTGACTCCCAAGTGTTTCCACTTGAGCCACCCCGCTAGGTAATAATTTCTTTCTTTGGGGATAAATGATAGCTTATAAATAATTTACTTAATTTATAACACCTACCCCATTATTTCAATAAATTTTAACACCATCCTTCCGTTGATGTTTTGCAGGTGTCGATCCGTGGAATACGCCTAGTGATAGCCCCTAAAAGAAACCTTGGAAAGGTGACTTAGTACGAGGGAAGGATAACTTGATAAAATTCAAGAATATTTAAATATAATTTATTAAAACATAACTCGTTAGCGTAAACCACGCGTATTTGTTTTTAGGTTTCCAAAAATAATATTTAATTTTCAGGTTACATTAATAAATGGACAAAGCAATAATAATTGCCAAACAGCATACAACTTGCCTTCACCCCTCGAAAAAACAAATAATAAACTTTGTAAAATGAATATAGCTGGAGAATTTCATTATCAAGGCAAACTGACTTTAAATACGTTAAAGTGCAACTTTAAATACGTTACCCAATGTCCGTAAAACCACCTGACAAACAATTAGAAATAATTACTTGAAAAAAGAGAATTTACAACAAGATAAACCTAAACAATTAAAAGAAACACATTATGAATACAATACTTTTCTGATACTTAAATACCTGAGTCACTGGAAATAATCAATGAAGAGACTCCTTACAATTTCTAACTGATAGCCAAGGTTACCCTCAAACCTATGAATCGTCTGCTTTTGCTAAAAAAGAAAACCAGAAAGTGTCTCCTTGGCTCGAAATGTAGCATAGCCATCTAATTTTTATTTACGTTAATAGACAAAGCGTCTCGGTCAATAGACGAACACTTACAACACATGTAGCAAGTAAGGAAGGTAAGCGAGAGAGATAAAGTAGGCCGCGCTGAAATATTTACCCGGATAAACGGATAAGGCATAAAAGGCATAAAAGGCATAAAAGGCACTAAAGGCACTAAAGGCATAAAATTTAAATTAGCTTAATAATTATCAGAGTTTTGTTCATTCATCCCAACTTGAATCCTAGCACATGATACTCATACCATCTCAATAGTGCAACTATTATTATGGAAATGTTTAAATCATTAAAACTGTGTAATATCGTAAAATAACTGTTTAAACAGTACATATCAAAACTAGTTTTTTTTAACACACGGCACTTAAACTAGAAGCTATATTTTGTAATATTCAAGCTACAAACATTTTATAACACTCACTCCAGAATTATCAAATTTACGTAAGTACGGAATGTGGTGGTTATTAATATATTTAAGTGTATATAAGTTAGATAAAATATTATATTACAGTACATATTTTAAATTCCTACATTCCTCACGGCTATATTGCAATTAGTGATAGTATTTCTCAGATTCATTTACTTGCATGTTACAAGCTTGGAATCCTGACAGGCTGGAAGTAAATCAATAACAGTGATGCCATCATTGCGCGTGTCTAAGTACATACTATTAAATTTTTCAGTGTGAGAACAGCAACTTGAAATTGTAATGACGACGACGACGATGATGATAATGATGATGATAGTAGTAGTAATAATAATAATAATAATAATAATGATGATAATAATAATAATAATAATAATAAATAGAAACATTTTATTTGTAATTTATTCCAAATTCCATTGCGTTTAAAAATCACTAATTACTACCACGTCAATACAAGTAACATTTGGATATTTTTCCACATCCCAACTAATGAGAAACGCTCGAATTATATATTTAAAACGAGAAACGTTTCCAAATTACTGCAATAAATCAATATTTTAATGTATTTATAAATATAAAAGTATGTATAAAATTAATATATGATACGTTAAAACGCCAATTTTAACAGTTTTTATAATAAATAACTATTTTAGTTTAATTTTTAACTCACTATAGCATTTCTGGTTTTGAAACTTTTTGCACAGTACAGAAATGATTTCAGCCTTATCTAAGGATAAACTAGAAGTAATTGGCGCTTCTAAAAAAAGGAGACAGAAAGGAGAATCAAAAAGAGAAGTTGGGACCTGCTAGATACATTTCGTTTTGTAGAACTAAGAATGATAGACGAGAGGGGAAGTATTAGATACATTTTATTCAAAAGAAGCTTGTTTAAAAGTATTTTAGATTAGAGAATATACAGAGAGTGTTCTTTATTAATAGCAGAACAACAATTTTTAAAAGTTTGTAGCTGAAAGAAATAAAAATATATGATTTTAGTTAATTATCATGCATTGACTTAGAATTCGTAAATCGATTTGTTCTGTGGCCCAGCTTTTGGTCGATGTAGGTTGACTTTTTCGCTAAAAATTACATTTTTGTTTTTTAACTCATTTTAATAATGTTGTTGAAATGATATTACTAGAAAAGTTACATTCTCCTTAAAAAGGCATGCAGAAATTAAAAAATAGCAATTAGAAGTTATCTAATTGTGACATGAAACCGCATTGTAGGTGGCGAATATTTATTAATGGCCCCACTTCTCTTCGATGTGACTCTCTCGATGTATTTTGGCGGCTTTATGCCAGTAGGGCCTGAGTAGAACGGGATTCCCAAGGCGACGACAAATGACGCTTCGTTATTTACTTTGTTAATAAAGTTTATTCTTCTAACGTGAACATCTGTACGACTCAAGTCTCGTCAAACCACAGCGAGGTAATCTTAACAGACGTGAATATTTATTTGCGCCGACCAAAAGTGCCAGAGCAAAGAAATTGTTAATTTAACTGAGTTCCTGATGCAACGCAATGTTATATTAGGCCGCTCTTCCGCTGACCTCCGCGCGCCGGCAGCCACACGTATCTAGGCGTGGAGAATTCTGAGAGACTGCCCCTTTTGGGAAAAATCTAGCCCTTTTATACACAATAACAAACGACGCCATCCGTGTGCAACAGTGCGAAATACTCCCGCCAGCTTTGTATTAACGTGTCTGATAGGTGAGTGCTTACCTTACCAGATTTCATTTCTATTCTCTGGAAAATTTTGTTCAAGTCAAATGCTTCGCTATTCGTCAGCAGTATGAATTTAAACAGATTTCGTACGTTACTGTCAACGACTCTTTTTGATCGGACACCTGCAACTTTGCCAACAGGTCGGTTTATGCCCTTAGCCAAGGGCATTTTCACACCAAGCCGCATACCAGAAGGGATTACTTAACTTTCTGCGTTCAGGGGAGACGAGAGCTTTCCTTTTTGCCTGGTTACATTTTACACGTTATTTCATAAATATTACAAAAATTATCCTTTATGAATGTCATTAAACACTATATATTAAAGTTCCTCCACTGAGAGAAAATGAACAACATACTTGCACCTAATTACAGAGCTGCTGATTCCAAAATTTTATAAAGATTAATTATGTCAATTACTCTGTAGTTGCCGGGGAATCAGGAACAGCTTCAGACATAAAATTGCAATATTACTAATATATGCTTACAAGAATAATAATAATAATAATTCCCTCTTGGTATAGAAGTTCTACAAGAAAGAAATCTATAAAAGGTTTATCAAACGATTAAGAAAAGTTGCCAACAATACTCGGCATGTATGCTTTCATTGCCTTTTCATCTCGGATCGTGGTGAAACTGCATGCACGTCGCTGACTCGCAGGTGTGAGTGAGGAAAGTGGTTAAAGAGGCAAATTGCATACCATCAGCTTGTAAAACAATCAAAAGTCTTGTAATTGTCTACTATGTAGATTTCTAGAAAATGTCACATAAAAATCTACCGATTTATAAAACTAAGTGAGATTATTTTTCAATTGTATAGTCTTAGAACAAGCTGTAGATTTACAGACCGAACTTTTAGCTTGACTCAGACTTAGAACAAATTTCGCTTGTATTCCCCTGTTTTGACCACGCCTTAACAAATTTCTGTATTAGACTTTTAGCTTTATCATAATGTTGGTTATTACACTTTTTTTTTTTCTTATGACATTAAACTTTCTCTTAAATGCTACTATATAAATTTAGGACTGCCCTACTCAACAATATTTTGCGACACCTGGTACAGTCCCGTGTAACAGAACCAACGGAATGAAATTGGAGATTGGAAATGGGAGAGCGGAAAGTTCATAGAAATGAAAGATATATCCCAGCATTTGCCTAAGCGACCAGTTGAAACTGCGAATAAACGAGGGTCAGGATAGCCGGTCCCAAGGGATTTGAACACTGAACCTTCCGACTGGAAGTTCCAAGAGTTTCCGATTGAGCCACCTGCACGGTATTGTGGTAACTTGGTTCTCCTCCTCGCTGGCGCCGCAGCCCGTGGTGATCCTTGGCCTGCCGCACCGACTTCCATCTCACGACTTTATTGAAGGGGGCATGTAATGTCGCCTATCACGCGGCTCCCTAGGTGGAAGAACGGCACCTCACGTCAGACAGCTTCCCAATTATCTCACCAAGGTGAGTAGAACCCGTTCCACATCTCCTTCTCTTAGAATAATTCTTAAGCAGGTACCGAGAATGAAACCCGGGTCTCCCGGCCAGCAATCAGGAACGCTAATCGCTAGGCCAAGAAGGTGATCGGTGCCTTGGTGGCCTCCGTACGTTATATGCGTTCCCTTCAACTGCTACGTTTGGTCTAATTCTTCATTATGTACCCAGTTTTACCTCAGCATCACTAAATTTATACCAGAAATATAATTTGTCAATCTTCATGAGACGGGACGTGAAATTAAACTATATATAAAACAATAAACATTTTCAGAAATCTTACTAAATAGTACAAATGCTAAACTTAATAAAGTTACAACTTTAATGTGTGCTTTACTTCTGAAAGTTAACGATAAAATCAACTGTTTCGCATTCGCAATGATTCATGGACAAACGGTGATCTACTGTGTGGCATAAAACACATTGAAGTACTACAAGATTTTAACTGCTGTTTTTCTCTAAATGAAACCCATGGTTGAACATTCCTAAGAGGTTAACAGCCCGGAAGAATAATAAAACACGTAGTATAAATGAAATAAGGATTAACCACCCACCCACCCTAGCGCTGCGCTCCTAGAAAAACACCTGAGCTACGAAACACTGAAGCTACAGTAAAAAATATCAGGCGATGCGAAAAAACAAACATCATTTGTGCATTCGATTGAAATGTGCTATCTATGAAAGAACATTGTTCGACTGTGATATTGCAAAATCTTTTTATAGAAAAAAAAAACATTAAAAATGTAAGGTATAATACTTTTGTCGAGGATTGCAATCCTGTTCCGCTCAGAAAGGCAGTCACTCCATTTTGTCTTCCTCTGAGAGAGTCATCTATTTCATTACTCATTGAAGATATATAATGTCCCGTCATTATCTTCCTCAACGGATCAAGCATCTCTCGGTTGCATTTCAATAGCTCTATAATTTGTTTATTCCCTGCTTTATGCCACCACAGTTATTTTCCTCAACATGGGCATGTCTGCTGTTTAAAATAATTGTTGGTTAGTTTCTGTTCTTGCTTGAGAAGTAAAAATAAATCTGATTACCTGTACTTTCCTTTCTTTATGAAATATTCTCTCTCTCTCTCTCTCTCTCTCTCTCTCTCTCTCTCTCTCAAACGTGAATTTTGAGAATATTAAATTGTTAACCTGTTTATTTATATCTCTTCTAATGTCTACATTTACGAATATATTGGTTGTAATTTTAAATCTATTTGACTACTTTCTAAGTTTGCAGCAAAGAGATGCTTTACTGACAGTATAGCTGATATCCAGATAAGACTTAATTTAATTGCTGATTTTTCCTCACTTTTAAAGCAGTCTCAATACTTCTGCTATTGGCTTATTGAACAATTTTTTTTAATGTTGTATATGTCCGCTAGCCTCTCTTATACTGTAAACAGCAGCTCTGAGTTCCTGTTCTTCAAGTTATTAATTGCCATAGGTTTGCGCAATGACACTCATTCTTTCAGACAACCCCATAACCAATTTCTGCTGGGTTAATATGCAGATCGAGTTACAGGATGCAGGAGGCTACTAATAACAAAATCATCAAAAAAGTTACCTAAATTTTTTCTCCGGGCTAAAGATGTAAGGGGGTGCACCATCCTGCAGGAATATGATATATTTATTGTTTAGATTTCTTAAAATCTGTATATCTTAATTTTTGAAACTTATTCAAATTATGCTGTTAACAATTTTCAGTCTCTTCGGGAAAGTATAGCCCTATCGTAAAGTAAGTCGTGAAACCCCACCAAACAGAGAAGAAGTCCTTGTTTGATGACTGAATCTTGCAAATATTTATATTGGTCGTCGATTTCTACAGTATAACTCTCCGTTTTAACAATAGAGGAGTCACTAGAAACATTGATCTAAATAATTAAAACATAATTAAGTTTTAAACTCTTACACACTTTATTAATATCCACGAACTTCTAAAAATGCCAGCTTATCATGCTATAAAATGCTAGAAGGATGCTAGACAATGAAAACAGCAACTATGGTATAGCGGCCTATAACTATGCCTTTATTTTCGTGGTCAATATCAAGATAATATCCAGTACATTGGTGTCCGTGATTTCAGAACCAGAATACACCGAATAGATGTCTGATTAAAGTCATTACAACGTAAATCAGATGCATTACCGTTATGTACCGCTTCAGAATGTTCTGTAACTGGCACAAAAGCTGGTGAAAAAGGCGCATTTTAATTAATGGACGTTTTCATCACAATGAACATGCAGGGATACACTGCGTGACCGACTACTGCAGAAACGGAACTTAGCGATTTTGCCGGAAGTGAAGAAGAATTGTTTACGTAACCTACTGACCGAAACATTCATCTTTAAAACTTCCGTATGAATTAATTTGCCGTCATTAATTGAAGACCAGGCTTTAACTTTAGCTTTTAGTTTGTTTAATTATAAAAAAATAATTTGCTTCTATGAGCAATATGTTCCGATTATTGATTTCCAACTGACCTTCCTTCTTTAGAAATGCACTTCATCTCTCTAATATCAGCAATGTTGTATGCTTATTTAATTAATATTCAAAATTATCTGAACGTGCAGTAGAATTTGCTTTAAATCTCCTTGTAATGCTTATTCGTCGCCAGTTGAACATTTTAAATGTATGTTCAAACAAATTTGTCTCTATTGCCTATTTGCTCCATTTTATAGTGAAATTAAGGCACAATAGTCGAATATCCATTTATTTTCATTGCAGTATATCTCAAATTTCTATACTTCTCAAGGAAATTACTAATACATTAACCTAGGAAGGGGGAAAATTTGCATGTCGGTTCTGGTGTAGCGGTAACCACACTTGCCTCGTAAATCCAAGATCTCGTATTCAAACCCGGCCAGGGTCGATGGATTTTTTCGGGCGTAAAAATCATAAGTATGGCTTCCTTCGGAAGGGAAGTAAAGCCGTGGGTCCCGTGTCGTACATTTACGGCACGATAAAGAACCTCAAGACTGAAAGAGAGGCCTCTGAGCAAAATTTGTCAGCCGTTTCACTCTCTAAGTAGAATGGGACGCTGATGACCTGAGATGTCACAGAGTATCCGTAAATAAAACAAATCAACCAACCCCTTTGTATAGACATCTCTTGCGCTTCACAGTATAGGCAAAGGTCTTGTTCCGCTCGCACATGAGAGTCTGTTAGTGTACCTAGCAACTCTCCGCCTCATTTGCCTTGTGATCGGATACCTGTTTCATATCAGTCTGTTCGCCAATGAAACAGCAGACTCTCTGCTGATTTCTTCATCGACCCAGCCTTCCACTGGTGGATTACCCAATCCTTCATTAGGTTACTTGGTTTAGCAGGGCCACTGTGTGCAACAATGAGAAGAGTATTTAATAAAAATTAATAACAAACACGTGACAGTAGAGTTCCATTGGTATTATACTACTTCAATCCATGAAGACATTTTAGAATATACAAATCATTCGGAAATATTGAAGTAGGATCTCAGATAAATAAAGCGCTAGACTACTGAAACAGAGGAGTTTCCAGTCATAACGTTTCTAAATATGGTGAATTAAATAACATAGTGCAAACGGCACAGTCATTTTCCCAACTTAATCCTGTTATTCTTCATTCTAAGTTAGTTAAGCACACATTCATTATGTGACTCTTTAAAAGTGTATTTCACCAAAAGGTAAACCTTTCAGTTACTGAAGTACCTACTCGTAAATATGCAGTTTTTAAAATGTAAAAAGCGCGGCTTGTAACTTTCATAGTTCATCGCCGAAATTTTTCAGAACTAACCGGCAGTCATTGGAAAAAAACTCTGACAGAAATTCTGACTCGACGGAAACGAACTTAATACTCAGGAAGACCCTGTGAGCACATTATTCCTTTTGAATATATGCAGGTGATAAATACAAACTTCTTCTTCTAGAGAGATCGATAAGTAACTTACTTTGATATTAAAGAAAACAAGTTCCGTCTTGTAACATATTTTATTTTATGACATATTCCTCTCAAAGATTAACACATTTGCTGTAATCTATCTTCTACTTCGTGATTCTTTCGAGCTTTCAAAATACTCATTTACCTCCTGTATGACGTCTTTGTTTGGCTTACATTGATGTCCATACAGGAAAGTTTTGAGTTTGGGGAACATATAGCAATTCGAGAGAGCGAGATCAGGTGAATACGGAGAATGCGTAAGCATTTCATATCCTAGATTAATTTGTCTTGAGCGCTGCGGCTTGAATGCACTGGCGCGGTGTCATGGTGAAACGTCTTCTTTTTGACAATTCCTGGACATTTTTTCGCAATTACTGTCTTCAGTCTCTCCAAAAGTGATGCGTAGTGTTCTCCAGCGTTGATTTTCCACTTCATCAATCAAGAACATTCCTTTTGCGTTCCAAGAAACTGAAGCCACTTTTCAGCGGATGGAACACATTTTGCCTTTCAAAATTTAGATTACTGTTTCGTTTTCGGTTTATAGTAATGAATCTACGTTCGTCCACAGTTACAAAACGCCATAAAAATTATGAAATTCATCCTGAACGAAGTTCTTTTCATGTGTAATTCATTATGCAAAATAAAGCAAATCCGCTCGTTTGAGATCCACGTCACCTCTGTAAACTCTCGCACTTTCACTCGCCTGTTAGCCAAAAAAATATTGTGAACTTGTCCATGATTTCTGGCCTCATGGCTGATTTTGGAGCTCCAGGACGTGGTACGTATTCGATGCTTCTGCGCAATTGAACTCATTTACCCAATGTAGGAATTTCTCTCGTGAATTTCCTTTGCTGTTTTCCCTTCCAGAAAAAAGTAATCGAACTACATCACGAATTCCAATTTTATCCATTCTTTACTGTCACTCGAAATACTTGTGTTTAAACAACTGCCAAACATTTTTTTAATGGAGTTTAACGCCCGTTTTTACTACTGAGGCACCCCAGTCGGTGAACACTGATGATATGAAATATATTGGGAAAGGATTTTTTTTAAAGGAAGGAAACGTTCCAGGCCTAAGTTTAGGGTACCTCCCCGGCATTTGCCATTTATGAGGACTGAGGAAAACCTGGAAAAAACCTCAGTCAGGGAGAACGGTCCTGGCAGAATTGGAACCGTAACCGTAGATCTTCCGCTCAGAGTCCGCACCTTAACGACCTCGGCCACCCGTGGCGGTACTGCCAAACAATTTTTTTTTCATTGGTTTATTTATGGACGCTCTTTAACAGCTCAGGTCATCAGCGTCCCATTCAATTCAGAGCGTGAAACGGCCGACAAATTTTGCTCAGAGGTCTCTCTTTCAGGCTTGAGGTTCTTTTTCGTGCCGTAAATGTACGACATGGGACCCACGGCTCTACTTCCCTTCCGAAGGAAGCCATACTTAGGATTTTTACACCCGAAAAAATACATCGGTCCTGGCCGGGTTCGAACCCACGATCTGGGGTTTAGTAGGCCAGTATGGTAACCACTACACCACCAGGACCGACTGCTACCAAACAATGAATTAACATCTGAATGACTTGTGACCACAGAATATTGATACATAGAAACTTTATGACCACACATACAGATGTTGCTGTTCTCCTCTATTAGTACGCGAGCCAAGTTTCTTATCAGACCACCCTTGTAAATCCCCGAAAGCAGCTGTTACACACACTTTTCTAAATCACAAATCAAATGAAGAAAATTCTAAGTGCAAATTTGGCACTTTGTCAAATTTTAAAACTTTTGCTAAAATAAGATCCCAAGTGCTACAAAAAAAAATACAAATACAAATACAATACGTATGTAATATAACAATTACATGGACATTTATGAAAACGTGCTACATTTTAAGTAGGTTCTTTATTGCTTAAGACGACCAGCTTCACTTTCAGTTACAGCAGGAATCAATGTAGAAAGCTTAGCTTGTTCTGAAGACAATGTCAGAGTAACTTGTTTTTCTGGCAGACAAGCGAATATGACGCTCTGAGCGTTCTCTACTTGCTCTATGTTTAATAGTAATACGATACTAAGCCTTCAAGTTCACTAAGACTGTGTTAGTTATAGGAATTATTGACAGAGAAAGCACAAGGAAATACCTAAGATCAAACAAGTTAAGTTTTGTTATATCTTGAAATATCATGGTGTGTTCATAAGAGTGTTAGTCGCTACACTTTACAATACACCTTATCGATTATACAAAATAATTGAATGTCTAATGGCTTCATCAATAACAACTTCAAAGACGTCAGAAAGAGCACCATTCAGCACTAGAGCTTAATGATCTCATGTGCTAAACTAGATTTTAAAATTTAGCAGCTAGAAAGCGGACTCAGCACGGAGTAATGTTACAGGCATATAAAAGTGCTATGAAATTTGCTAATGCAGTTCGTTAGCTTACAATAGTTTTCCTTGGAGTTGTTATAAATGAAGGCATGAAGCATTCAATTGTTTTGTAAAATCGATAAGGTACCTAAGGGTCATATTGTACGGTGTAGTGAGTAATAATAGACATAATGATAGTTCCTATTCCCTGGGACCAGTAATCCTTATATTGAGTTTTATCATGCTTTCCCCTGGTCGCTTAGGTGAATGTGGGTTGATCTTTACTTTGTGCGAATTTCCCGCACTCCCAATTCATATTATTTCATTCCATTGGTTACGATTAAGAGTCGAAAGAGAGAAGGAAAAATAGGCTGGCGCGGTGTGACAGTGGCTTGCACTTTGTGCCAGGCCGTTTGGTATGGAAGCGGACCTTCTGAAGATCTCGCTCCTTGGAGATGGATTCGGAGTGTTATATCTGGAAACAACGTTAGAGATCCTGTCTACGTCTGTACATCAGTGGCTTGGATCCTGGTAACCCGATGTCTCCCTTCCTCCGGAGGTGCCCCCCATTGGGGACATAGACACAAACGCCAGCTGAAGTACCAAAGTATCATCTTCCGTCCCTTACAATTCAGTCCAACAATCGATAAGACATGTGAAGGATCATCTTGTAAAGTTTAGTGCCTAACCTCGGGTCTGGATCGAGATTAGATTTAAGTTGGACGAGAACCCTTATAATGTTTGGTTTGGTTTAGTTAGGTTAGGTTAAGTTCGTTAGGTTAGGTTAAATTAGGTAAGGTGGGTATTAAGTTTGTGTTAAGAAATTAGACTTATTGAGGTATGCACAACAAGCCTTTTCGCACCAACTATAACCTGTTAAAATTGTTCTTTTGTTTTTCAAACATTTTTGTTGATTTGTTTTATTTACGAACGTTCTTTAACATCTCAGGTCATCAGCATCCCATTCTATTCAGGGATTGAAACCGGCAAATTTTGCTCAAAGGTCTCTTCTTTCAGGCTTGAGGTTCTTTATCGTGCCGTAAATCTACGACATGGGACCCACGGCTTTACTTCCCTTTCGAAGAAAGTCATACTTAGGATTTTTACGCCAGAAAAAATCCATCTATATGATCGGGATTGAACCCGCGATCTTGAGTTTAGGAGGCAGTTATGGTTATCACTACACTCAGTCGTAATGTTTAAACAAAGTTTTGTGCGCATCTGCTTCTGAAATGTTGGCTATGTTGTTTCGGAGTTAATTTAATATTCGAACTCTGTTACAACTATCTAACGTTGTGTTGAAAAAAAGAAGTATAAAAACATTTGAAAGATTCAACGCTTTTTCTAAAAGCTAAAATTGTGACACAATACTATAGTTAAATAATTTCATCTTCTAATACTTTTCTTTAACATAAGCATTCAATACGCTTTTTATTCTCGGACACTGGAATGCTAAAATGCATTTTAATGTGAATTATGAGATTGTAGACAATTCGAGATATGGGTGGTCCGAATTAGATAGGACTTGAGTTAGTAGTGTGTTTATAAAGTAAATTGAGGTGGATTGCACGTTTCGTTTGCCAAAGAAATAAAATAAGTGCATTCCAGGAGACAATGCCAGCAGACACATCGCGATGCTGCGCTCTGGAGACGCAGGACGCCTACTGATAGCGATGTGAGAGTTCACGCTTCACTGGGTTGGGTCACTCACCCACAACATGGCGTCACGCTTCGTCAGAACGCTGACTTGACCTTCCTAAGGACATCCGCAATCCCAAGACGTTTCCCATATAAATTTCATAAGTACGTAAAGGTAAAGGTTTAATTTCGCGTGTACCATTCAAATATAAATTATCTAAATGTGTAAATACAACAAAATTCAAATATAAATTATCTAAACGTGCAAAAACAATAGAATAAACGCCGTTTGCTGTCTTACCTGCTTCGGTAATTTTGTTAGGACAAAGGTTGACTACAAGAGAAGTTAAAATGCGTGATTAATACTTTTATGTGCTTCAATGTCTTAAGCAGGGATCTTTAAAGAAACCCATCAGCAGTACAAGATGTTATGGGTTTTCTTTTCATTAAGATTTTGGTGAGATTTTTATTGATAGTTGTTCTCACTCTGAAAAGAGTGCCAGAGCACTTTATGAATCCTGATCTCTGTAGTCCCTTGCGCCATCATTAATTTTATGTCTCATTCCCTAGATCTGCAGCAATTTGTATCGGAGTTAAAATCTCAAAATAAATAAACTAACTAATATTAAAGTGTACGGTATTGAAATCTAATTTTTTGCCCAAAGCTGCTGTTTTTTATATCCCCCTTTACGTTGAAATGATAACTTTACTTCCTTGCTATGGAACCAGTAAGTATGAAAAAGGTGTGAAGAACTAAAGAAAAGCCGATGCAGTGAAATTTGAGCATGCATATCGCAACCCTTTCATGCAGGCAGAGAATAACATTTTTAAAGACAGAACTAATTTGAAGTGCAAATGAAATGATGATGATAAATGTTGGAAGAGCAATGTTACAGCTTGGCCCGTTTCACTTATTAATAACTCAATTTTGTTTATTAAAATGTTTTGATAGCGGGCATCTGTTTGCAGCATTTAAGAAAAATATACAAATCTTTCATTTCCAAACTTGCCAGTCTGAACAACTATATATTTAAACAATTTTCATTTTAAAAATAAGATAATATAGATATTGGCGAGGAAGTTTTAAAATCAGCGTTGAATTCAGGTTAGATTTCATCATTTTACCCCACAGACGCTCCCCTTTGAAATATCAAATGACCCCCTATCTCATGAGTCGTGACACATTTTAAAGAACATTGAATTATTGTCACATCTTTTGTTTCCTATCGTTACCTGGCAACCTAGATTGTTGTTGTTTGACTTTAAACAGAACACTACAATAATATTTAATAGTTGTTTTGGTAATAAATTCTTTTAAAATGAAAAGCGGTTTAGTCAGGAGTTCTGACCCGAGCTGGATAGTTCAAGAAGCAACGTTTGCAAATCTCATTCTTGAATTTACGAGTTGGAATCCCTTGAGGCCGGCTACTCTGACCTCGGGTGTTGTCGAAGTTTCCCTAGAAGTTTAGGCGAATGCTAGGATGGATTTTTCCTTTCTACGAATTTTTCACTCTCCCCATTTCATTTTATTGATTCTGTTACAAGGTTGAAAGTATCAGGGCAAGATAGGCTGGTGCGGCGTAACGGTAGCTGGCTAGAAGTCCTTTGAGGAACTCGTACTCCTTGGGGAGGGATCTGCCGGCGTCTGGGGTATTCTATCCGAAAAGAATGTTAGGATCCCCGTCTACGTGCGTGGATCCTTGGCCCCCGGGTGTCTCTTTCACTTAGCCATTCCCAGAAGGTGTCCCTACTGGGGGCGTAGGCACAAACGGCTAGTCTTTGAGCAAGGTTGAAATCCTCCTCCAATACAGGAGTTCTGAAGTACGCTGTGTTACTCTCCAACCTACAATGGAGAACATTTTGAACATTTAATTCATTTAATTTGTAATAATATGAAAATAGTGTTTTCATCCTACAACCAATTGACTTCTTTTTTTTTATTTTGTCCAAATTCAAACAAAAAATAGTTTGCCAAGTAACGATAGAAAACGAAATTATTGACAACAATAACTCTTTGTGAAATTCAAGTGCCATACAACAGGGGTGTCTGAAGGTGGGGGTGGGTAAAACCTAAAATGTATTCAATCTTAGTTTTAAGCTTTACCCACATGTCTAAATTAACGTTTTTGTTTACTTTTATTTGAAATAGGCACTTATTCAGACTAGTAATGTTTTAAACGAAAGTCCTGCATATTTATTTATTTACTCTAGTTTTTACGGTATTGAACTTTTTCTACATGGCTTTAATGTTATTAAGATAATTGTGTACATAATAAAATGCAGGAATGGTGAAGGAAAATGAAACGTATAAATGGAGCTACAGTATTAAAATGAAAAATGTACAACAAAATAATGTGAGAGTGTTAGAAATTTGGTTGTAGATTTCAAAGTAAGGTATGCTCTTTTCCTTGAAGAGCGAGCTTTTATAACGAGCATGCTTCTATTGAAAGACAATAGATCAACGCATTTAGATAAATCATCTTTAGGCTTAAGGTTTTTGAACTTACATATATGTCCCTTATGTCACTGCCATTTTCATCTTAATTCTTGAGGCTTCTCATGATCTGTTGCACAGTAAAATAATACAAGAAAACAGCTATCCCGTTCTTAAGTTCGAGATATCGCCAAAATGCCACACTAAATTTCTATTCTGCTCACTCCTAGACACCGTTACCCATGCTATCATGGCGCGCGTGCCTGTTAATTGCATCTGCTACAGCATTTATAGACATAGAATCACAGCAATTATAAGGAGAGAGACAGAAATAATATAAAATATACTTACAACCATAAGAAATAACAAAGAGAGTGTATGTTTTAGTGTAGGAATATTGTTGGAAACTTATAGGTAGAGAGTGAGCACATTTTTTAATGTAACAGGGAGAGACATAGCACATATTGGTGAAACGTAATAGTGAAAGAGAAAGAGCATGTATTGTTGAAAATAACAGACAGCGAAAGAGACAGCACATGTATGGAACATATAACAGAGACGGTGAGCAAATATTTGTTAGCACATATAGAGAGAAAGAGAATACAGATAAAGAAACAACATGTGAATAATGTTTTTTGGGACGAGCATACGGTATTACAAGGTAGCAGAAAGAGAAAGAGAGCATTGTTGAGACGGGACAGACACACAGAAAGTACATCGTTTACAGACATAATATTTGTTCAATGCTAATGAAAGACAGTCTAAACAAATAGCAATACCACTGTAAGAATCAGCTTGCTCGAAAAAAAAATGGCGGACGTCATAGTTAAGTCGATGATAAACTCAGAGAAAATGTTGAAGAAATATATGCCAAAACCTACTTGGTAACTTTCGAGTATTAAAAAACTTCGGCTTGCACCTTCAACTGTTTGTGATTACTTGATGAAAATGCGAAATACTTGACAAATAGATCCCACATGAGTTAAACGACCATAAAAAAAATGTTAAATGTTTTCTTTTATAGGTTTTACTGCATTTGCGCAACAAAAGCTATCCATCTTTTTTTATGTTTTAAGACATAAAATTACAGTTAATGCTTCCTCTTAAAATATCTGGGGATATAACAACCCTTGCAATTGACGTCTCACGTCTCGTCAGCAATAATAATTGTTACGTACTCTTTAGTTATTTTATAACATCATTGTGATATATAACATCGTTTTAGGCACATCACACAAGTTATCTTCACTGTGCTCCGTTACCAGAACATTTATTGCAAATCAAGATTTACCTGGTGCTGACCTCTCGAATGATGCCGTGAAGTGTCAAGGATATAACTCGCAACGCTACAGGAACTCAGTTTGAAAATGTTTCTGCCAGGTGTCTGTACAAATTTTCGCTCTACAGTCTCATTATGTAATCCCTATTTCGGTGTTGCAGTATGTAAATGTCTGCATTTCTTCTTATTTGTTCAAAAGAAAACATAACATTATTTTTAAAAGCATGTGCATAAGACGTAATGTTAACGGGTGTTATAATTTTATTTGCACAGTACCAAGCAAGTAGCATACCCAGAGGGCACCCCGGTTTGTGTTTAAACATAAAGAAAGCTGAGAATTTCTTTAACAGCTCAGGTCATCAGCGTCACATTCAATTCAGAGTGTGAAACGGCCGACAAATTTTGCGCAGAGGTCTCTTCTTTCAGTGAGGTTTTTACGTGCCGTAAATCTACGAGAGGGGACCCACGGCTTTACTTCCCTTCCGAAGGAAGCCATACTTACGATTTTTACGCCCGAAAAAATCCATTGACTGTGGCGGAATTGAACCCGCGATCTTGGGCCTACGAGGCAAATATGGTTACCCCAAGACCCACGAGATAATGCAAGGGAATTATAAATAACAATAGTGTGGTGTTAATAAAAAAAAATAATTTTTTATCAACAACTTTCTCCTAGTTTGGATAAAAATAAAAATGCATGAAAGATACAAACAACAAAGGAATGAAAGAGATAAGTTATTCTTTATTCTAACTAGTCTGTGCGGTCTGTTCGAACTTTAGTTCAAGGCATAATTTCCTATTGAAATGTCTGTGAACAGCTCATTTAGAGTAAACGCAAGCATAGAACAGTTTCAAACTGCTGATGATTTGCGACCTTACAGCAATCTGGATATACATGAGGAATGAATAGAGGTGTTACGCGGCCCACATGGTGAAGAATGCGAGTTGGCTGCCAGGGAAACAAACTGCAGCCAAGCGCCAACAGTACCTCTGTCTGTCCCCCGAATACGCAATTTATTTGAACACACATAATTAAAGCTACTTCGTCACCAAGGAAGAATGCATCTGTAGCTTATCTCCACTATCTTGCTAAACCCATTATAATAGCTCAAAAAGAAGCAGAAAACGAAAAGTCATCTTTTTCTGCTTGCTTTACTGGAGCAAAGAAGAAAGAACAAACATAAGGTACCAAAGGAAAGAGAAGCGATGAAGGGGGAGGGGTGATTGAGGGGTGACGCTTGAGACTGGCATTCCGGAGGTTCCGGGTTCAATTCCCTTGCGGCCAGCTATCCTGATCTTAGGTCCCGCTCCCTGGTCACTTGAGAGAATGCTGGAATGAATATTTACATTCTATGAATTTTCCGATTTTCAGTTTCTTTCATTCATTTCATAGCATCAGTTACAGAATCGGAAGTGTCAGGTGAGGTGGGATGGTGCTTTGTGGTGTGACGTGGTTTGCGTTCAGGAAAAGTTCCTGTACTAGCATGTGGTGGCTTCTGTGTGTCTCGTAAGGGCATGTATACTATAAACCCATCAGTGCCAGTGATGTGAAGAAGAAGAAGAAGAAGAAGAAGAAGAAGAAGAAAGAATATGTGCACAAGATTCATCCAATTGAGTTATGATTAACACATCATAATACAACATGATTAATACAAGCTAAACATCTCAGACATGTAAAGTAAGGTGTTATTAACACATTTAATGGAGCATTTTTTTTAAATATCAAAAGCAAGTGAGGGCTGATTGTGTCAAAAAGCAACAACATACTGCAACGCACGTAAAACTGTCCCACACGCGAGGTGCGCTGTTTAGAATCCCGTCGGCTGCTAGCGCGCTCCCCGCTCTTTCCTCAACAAGAAAGTTCTTCCTGGTCGTTGCTAGTCAGCCGACACGCTAATGACCAGAGATGTTAAAGAGTGTGCTTAAATAATTCAAACTTATTATCTAAACTAAAGTAATACATGGTTAATTTTATTGGCCAAAGAAAATGTCATAATTATTTACCATTTTCTCTTCTATTGGTCTACTTTTAAAACAAAAAATGAATGAAAGCAGCGATGTATAACCGATTAGTTCTTATTGCATCTTACGCAATAAGCGCATTTCCTCTCTACTGTAGCATGTGGATCCTCCGTTAGC
The DNA here is from genome assembly GCA_030762175.1 of Metallyticus violacea. Taxonomy (NCBI): domain Eukaryota; kingdom Metazoa; phylum Arthropoda; class Insecta; order Mantodea; family Metallyticidae; genus Metallyticus; species Metallyticus violacea. The sequence continues at coordinate 107,061,478 of CM060833.1, forward strand.
AAGGGAAGTTCATGGACCAGTCCGTAAAATTTTACGATTTCAACAGGTACCTTCATGGGCCAGCAAAGATTTACAAGGAGTTATGTTTGTCTTCATCCAAGATGGATTAGCCTTTATCCTGCTTATTTCTGCGTTCTCTTAAGCCTGCAGGAAGACGGTCCATGGCCAGCGCTCAGGATTGTTTTCATAGGAACCACATGTTGAGTGGTTGTTTTCGCATTTGTTTGAAAATGGGTGGTTTCCTCACTGTTTGTCAATGAAGAATCAACTTTTGTTAAATTACAAACAAACAAAAAAAAAGCTTCTGTTTTGTGGCAATGAATAAAGTGGACATTTTATTCAAGACTGCATTTTCGCATCTAGGTTTAACTGTTAAGTTGGAACTGAAACGATCAATGCCATAAGAACTTACTTAGCGAGACTGCACAAAATTAAGAAGGATATTTTATGGTTTGAAAAAAAAACATCTTGGCTGATAGTTTGTGAAGTGAGAAACGTATCTTGTCTGTGGGAATGAAATTAAAAAAGAAATAGAAATGGCAATTTTCGTTTTCTGCACAGGCCGACGAAGCGACAGATATTACATACATGTCACAAATTGTTGTGATATCACGAAATATCACTGGAGATTAACCGGTTAAGATTCGTAAAATGCATTGCTATTTCTGGATTGACTACAGAAGGCTTAAGGCGTAATTTAACAGCTGACTTAGAAGAGTTCTATAAACCAGAAGTTTATAGCAAAAGATTCGATGGCACTGCAGCTGTGAGGGAAGGGACGAAGACGTGAACTATAAGAGGAGAGTGACGCTAGGGGAGACGCAATAAGAAAGCGACGCTCTTGGGAGAAATTTGGAACGTCTGCGATGACGTTACGGCGATTAATTGGCAATCAAATGTTTTTTATTATTGGATACTGGAACGAGAGAGTTCGACAGTGCTAGGAGTATAACCCATTGTTTGAATTGTTTGACAATGATTGCTCTAAAACTTTATGATCGTATCACAGTATAAACAGCTTAAACCTCAAACGCCATGTGCTCATTTCTGGAGCTGCTTCACTGTCATACAAAAATACCTTTAGATCCGAACCTTAACCACACTTTTCTCTCCCCAAGCAATCAACACATCATAAGGAACGAAAGAGGTGTCAGGTGTCAGGAAGTCATCTCCGTCAAATTGACGAAGAGCAAGCACACGGTTTTAATTCCAATAGTCGCTTTCATATTTACTTCATGTGGAAACTGCATTTGTATTAATTCCTTCTTTTTCTATTTCCTCAAAGCAAATGAAGCGATTTCAGAAATAAAAATTATAAGAAGAAGCAAAATAACGGCAATAACTAGAGTTCGGATTTATGGCAAAATATTGGTGACCGTCATAAAAGATCTAAGTGCACAGAATTGATATTGATGAACAATCAACCATTATGGGAAAGGTTTATTTTCGCCAGTTTTGTCTTTTCCGTACTTTGCCACCCATTTCGTACTAATCTGACCATTTCTCCTTTTTAGTAATGTAGTCCAGTGTTTCATTGAACGAGACTAAGAAGCATTCCAGTTTTTGTATTAAATACCACGCTCATCTTTTACCCAGTTGATATCAAACGAAGCGACAAACTTTTGATGTATGACCGTTACTTGATATTGCAACAATGACGATACGGATAAACTCTCCTCAAGCTGTAGGTTTGTTTACTGTTAATCCTTGACTGCTATTGGCGGGAACTATCGTATTTCACTACTCCACGTGCGGTTTATCTGCTATTAAATTCTAGACTTCTATGGCTTAAGTTAAAATATTACCGTTGCAGTGACACCACGGAGAGACAGAATATCTTTCACTACACAGTTTATCTCAAGGCTTGGAGGTAAGCGTGGCGACTATATAATGTTTTTATAATCGCCGCCTTCATCATACATCCAACTGACTTACTTTGAGGATTAACAATGGTACAATTGGTCGCCACATTTTCCTCAGAACCTTTAATATTGTTATTTGCACTCTAGGATTTAACAACAAACAAATTCCACCGGAATAGCAGCCTATAATGTTTTCTTCCTTGACAAAACGGCGATATAATAGATTTATCTTTCCTCGTATGTTAGCAGGATGTAAAATGAATGGCCGAGCTTTCGTGTTTTTCTTCTCTTTAGTGAATTTCGAAGGAATTCTCAGGATTTTGATGCGACGCTCCTAAATCCGCCACAGTTCCTTAAGGGTTACCTGAAAGATTGTCAATTTCTTCCTCCAACTCTCTATTTTCTTTTTCCCCTGCAGCTAAATTAGCTTTAGCCAGAAGGCACCACACAGAGGTTGATTGCCTAGCTTCTCATTTTTTAATTTTTTTAAATCTATGTTACAATATTTAAAAACGTTTAAATCAATTTTTCAAGCCTTGTTTTTTAGTTTTAACTACAGTTTTATGTTTTGTCAATTATCCATTAGCATTTGCTTCTTTGAAAAAATCTTGAACGATACCGATTTTAAATATTCCATCCTCTGTTTTAGCAGCATCTGTTCTTCCAGAATGTTTTCTTTTTTAATGACTTCCTTGTTTCTTTGATGGCATGTTGATCATATAGATAACAGATATTTCTGGCTGGATGTTCTTCAAAACATCTACAAATATAAATATATTCGGATAGACTGTGGAAAACATTCTTAAATTTTGAATCGAACGCTTTGCGTCCGTTTGTCGTCCTGATGATTGACGAGTCAAATCTTGTACATATCTTTTGCGGAAAAATACTTTCTTCGCTTATGAACATTTCCAGTATGTAATCACTGAAGATCTGAACGTTTGCGACTTGCGTAGTATTGCAATAAAGATCTTCATCGGGATTTAAAAACGAAGATACATTTGAATCATTGGCTTACTTCCTTGTCTTGGTTGTATTACTAGTGAGAACCATTGCTTATATTTTACGCCATCAAGTTGAAAACGGTATTTCAGAATCAAGTTAGGTCTCTTGCACAACATCATAAATAGAAATTTCAAAGTTTACAAACACTTCCTTCGGTTTGAACTTAGGCCAAAAGAGGCAAATTTGTTTATTACATTTTGAAACATTTGCTGTGTGGACAACTGTGAGAAGTTAAAAGTACTTTTCTGTCAGTATCATTAAATAATAAGAATGCATCTCCCGTGTCTGGCATTATTTGCTTCTCATTGGCATTTACTGCTATTTGTGTTCTTGAAGAGTCTTGGATTGTTTAGCATACTGTCGAAGTCTTTGTGCAGAAGAAATATTCACAACTCCTGATGTATAAATTTATTTGTTCTTAGAGACAAATCATCCTCTGGTTTTCTTTTAAAGAATTTGAAGTCTTGTGTCTATTTAAAACTTTCTCTGGCATCTTCTTTGATCACACGTTCAATTATGTTCATCGACGGTGATGATTTTATGTACGATTTACATGTTTTCGGTATGAAAACGCAACGTTGTATATTATCCTTTAGCTTCTTCTGGAAACAAAATTTATGAGGTTTGTTTTTCTCACTGTACGCTAGTTCCATTGCACTGGATTTTGCTTGACACTTCTGACTAGAACAACAACAGGCACTGCTCTGACTGATTTCATCAACAAGTATTCAGTTCGGAAATAAGCTGAGAACCAGTTGTCAAGCCTTTCCAAGAGTCACCCAGGTAGTTCCGAACCGAATTCACGATGAGCCCTACATAAAATGGTTATGAAAAGGTAAAACATAATTATCTCTTTTTATACACAGGGCAAAAATTGTTATATAATGTAATTAGAGCATGCCTTTGTTATATATTTAAATAAGTAAATGTATCGTCATCTATTTTTATCGTAGAATAGATCATGTGAATGATACGCGGCAAGGCGGGACTCTATGATAATTGTGTTTATTGTAACATTAGGCCTTCTACCATTACGTGTTTCTACGCTCTCAAAGATACGAACACTGTGCCAGCCATTAAATAAAAATAATTTGTATACCAAATTCTATTTCAGTACAACTGGTCGAGACGTTAACAATTTTCTTTAGACTTCCTGAGATCAATATATCACGACGTATTTAAATTAATGCTTATATATTGCTTTGATTTGACATGCTATTAGAAATTCCTTGTGCCTCGCTGAATTTCACAGCTTTCAGAACTGATTAAACATTGTTCGATGTGACAATAAAAACTAATAGGGTCTATATGTAACCATTTAAAAACTACTAGTTCGTTAGTTACTTGCTGATCACCAAAATAATTAATAAGGAGCGTGTTATTTAGAGATACTAAACGCAACATAAAAATAAACCAATACATCAAGTCATATAAGATATAAAGTGATCTCTTCACTTTAGTCTTCATCTTTTAGAAGATTCGCTAGCATAGTTGAAAGTGGCATGACGCAACAGAAACTGTTCTTTTCGCTCATAAAAATAGCACTTGAAACATTTTAACGGTTTCTTATAGCACTTAAATATGAGCAAAGCACCTAAACTTTCAATGCTGTTTATGAATAAAATTTTGTAAGACACTTTTTTTAAAATAAATCCAACAGAATTCTGTCATTAGTTATTGACAAGCCGATTCTCCACTGCCCTTTACCAAAATGACAACCAGGAAGTTTTCGCGGGCCAAAGTGCAGATTCCAGAGTTTGTCCCACACACATATCACTTTCTTCTCCGCCTCCAGATAGGGTCAAGAGCAGCGAAAGCTGGATATGCTGCACGTGCAAAGTCGAGATGTCACACTGGGTCCTTCCGACGTACGGGGATCAAAGGTTATAGCTTGGTTTATTGTTTCCTAGTAAATGCTTTTTAAGCAATAGAAAAAAAAACCACTCTGAACCAAAAGCAAAAAAAACTCTTATGTAATCATTTATATTGCAAGTGTATTTAATGGTTTTTGTGGCTTATGTCAAGAAAAAATGGCACCATTGAGGAATGAAATGCACGCTCCAGGCGTTGAAGTATCGGGTTGGCTCAGGCAGTTAGCTTCAGGAGATCCTGTTACGTGCTAACCTGATCCGTGGTTTCCCTCAGTCCATTTTAAGAAAGGGAATATGCTCAGTTAGAATTTCTATGCCACAGATTCACTTCATCTTCGTTCCATCTGTGCTATTTTATGTTGGAAATGTCATCGAGGCTGCCCAGGCACAGGATTTACCATGCATTCAGAGAACTCCTCAGTGTGCGTATATATGCTATATGTAGGTCCAAAGTAAATTGATCCCGAACACGATTAACCGAGGCATTGGTGTTAAGTCCCAAGGAGTGTAAGTTCTACGAACGGAGGAGGGTTAATGCATCGAAAGATGAAGAAGAAAAATTTAAAAAATGTGAAAACTGTTATAGCGATACCAAACAATGTATTGGACAAAGCATTCGCTGTAATTTAACAAAAACGAAGTGAATGGGAAAGGCAGACTTTACCCGCAGTCAGAGTTGTTTACTAGTTGAGTCTCTAGTCATGGAATAAACTCTACCAGTTAGGTTTCGGTTCGTGGAGAAGACATTTCCAGTTAGGTTCCGAGTGTGAGAACTCGGTCAGAGGGTGAACGTTTTCTATTCCATTTTATACTGTCATTAGGAATAGTTAAAAATGTTGTATATCATGTCTGCTTAAGATATATACAAAAAAATGCAATCAGTTTTTAAAATATTATAAAATTATAAAATGAGTAATGGGTTTCAAGTTAATTGGAGATATTTATAATACAGCACTTTTACAAAGTCACACTGACTGAATTTGAAATGTTATCACTAATTTTGTTTCCTATGAATTCCTCTTTCGTCAACATGATTTCCCGTATCAACGTTTGCTGAATTCTTCACAGCTATTTTTACCGTAGCTTTGAATTCAGATAAGACTTACCTAAAGATGGAATAGCAATTGATAAATTTAGAGGAGTTAGTATCAATCTATATGGGCCCGTAAAAAGTGTACGAATGCAATCGATATTTTTAAAGTTGTTAATATCAACCTATGGTCCGATATGACTAGATCTACCAATAGATCCAGGAAACAGCTGGGTAGCTAAGGCTCTCGGGTCTCGGGTATCAAATCCCTTGGAGCCGATCATACTGACCTGGGATTTTTCGTGGATCCCATGATCACTTAGGCGAATTCTGATATGTATAAGTTCTTTCCATGAATTTTCCTTATCCCATTTCTTATAATTTCATTCCATTATAGGGTCTAAAATGCCAGAGAAAGGTGGACTGTTGGGTGTTGCGGCGGCTTGCGCTTTGGAAAGGTTTCTGCCCGGCGGGTAGTTATGAAGGGGCTCGAACTACTTTAGAGAGGTCCTTCCGCCGGTGTGGGGTGCTTTTTCTGTAAATAGTCTTAGGGACCCTCCCGCCTGCAGCCATGCCTCACAGCCCGTAAGCTGGTTGCCTGGTGTTTCTCTGACTTCTTTCCTCCCGTAAGCTATCTTGGATGATGATAAGACATCATAAGAGGATATCTGCACAGATTAGGTATCAGCTCGATCCTCTTGCCAAGATGCAACATGACAGATGAATACTTCTCATAATGCAAGAAATCGAGTATTTGGAGTCGTTTTTCCAAACTTGACAATCTTTCATTCATGTCTCATAAATTTGTATGTACCTTTTAAAAGGTATAAGCCTCCCAGGCTATTAGGAGAAATGGAAGCACAAAAGATACTAAAGATTGACGTGCTTGTGTCTATTAATAAGTTACCCCTATTTTACTACTACTGTCTTCTTGAGGAGTAACTTAAGAACTGTAACGTTAGATTGATCACTTCAGGTCAGGAGCAGACTGAGGAGAGAATAAAAGAAATTCGTCACGAGTCTACTGACAGAACTCATGAAACATAATGTTTTTACTAGCAAAGACAATACCTTTGCTTCATTGTGTAAGAGTCTTCTAATATTTGTACAGCATCATAATGACAAGATCAGAACAAAACAAAGAACTTAGCTAATATCTTCGACATACATCTAGCAAAACCATCAAACAGCGCAACTCTGCAAGAGGAAAGTTTCTGAAAATCTTACGAATTATATGATTTACTTTTTCCTGTATTTCTAACAGTATAGCAATTGTCTCCCCTCCACCTTAGTTATTTTTGTTATCTTTATCATTTTGACTCAGTAACTTGTTGCGCAAAAACTGATTTACTTCATAATACAGATGGATTTAAACTCAGTACTTAAATTGATTTATTATTTTCGTAATAAATTAGCATACTTACCTGTTTCGAGATTTTCATGTTCATAAATAATTCATGTTTTCATAACCATTATTATTCTCTTTATCTCTCTAACGGGGTCCCATTTATCTTTCTCACACAAAATAACATTTTCAATGCGCAAAAGGAAAAATTGTTTCAAACAAAAGGTTTTTAACATCATGGGGGAGTTCTTGTTAAGCTATATCTTTTTGTGGCTCAATTAATGCAGGATATAATGGTTAGAACTTAGTATTTTTAAATAGCACCATGCAAATTTAATTCAACAATACACTTACCCTCTCCAAGAGCTATTCAGAAAGGTGTCGCATTATACCATTTTAGTCAAGAAAACAGTAGATATGGAAAGGATAACTGATGCTTTCTTTTATTTAACAGCCATACAGTGAATTTGTTGAACTAATTAGTTAACCTCTTGAATAATGTAATCGAATAAACCATTAACTGCCAACTTATATTCTCTGTAGATAAGCACCATTTCTACATTCTCTTCATGCCTGTACATCTTGTAAGAAAGAGTGTAGTCACAATAACTCAGTTTTGTTCTGATGAATGACTACAGTACACTGGTATGTAAACTAAAGCAACAATTGAGGGGTTATTTACCTCCGCCTTCCTCTCAGGGCATCTATGTTTACTTGAATCTTTGTTGATTTATTTTATTTATGGGCACAGTTTAACATCTCAGGTTATCAGCGTCCTATTCAATTCAGGGCGTGAAAAGGCAGATAAATTTTGCGCAGGAGCATCTTCTTTCATTCTTGAGGTTCTTTTACTTTCCCTGAATCTACGACACGGAACTCACATCTTTACTTCCCTTACTGAGGAAGTCACATTTAGTATTTTTACTCCCGAAAAAATCCATCGATATCTCGAATGGAATTCACGACCTTGGGTGTACGAGACAAGTATTATTACCATCTGACCACCAGAATCAATTGAATTGAATGTTAAAGCATAAACAAATCCAGAACTCTACTACTGGACTACATGAGGTAAGTAATTCGTACAAGCAAGGCATTAAAAGTTTGGTTTCTTCAATAGCTTGTCACTCCTTACCGTGTGCACATCAACTGTTTACTTTCAAAAATGGTACACAGTATGATGTATTTTAGAATAGTCCTGAAGAGGGTAAATGTATTTTTTAATAAAATGTACGTAGTACCATTAAAAAAAGTTCTATCCCCATCTCCTACATTAATGGAGATATAAAAAAGTATATTCTCACTAAGAACTCCCTCATGACGTTTAAAAAAAAAAAAAAAAAAAAAAAACGTTTGCTTGAAACAATTTTTCATTTGAAACATAGAAAAAGGTTAATTTGGGTGGGAAAGTTAAATGGGACGCCCTGTATCTTAATAATGTAGCGAGTTTAGTTCGTGCTTCTTTGACTGAATCAGAGGATTAAGCATCTACTTCGCCGTCCCGTGTCTCAATTGGGTAGAATATTAGGCTACTATTATTTGAGTTCCTTCTCGCTAGGGCGAAACACTATAGTGGATAAAGTCTGGGGTTCTGGGTTACTCAACTTCATATTTTCACACAATTTGCAATAAGCAGACAAAGATTTGATGTCAGATAAAATATCATTTTAAAATCGTGACTAGGACTCGAACTATTGACGTTCAACTTAGCATGTCGATTTACCTACCCTCTCTCCTTGATCTCATTTGTAATACAATTTCATTAAAAAAAGTTTGATTGACTTGGCACTCAATGCTTCTAAAACTCTAAATGGTTTAAAGGATCACTGTTACCATTACCAATAATACACTGCTTTCGAATCAGATTCAGAGAGGAAAAATTCGAGGACACCGAAATTCGAACCACATATCTTTGGCTTTCCATGCCAACGCTCTTACCATTTGACCTAACCGAGTCTATTACACCTTAGAGACTTCTAGGGTTATTTCCCAGATATTTAACCCTAAGGAGCGAATCGAAACCTTCGATTATTTGTGACCAGGTTTTATGGTTGACCACACTCTTAGGATTAATTTATTTGAAATGAGAAGTATTTTTTTCACAGGAACAGATGAATCATCGCTCGTGTAGAGGCCTTAATGAAGCATGATTAGCAAGTGTCTTACGGGAAGAATGGAGAAGTCTCTAACCATTCATTTAACGCAGAAATGCTGCACAAATATCTTCTTGTAGGAAAGCTTTTTGTCGTTGGATAACGCACAACATATCGGAACAAAAGCCAGCAAGATGGTTCATCGTTTCGACAATGGCAACTTCCGACGCCTACACGATATCGTCACAAGTGACGAAAGCTGGATTTACCAATACGACCTGAGATCAGGGAAACAGCCGACAATCTAGGTCATCCCAAATGACAACCCCTCAGCAAAGATTAAGCGTGCTCCATCACGATAATGCCTCTGCGCATACCGCTTTGAAATCAATGGAAATATTGCAAGAATCTAGAGCGACACTGATGAACCATCCACCATACAGTCCCGATCTATCTCCCTGCTACAAGAAGGAACTGAGGAAGATCAGTTTGGGAGTTCGGAAGAAGCTCTTGCTTCCTATGGAGAGAAGGTTGCAGTCAACCCTAAAGAAGCATGCGATGTGGTTGCAGTCAACTCTATAGTAGCATACGACGTTGGTGCAGTCAACTCTAAGGAAGCATGGGACGTGGTTGCAGTCAACTCTAAAGAAGCATACGACGTGGTGCAGCCAACCCTAAAGAAGCATACGACGTGGTGCAGTCAACCCTAAAGAAGCATACGACGTGGTGCAGTCAACTCTAAAGAAGCATATGACGTCGTTGCAGTCAACTCTAAAGAAGCATACGACGTGGTTGCAGTCAACTCTAAAGAAGCATACGACGTGGTTGCAGTCAACCCTAAAGAAGCATACGACGTGGTGCAGTCAACCTTAAAGAAGCATACGACGTGGTTGCAGTCAACTCTAAAGAAGCATACGACGTGGTTGCAGTCAACTCTAAAGAAGCATACGACGTGGTGCAGTCAACCCTAAAGAAGCATACGACGTGGTGCAGTCAACCCTAAAGAAGCATACGACGTGGTTGCAGTCAACTCTATAGTAGCATACGACGTTGGTGCAGTCAACTCTAAGGAAGCATATGACGTGGTTGCAGTCAACTCTATAGTAGCATACGACGTTGGTGCAGTCAACTCTAAGGAAGCATACGACGTGGTTGCAGTCAACTCTAAAGAAGCATACGACGTGGTTGCAGTCAACCCTAAAGAAGCATACGACGTTGGTGCAGTCAACTCTAAGGAAGCATGGGACGTGGTTGCAGTCAACCCTAAAGAAGCATACGACGTGGTGGCAGTCAACTCTAAAGAAGCATACGACGTGGTGCAGTCAACCCTAAAGAAGCATACGACGTGGTGCAGTCAACTCTAAAGAAGCATATGACGTGGTTGCAGTCAACTCTAAAGAAGCATACGACGTGGTTGCAGTCAACTCTAAAGAAGCATACGACGTGGTTGCAGTCAACCCTAAAGAAGCATACGACGTGGTGCAGTCAACCCTAAAGAAGCATACGACGTGGTGCAGTCAACCCTAAAGAAGCATACGACGTGGTGCAGTCAACCCTAAAGAAGCATACGACGTGGTGCAGTCAACTCTAAAGAAGCATACGACGTGGTTGCAGTCAACTCTAAAGAAGCATACGACGTGGTTGCAGTCAACTCTATAGTAGCATACGACGTTGGTGCAGTCAACTCTAAGGAAGCATACGACGTGGTTGCAGTCAACTCTATAGTAGCATACGACGTTGGTGCAGTCAACTCTAAGGAAGCATACGACGTGGTTGCAGTCAACTCTAAAGAAGCATACGACGTGGTTGCAGTCAACCCTAAAGAAGCATACGACGTTGGTGCAGTCAACTCTAAGGAAGCATGGGACGTGGTTGCAGTCAACTCTAAAGAAGCATACGACGTGGTTGCAGTCAACTCTAAAGAAGCATACGACGTGGTTGCAGTCAACTCTAAAGAAGCATACGACGTGGTGGCAGTCAACTCTAAAGAAGCATACGACGTGGTGCAGCCAACCCTAAAGAAGCATACGACGTGGTGCAGTCAACCCTAAAGAAGCATACGACGTGGTGCAGTCAACTCTAAAGAAGCATATGACGTGGTTGCAGTCAACTCTAAAGAAGCATACGATGTGGTTGCAGTCAACTCTAAAGAAGCATACGACGTGGTTGCAGTCAACTCTAAAGAAGCATACGACGTGGTGCAGTCAACCCTAAAGAAGCATACGACGTGGTTGCAGTCAACTCTAAAGAAGCATACGACGTGGTTGCAGTCAACTCTAAAGAAGCATACGACGTGGTGCAGTCAACCCTAAAGAAGCATACGACGTGGTGCAGTCAACCCTAAAGAAGCATACGACGTGGTGCAGTCAACTCTAAAGAAGCATACGACGTGGTTGCAGTCAACTCTAAAGAAGCATACGACGTGGTTGCAGTCAACTCTATAGTAGCATATGACGTTGGTGCAGTCAACTCTAAGGAAGCATACAACGTGGTTGCAGTCAACTCTATAGTAGCATACGACGTTGGTGCAGTCAACTGTAAGGACGCATACGACGTGGTGCAGTCAACCCTAAAGAAGCATACGACGTGGTTGCAGTCAACTCTAAAGAAGCATACGACGTGGTTGCAGTCAACTCTAAAGAAGCATACGACGTGGTGCAGTCAACCCTAAAGAAGCATACGACGTGGTGCAGTCAACCCTAAAGAAGCATACGACGTGGTGCAGTCAACTCTAAAGAAGCATACGACGTGGTTGCAGTCAACTCTAAAGAAGCATACGACGTGGTTGCAGTCAACTCTATAGTAGCATATGACGTTGGTGCAGTCAACTCTAAGGAAGCATACGACGTGGTTGCAGTCAACTCTATAGTAGCATACGACGTTGGTGCAGTCAACTCTAAGGACGCATACGACGTGGTTGCAGTCAACTCTAAAGAAGCATACGACGTGGTGCAGTCAACTCTAAAGAAGCATACGACGTGGTGCAGCCAACCCTAAAGAAGCATACGACGTGGTGCATCAACCCTAAAGAAGCATACGACGTAGTTGCAACCGGAGTATGCAACTTTGTTTTGAAAGTGGTGGGCTAATTCGGAAAGAAATAGGCAGAATTGGTGAGTTTTGTAATTCTATTTAGTAAAATCCCAAAAATGGAACAACTGCCCGCATATTGTGCCTATATACATTATGGTATGGGATATTTCTCTTTTCACTCGTCAATGTCGAACACTAAATTTATATTTTCTTTTATCATGACAATAATTCTAGGATCATCGCCATGCTCATCTTCACAGAATATCTTCACACGTTTAAACTCATGATATCTTTTTCTTATAGTACATTCCTCCAAAGTTGCTAACATATCTTGTTTTCTTTCAGAAGGAGGCGTTACCTTCATTTGTAAGTGTTTAATCGTAGCTCTTACTTGATACGCTCCATTTTTCCTAGTGAGTCAGCATTTATCATTTCAACAGCTGCTATGATGTAATGCAGCAGTCTATGAACTTGAATCTGAGCATGCAGAGTTGGTACATTTAAGACATTCTTCAGACATGAATAAACAACTTAGTTCAATTACAAATGGGGTTAGCACTACACTGTCACTTAACGTTAACATATTACTGCATGGATTCTGTTACATTTTCAAGTTATTAAAAATAGATAAAGTATAAAGTGTATATAAATTAATTATGAAAAAGAGAAAAAACTAAAAACGCTACTATTTAACAAGAAGAGAATATTGAAATGGAAGTATTAAGTCTGGCTACAAAGATTTTATAATAACAACAATGTATTTTTCTGTTTTTAACTTTGAAACTTAGTACCCACCTGCAGTCAGTATAGTGCAACTTAATTTGATCAATCTAATGTGGAAGCATGGACGTCCTTATATAACATACAATATAACACCGTGCGACTTAAGTATATCAGCACGCGCTATTTCCATAGGGTTAATATGCCACTGCTGCCTTCAAGGATCACTTGAGAGACTCAATATTGGAGTGCTTTTCTTCGAAACATCATCCTCAAGCACAGCCCACAGTTTTTAGTGTAAGGGTTGAGGTTAGAGCTTCAAGAGGGCCAATCTTGGGCAGTAATAAATTAAGGAACGTTTCTATCAAGCCAAGATTGCAGTAATAAATTAAGGAACGTTTCTATAAAGCCAAGATTGAGTGGATTTGCTTTACGGGCTGGTACTGAGTCTTGCTGGAAGCTCCAGTACTCTTTCCTACACAGAGTGGTATTCAAAAGTTTCACCACAGGCTGGAGAGTTGTCTGATACACTTTAGCCATTGCCTTTATCCGTTTTGTCGTAACATCGCCATAGCTCACTCACTACCAAGCCATCTCTCAAGCGTTGGTTCTGGTAGTGTAGTGGTAACCATACTTGCCATCTAAACTCAAGGTCGCGGGTTCGAACCCGGGCAGGGGCGTAAAAATCCTAAGTATGGCTTCCTTCGAAAGTGAAGTAAACCCGAAAAAAATCCATCGATTCTGGCCGGGTTCGAACTCGCGATCTTGGGTTTAGGAGGCAATTATGGTGCCACTACACCACGAGGACCGACTTTTTTTCGCTCATCTCGCCTGGCACTTTTGACCCTGAAACAAAACCAGCGGAATGAAATAAGATTGAGATGGGTGAGTGGAAAATTCATGGAAAGTAAATATCTATTCCAGCATTGACCTAAGTGACCAGGAGCAACAAACAAAAAATCCAATAGCAGAATGGCCGGTTCAATATATTTTAAGCAGGGATCTCTTGAATTCAGTTCCAAGAGTTACATCCTGAATCAACTGTCCCTGTGGTCTGAAATAAGAACTTCAGAAAACTATCAAATGTTTCATCACTAATAAATGAACACCTCAACGTCATCGGTTATTCAAAAGTATCATGTTCTTTACAAATGACCAGTCCAGTATTAGGATGACTCTCAAAAGTATTTTCTTCGCTGTCTTTACAAAATTTTGCATGAGATGAAATGAGGTTTGGTGCAAGCCTCGCTCTCCAAGGCATTTCACAGTATAGCGGGTTCATATCTAGGCTATCAGAAACCGAGTCTACCCCGGTAATGTAATATGGAACATTATCTCTGAGCCATGCTTAGGTTGTCCATGCGATTCGGAGCTGAGCATTGTTTAAAAATGTTTCACTGAAATGTGTCGTGTTCAAGAGCCTCACATTTTCCAAGATGTCTGACTGAATCGGCTCACTCGTTGCCTTGTTCATCACTTAACTTCTTGTGGTACATGGCCAGCAAGATCTCCGGCGATTTTAAGTAAAATAAAGTTTTCTGAATACCTTGGTAATGTGGTTAATAATTTTCAATGGAATAATCAATGTTACAAAAATTTGAAAATCTCTTTGACTTCTTACCATACTAGTGAAGCGCAATTACTGCAGCTCTGTTCTCTTACATCACATTCCGCTTTTATCTTTTAATGTATATGACCATTGAGCGCGTTTTGAGTAGAAAATGCTCAGATTACCATATTTATTCTCATCTGTTTCTGTTTCAATGTTATAGTTACCAACAAAACTTATGGCGAGACTATGCAAGACCAACTCCAATCTTCAGATCACAATGACAATATCGATAGTACATAAAATGGCGGCGATCGAGGTTCCAGCATATTGCTAATATTAAACACGTGGGTTTGTTTATTTGGTTCGTTGCAGTTATATGGTTTATTATAGTGGTTTGTAGTTGGAAGTAAATTAACAGTAGCGTGTTAGTTCTTTTGTATTTTATTAAGTTAATATTGCTTTAGTGAAATTACACCAGGAACTTTTGTAATAGAAAGTAGTTAGTACATCATGGATCGCTCTTGTTGTGTACCCGGTTGCACCAATTGTGTACCGCATACTACCATTTTAAAATTTCCTAAAGAGCAATAATTAAAGGAGAAATAGATAAAGAGCATACACTCTGCAAATTTTGAAGGTATTGATAAAACTGTAGTTTGTATTAATGTTTCGAACCAAAAGTTGTGCTTAAGATGGATATTTTCCTTGTGAACCAATTCGTGTTCCTGTAAAATTTCAAAACTATCTAATGATGTTCTTGGCACAATTTTCCGTAATCTACTATAGTGTTGTCGGTGAGACTTAGCAATTAAAGGAAAGATCCGGAAGAAGGATATTATTACACAATTCGATTCCTTTTCAAATGAGGTTAAGAAAAAAAGGTACGCCCATTTATAACTATTGCCAAGTAAGACTATGTCCTTTTCATTAAAATAAATGATAAATATGATGATGTTCCATTATATCGATTAGTTTTAAGGTGTTAAGTTTCAGTAATTTGAAAGTTTTGTATTTTTAAGATGCCTTGCCTGTGGAAAAGTTCAGTTCGATCTTGCAGGGCAGTAAAAGTAAGTTAAAGCGTGACAGTTGGACTATTTGGTGAGTGTCCTTGCTAATAATAATAATAATAATAATAATAATAATAATAATAATAATAATAATAATAATAATATGTCGCTCATTGATCGAGTAACTCCGTCAATAAAAGTTGTGAATGAAAGTTTACCGCTAGTTCATGATTTAGATGTAGAGAAAGCTGGTAAAATATATTTTGATTAGACAAATTTAAGCTCTTTTATGTAAATCAAATTAAATATTCAGCAGAACACTGTCTTATATATATATATATATATATATATATATATACGGTAAATTCAATTTTGCATTACATTTTCAGTATTTTGGTTAAAGGATAAAAATAATTTTTAAATGATCCATTAATTTTGCGCTGCAGTAAATTTGCTTAAAGTAACTGCAATAAACGGTAATGAGCAGTAGTTGATAAACCATTTCTTTACATGGATAAATTTATGTTTCGTTAACATATAAAAAATATTGTTTGTAAATAACTTTATATTCTAAAAAACCATCGAAACATTTTCTAATGATAAATACTGTCATATTGTAAACGTAATAGTGCATAAAGTGTTCGTGTTTGTTCGGTAGTAGTTGGGCGACGACAGTCACCATTTTGTTCTGCATTGGGGTCTCGGTAGTGGATTCGGTCTTCGACTACCCGTAGATGAAAATATGAAGCATTATTGAATAAATTGTAACCATGATATCCATGGTCTGTTTTTCCAGAATGTATTACAGTTTTATGCATGAACACCATATTTACCAGTTTTCTTAGGTGAAACTCTAATGTATAGCCCTAGAATGTATGCACATATCTGATTATGTGTGACGTTGGAAGACGGGTCAGATGTATAGGAGTTTTAGCACCTTGCAATAATCATCAAAGCAAGTGAGCAAATTGCCTCTTTGGTCAAATGAAAGAAGTTACCGGAAAAGGAATAAATTTGTGTTCGATGCGGAAGGCACTGATGAAGACTTTGCTGCAGGAAGTCAAGATAATCGTTCTAATCGACTTATTCTACATTAGCACTGTACACTCAAACCAACCATAAAATTCTATTTTCGTGCTAGGGAGAGAGCCCATGGAAGTTGTTATTTATCGCCAAACATTAAACCAGACATGTAAAACGTCGTTCTTAAGCTATGACGACTTGCAAACCTCTAATCAGAGCATTCTATGAATCGTATTTAAGGTAGCCTCGTTGGAATGGACAGTGATAGGTGAGATGTCTAGTCATTTAAAAGCTTGAAATGGGAAATTCAAAATATTTGCATTAGATGAACTGTAATACAACATACTTTTAATATACTTTCGCAGATGAATGCATCTGTTGTCTTCGTGAATATATTTCAGAGTAAAATTAAGCTTTTTTCAAACCAACGCTGAATAAAATAAAATGAAGGCAAACTAAGCCTACGGTGTAATTATAAAGTCCCCGTACATTTTGTGGATACCTTAGTCCAAATTCAACCAAATTTATAGCTTAGTATATACTAGAGAATCAGTGTTCCACTTGGCCTCCAAGAATCTCAAAACTCGTTTCCCAACGACGCGCCATCACCCGGAAAACATTGGCCAACACATCCTCTGTAAACATTTCGCTCGTCTCGCGTAAGCGTTCTTTCAGTACTTGCAGATTCGACACCTTGGTTCTGTAAATCTGTTACTTGATGAATCCAAAGGAAAAAGTTCAGGGGTGTGAGGTTTGACGAATGTGGTGCCCAGATACGAGGAGATGCACTTCCAATCCACATGTTGGGAAATATGTCATTTAGATACTCCCGTAGAGCAAAGTGTGGTGGTGCTCCATCTTGTTGGAATATCACTCTATCAATGATACCATCTTGCAGTAACTGTGGCTGTAAGAAAAGTTACAACATCAAGATACGTGTCTCCTGTGATTGCTGGCTTGAAAGATGTATGGGCCGTAAACTTTTTGTTTACTCAAGCCAAGCCAAACATTCACTTTCAGTGAATGCCTTTCCCACTCGATGGTTTCATTGGGCAGCTCGTCCGCCCATATGCAACAATTGTGTCGATGAACAGTCCACTAATGCGAAAAGTGACTTCATCGCTGAAGAGGATGTGATCCATTAAACCATCTCAGCCTACAACTTCATACAGGTCAAAACACATTGCCTGTCATGCTGCGTAAGCTTCTGCTTCCAGTTTATGGGCCACTTGCAGATGATATGCTCGTTTTTACAGAATAAAACGAATCACCTTCCTGACTGATGATGGTGGTATCTTCAGCTCTCGACTCAAACGGCGAGTGGACACCTGTGGACTACGGTCAATCGCGTATTGGATAGCCTTCATGTTTTCGGCGGATATTGGTGGTAGTTTTGTGCGTGGCTCATCTGTCACATATTCTGTACGCATGAACTGTTCCCGATAATTTGGATGTTACCTCGTGTTGGAGCCGGTTTCCTTGGAAACTGTTCCTAACCTCTTCGTATGATTGGCCTCTTAAACGCGCAGCAACAATCTCTATCCGCTCTTCAATGGTAAATATGTGCATCTTTTCAATGCCTATAAGAGAAATATATGTAAGCGACATCTTTAAAATATACTGGGACTTTATAATCACACTGTATATCCCAAAATTAAAAAAAAAATGCCCCAGAATTAAAAAACCGGTTAGCTTTGAAGCAGGATTTCCAAGCTTCCAAGAATATAATTAATCTAAGGTATTACATAATTATTATTACTAAGGCTTCAAAATTAATTCAAAACCTGCTTTTATCAATCATTCGTATAATTAAATCAGAAGTTTTAGACATGCTTCAAAAATTCAGTAGAAGGCATTTATGCAATATATATATATATAACTTTGGCTAAAATATAAAGACTGGACCTCACGGCCTTGGCCTTCCCCTCTTACACAATAGGACCCCTCCAAGGTTGAAGGAAACCAGGCCATAAAAGTAAAATACCAGATACTGTTAGCGAGGATGAAAAATAGCCGTGAAGTAACCTTGAAAAAAAAGACGCAACTCTGACAAAACATAACGGGACGTATTTGACAAGCAAGATTAACGTGGGGTTATCAAAGAGTGGAAGAGTAAGGGGAAGAGAAAAATAGAAAGCGTAAATATTCGTTAGTGGGGAATTGGCGCTAAAATTATAGCCAGTGAGAAACGAACCAAGATTATTATGTAGCCTATCAGCAAATAGAACGTAATAAGACGCTGCAATAATTTAAATAAAAATGATTCAAGGCGCATGGGACCGACTGACTGAAGTTTTAATAAAAGTCGCAGGAGAAGCAAAAAGCCCCGGACAAGGACAAGGACTGGGACGCGGACAAGGACAGAGGCAGTAGCAGCAGCCAGTGACAGCTATAGAGCAATAAGAGCGAATAATTAAGAAAGATTTGTTACGAAATTTATCTAGAGAATTCGGTAAATTGGTGGATTATTTTAAACAGACATAAGTAATTAATTCAGTGGTAATAAGAAAGTGATTAGCGATCGCGTGTGTCCGCGCCTAAGAAAAACTCTCAAGTGTATAGGCCCCGTTACGTATTGTATCATATATAGATCCGCGTGGCGAGCACAAACTTGATATAGGTATAAAGAGATCCTTCGATTCTTGTGTATACAGATAAATAAACATTACTGGAGAAACTTTTTCAAAATTCTTTATATGAAGAAGGTGATGTTCCTCTTGCATATCCTGTCTCCCTGGTAACGTAGCATACGTTCCTACAATCAAAGACAACTAATTGACTTTCGTGTGCCGGCGCTGTGATAATGATATGGTGAACACCACATCATCGAAAACCCAAGATCGCGGGTTCGAACCCGGTCAGGACCGATGGATTTTTTCGGGCATAAAAATCCTAAGTATGGCTTCCTTCGGAAGGGAAGTAAAGCCGTGGGTCACGTGTCGTACATTTACGGCACGAAAAAGAACCTCAAGCCTGAAAGAGAGGCCTCTGAGCAAAATTTGTCGGCCGTTTCACGCCCTGAGTTGAATGGGACGCTGATGACCTGGGCTGTTAAAGAGCGTCCATAAATAAACCAATTTAAAAAAAAAAAAAAAAAAAAACACATCATCGAAGCGGGGAGACTGAAGAGGGAGGAAGTGAAGCCAGCTACAACAACGAGAAGCCACAGCCAAACACGAAGTAGTATTTACTTCCGCTTCCTCCTTACGCCCAACTGCGGAGCTTATTAACTGATGGGTTTCTTCTTTCTCTGCCCCTATCACGAATAATAACCTGAGAGATCCTTTTATAATAATCCTCATTAATTCATTAATAATCCTTAACCCCCACATTTATAATTATCCCCCGTCATAATAAAAAAAAAACCCGCTTCAGTTTTTCACCAAAACAATACATTGCAAAGTCATTTAAACATAAAACATATATATTAAAATAGTACTTGATTCTATTAAGTGACTGTCTAACTTAAGGAGCCGTTCAAATGTGCGGATTGACTATGTAGGTATTCTGCTATTCTGACCGATGGTAGGAACCTGGGGCCATATAAGAAATGCACACATAAAGTCAGGCTATATCTAGGAAACTAAAGTGTGCTATCTGCACCCAGACTTTTCACGTAAATCTGCATTACATGCTGCCTTTATATACATACATAAATGCAGCATTTTCATTTCAAAACTTGCCAGTCTGAATAGCTACTCAACCTAAAGTAATCTAATTTAATATAACATATTTATTGATATAAACAAAAATAGGTCAATATAGATTTTGGAAACGAAGTTTAAAAGAAAAGTTGATTACACGATATCACACCATTAACCGTAGCCACATTCCTTAGAAATTTCAAATGGCATTCCTACCTTTTGCTATTCAAAATTTGAAGATTATATTGTCACCAACTTATCACATCCTTTGTTTTCTATCGTTGCCTTGTAGGTTTATTATTGGAACTTGGACAGATTAAAAAATATCAGTCAGTTAGTTTTAGGATGAAGACAAACTTTATTTTGGTCAATATCACTGTTCTACAAAATTAAATGTTCAGAATGTGCTTCTGTATTGGCGAGACAGTGTTACAGCCTATTTCGGAAAACATGACCAAAGCGTTTACATCCTGTGCTTTCTTGTAGGTTTTGAAGCAATTTATTACCAAAACATACATTAAACTCCCAGGAGTTTTTGTGGTTTTATTGTGTCCAAATTCAAACAACAATAACAACATTCCAGGTCGACAGATAAACAAGAGATGCAATAACAATTGAATTCTCTTTAAAAATTAAGTGCCATAAGGTAAGGGTGCTATTTGAAATTTCAAAGTGCAGAGGCTTGGGTAAGGGAGTGAAAGTAAAATATAAACAACACTGGGACCTTCCACTCCCCAACATCTTGACTTTGTTGCCAAAAGTTTACTTTTTTCATTTTTCTTGAAAGATATATGAGAGATTATTTTAAAAATCCAATTTTTTGGTTGCATTAAATTTATTTTAACTAGATGGTTATTTGACTGCCTCCTTGCTCTAGTGGTTAGCGTGGTTGACTCTGGCCGGAAGAACCCGGGTTTGATTCCCGGTATGTACTTAGGAATTCTTCACACCCAACTTAGCGAGGATAATTGGGGAGCTACCTGATGGAGAGGTGTCGTCCTTCGATCTAAAAAGGCAGTGATAGGTGACCGAGGGGTGTTGGCATGCTGATCATATGCCCCACTGCAGTACTGTCCTCTGTCAACGAAGTCCCAAGACACAGGTAGAGGAAGCAGAGATCTCTGCGGCAGGTCATGGTCCAATCTGTATCGCCACAGAAAAAGAAGAAGAAGAAGAAGAAGAAGAAGAAGAAGAAGAAGAAGAAGAAGAAAGAGTATTTTGACTGGCCAGTTCTGAAATGAATGTCCTGTAATTATGGACCCCAGTAATCACACTATTTGTGATCAGTAGTTGTTGACTTAAGGGTCGGGGGTTCGAGTTCCGCATTGGGTTTGGGAATATTATATGTTATATTTATGCCTACCTTTGATAGGTGGGGGCTATGCACAATGCCTAGACTCCAAAGGTTTAGCTCCTCTCAGTTGTTTATTTGAGTTACGTGATTTCACTTAATAGATTGTATAGGGTGAACCTAAAGTCCTTCCTTGGTTTCGGCGGTCGATAGAACAGAAACTATGACCGACATAGCGGAAACCTCCCCGAGTTCGCATTCCTATAGGCGTCATGGTGTGGTTGTAGATTTAGTCATAATATATGCATTTTGGGCACGCAAAAACCAGGTGTTGTTGTCGAACCTTTCCGTGATTACCCTTAATTCAATGTAATTTTTACTGTTTTTCGTCAAAAGTGTACGGCCCATTTTTCTTTGCGGAGAAAACTGTTACCGAACCAGTATACCTGGACATGTTTCAACAGTGGCTAATGCACTTAGCCAGAACTTTATTTATCAGCAAGATGGGGCTCCACCTCATTTTCATCATGATGTCCATGAGTACCTCGATGCTGAAATTCCCCATCATTATATTGATTGGACGTGCTGCTCGACACGACTCTCTTCATCTTTGGCCTATACGTCTTCTGACCTAACCCCATGATATTATTATGGAGTTATGTCAAAGATGCCGCCTTTGCCAAATGATTTAGCACAGCTGCGAGAGAAAATCGGTATGCAGGGGCTGGTATCGACCTTCAGATGGAACGTACAGGCTTAATATCTGCCTCGTCGCCAACGGAAGACATATAGCACACCTGTAAGGTGATAAGAAACTTGGAGCGATACTCTACCCACCGATAGAATTACTGTTTTGAGATTTCCAGAACCAGGGAAGAACTTTAGAATCACTTTGTATTGTTAACTTTCAGATATTGCTGAACACGTTGCCATGCATTCTGCTATTATGACCACATCTATATTCTGACTCATCTGATTCGGAACAGGCCTTAGCCCTAATCTGTGTATTTATTTAAAGAAATATTTAAATTTTTTCCTCCTCAGATGAACTTTCGCTCCACTCTACTTCACTTTTGAAAACGAGACAACCAAAATATTTTCTTTTACAGGTAATGAACTTAACATATATATGTTTTGCCACTTTCGATCTTTATGGAAATGCTTTCAATAAAGCATTTATAAACATCTAGTGCTTTAAATTATTAAGATTTATATGTACAGTTATGCTGAAGGAAATACCTATCAAAATTTACAGTGCATATTTCGCAAACGATCCAGCTATTCTCCCACCAGTGTGGCTCACATAACTCCTTTACTAATTCTCTGGTTGGAGCCAGCTGTGATCGCTTGCAAAACGGTATAAAACGCGTGCTAAAATCGCCTATAATTTTAAAATACCACAACTAATGCATTTTTGGTAATCAGGTTAATTAGGTTAAGGATGTTGTAAATTAAATAAAGGTTACTCGGATTTTGTAAGCTGCTGTAGAGCAAGAGGTTGCGTCATTGGACGACGAGGGCTATAATCAGCGACATAACGAAAGTGTGAAGCTATTATCTCTGTAACGCGACAAGGACGGCCTTGATTGTCTGAGTCAAGCACTTTCACGGCTTCCGCTCTTATGCGGAACTCTTCCAGGCAAAGCTCTAGTTCTCCTGAATCAACAACAGTGTGCGGTTACTTCAGGTTCACACTGTACTTGTTCAAAAATCTGCTTGTATCCTGTTAGGGTGAAGCTGTCTAACAGTCTTTGCTTAGTGTCAATATCACTCGTTATTCATATCACCGGCACAGAACGGTGGATAATAAATTATAATGATAAGCGAGCTATTGAAGCGGTCTCCATAATTGGGCCTATACGTATACAGATGAGTGCGAACTCTATCGAACTTTCACAAGTTGTTCAGCGATTTTTTCTGATATTAGGAACCCATGATCGGTGACTCATAACCGATAATCTCATTGCATTCGTTTTCTTTACGTGACTCCTGTCGAAACGAATATTGACGTGGTTGCTAGAGTTGTAGCAGTCACTGACGAGGTGCGCGAATCTCCTGGGATACTAGAGCATATGCGATAGTTCATGAGGCATCGCCGTGAAGTTTGCCGTGGTCATGGCGGTCGACATTTTGAACATTTACTTTAAACAGTGTAATCTGGGGCTTTTATTACATTTCTGTAATTTGGTCATCTATCCTTAAAAATAAATAATTGCAACTGTCAGGGGGTGATGAGTAACTTGATCAATTGGTGGCGGGCCGTAATGTAAACACACTCTACAGCAGTTAAATGTTATATTTGGTTTGGAAATAATCATATTCCGAGTAAGCAGATACAAAGTTGGTTGAGTTATTACAAAACAAAAAACAACTAAATTAACCGGAAATGAGCTACAGGAGATCATGGGTTCCTTATATCAAAACGTCAGAAAAGATCCCTGAACAACGTGTGAAAGTTTGTCGGTGGATTTCGGATTCATGCTTTAAGTTGTGTTCGACCTGGTTCCTTAGGGGGTGTGTAAAACTCAGAATTAGCATATATATTTGATGAGTAATCAGAGATAATGAAAATGTAATAAGTGATAAATATTTTTTATTTACAATAGATCCAAGTAGTTATGTATAATTTGAATTAAGCATAATCCTGGGGGTACAAACTTAAATTTCTCTAGGGGTAAGTGGAGGAAAAAAATTGAATTTCTGATATAGATGCCATAATTTTTTATTTTAATTTCACTTAAAGAGGATCAAACTGTTGAAAGCATATAAAATTAGTTTACATTTAATAAATTTACAATTATGTTGTCAAATAAACTTTTTTTATCTACGAGAGTTGCTCAATAAAGAATGATCCTGCCTTTTTTAACAACATACCTTTACCCATCGTCATATTTTGATAGATTTCTCGAAGTAGTCCCTGTTGGATGCAATGCAACTGTCCCAGCATCTCTACCAGTCTTCAAAGACATACTGGAAACAATTTTTTCTTTTAGAATCGCCTTAACGCCTTCACCACTGCTTCTGACAATGGAAAATGCATTCCACGAAAGAGTTCTTCGATTTGGGTAAAAGAAAATGGGGCTAAATCTGGATTAAGGAGGATGGATACAGTAACAATTATTTTTATGAAATGTACATTGTCGTGGTGCAACATCCAGCCTGTTGTACAGAAACATGGCACTTTGTCTTGCAAAGTTTTCAGGACATATCTATAGTACTGACCAGTTACAGCTGGGTGTGCAGGTATGGCATGCTGGTAAACCATTCCTTGAATATCGAAAAATATATAACTATAACTTTCCCAGCAGAAACAATAATATTTTTCTTTCTATATTTGGTGTTAGTGGTGATGCAGATTTTCACACAGAGCTTTGCTGTTAGCTCTCAGGTTCGAAATAATGTAGCCAAATTCATTAGCAGTGATTGCCTTTGAAAAAAACCCCGCATCTTCCCGTAACGCCTTCAGCTGCATGCAAACCTGAACGGGAACGTTCATTGTTCGGGAATCAGCAGTGTTGGAACCCATCGTGCTAGTGTGCAACTTTTCAGCTACCAACCAAAGCAGCGAAGTTAATGTTTTATTTCGTTAGAGCACCAACTGGAGCTTTGCATTAACCTTCCTTTGAAATTGATTACCTACCTCTTTAAATTTTTTTAAGCTATCTTTTTACAAAATATGTAACATTGCATTCAACGGAGGCATTGAAGATTTGTTGAGACGAAAGTAGAATTTTGGAACAGGATATTTTCGGGTGTAATCTCCATAGCTGTAGGCGGAACTGAGCATGTCTCAACATACGCACCTCTCACAGGCGGAAACCGGATCATGTGTACATTGCGCATTAATCTAACAAAATATTAAAAAGTTAAATATAAGCGCAGAAAATTACATCTCTAAATACTATGACCATTCTTTATTGAAAAATATAAAATAGCGTAAGCTGTTATGGGCTCCTTTCCCGAAAAACAGGATAATTAATAGAAAAATGTATCATTAATTGAACAAGAAAATAAACAATGCAATTAATCGGTGAGCTGTTAACTATTAATAACAATGAAAGTGACTTTTTTATGTTTAATAACAGCAAAATTTCCAAGGAATATAAATACATTATGAGCATGAACTGAAATTGAGAGAAGTGAAGATACTTTCACGGGAGTTCCTTCCCATATTGGCGGTCGTTAAAGTTAGTTTTCATTCACATCACATACTAATTCATTTTCCAACTCTTCTTCATATTTGTTTATTATTAATTTTACGACAAGCTTTTTGCTATCCTAGTATACACTTTATCCACCCACAACAGAATAGATCTGACTCATGAGGTAACGTTTGAAAATCAAATTCGGGAAGTGTTGGGGCCGCCATCCTGACCTTGAGTTTTCTGTTGTTTCATTTGGTCGTGAGGAATCGACCTTTACTTTCCACAATTTTTCTGCGCTACCATTTTCATATCATTTCATTCTGTTAATTGTATTACACGGTCAAAAGTGTCAGGTGTAGGTGGATTTCTATTTATGCTGTCAGGTTTGGAACGGATCTTCTGAAGAACTCAAACACCTTGGAGGAAGGTACAACTCAAGATAATTTACTAGTTAACTGCTGCTGGGAGCTTCGACCTATACGGGGAGAGTTACGCACTGCATATGTTATAACCTATTCAAACACTTCATAGTCGGTCCATCTCTTAATGTTAACGAAAGCAGAATTTAATAGTACACAGTTGCAAGCTGTCAACACATTCCTCTGTCTAGCCATCTCTCCAGCTCCCAGTAGCACAAATATAACCAGAAAGCCACGCGCAGTGCTGTCCTCCTATGTGACGTTAGGAACGAGCAACTTACTGCGGGCTGACGCTCAGGCAAAATAGTTAAACACATTGGCAATATAAACCATGAGTGTTTCTGATACATCTTTCATGTCAAATTATAAGTATACTGGGAATAGTAGAATTGCATGATATTACATAAGGACTTCAATATATAATTTACGAACATATATGTATATATAATATAAAATAAAAATAAAAATAAAGTAACACTATTAACAATGTAACAAATTAACAGTAATAATAAAAGGAGAATAGGATAAACACTTAGATAAAGTCACGCTTGAAATTGCTATATTTCGAACTACTGGAGTTCTTCAATGGCAAGAAGCTAGACAAGTGAAGGTGATGAAAGTAAATATTGAGTGTCGAAGGTAACGTTATGCACGGAAACAGATGAAACTAGAAATAAGAGTGGGGGGATTAATACGTAAGATTTAAACCAGGTGGTATACTCGCTCTATGTAAAAATATAGATGCCATTAGTAGTATATAGCCCCCGGGAGGCAGACAGGGTCAACGACCTCTTGGCGCCAAACTCTGACCTTGAACTGTCTAGACTTTCAAGGTCTGACATTGACATTAAACTGTCTAGACATTCAAGGTCGCGCCCAGCTCGAGGCACGCCGACGCCGCCCCGCCTCCCGGGGGGTATTTTTCTTTATTGTTTTTTTCCGGAGTGCACTACTTACAAACAAAAGATTTCTGCAGTGCGCTCTAATACAAAATGTTACGTACAGTACACCGCAAAGATATTGAAAGTTAATTCCCTCACCACAAAGATTTTTTATTACATCTTACATGTACACTGTTCCTTCACCGTAAAAATAAAAGAAGATTGTGCTACACTGGCCCGTCACCAAAAGTTAAGAGATCGGAACTGTTTCAACAAAAGAAGAGAAAGCATCTTGCACTGATTCTGCTTTCGATTCCGCAATTGGCTGCGATTCTTCCGCCGCTGCTGCAGGTGATTTCGGCGAATCTTTTTTGAAGGTTATGCAAAATTTTATCACACACTCGTTATCAGGATTGCTGCCGTCGCTGCCGCTGCTTTCGCCGCATTGGTATTCTCCAGAGCTATAGCCGTTCAAGTAGGAAGTTCTGCATTCTTAGAAGAGTTCCGCGTCGTCGTCGTATCCGGGCGATATCATGGATGTACTAATTAAATTAGTATCGGCACCTCCTCTCACGATGTCGAATCGCCCTTCTTTGAGGACGATCTGATCCGATACAGGTATTGCAGCATCTCCGTCTGCACGACGACACCTAAAACCAAACATTTTTTATTCATCTCACTTCATTTCGCGAGCAGAACAAATTTATTATAAGTTCGCCCTTATTTATGTCGATCGCCGTATTTGAAAACTTAAAGATAAATGCAGAAACCGCGTGTACATCACCACACGGAAGCAATTGCGTAAATAAAATAAGCTTTTTAAATTTAGCCTAGGGGCCGGAGTTAATATTCCGGTAAACCCTACCGATATGGAAATATTTAAGCCTGACTGTATGAGCATTTTTCGCATGGCTGGGGTGAGAACACATACAGAGCTCCTTAATTGAAAAATAGATTATACATCCATGGGTATCATCGAATCTGGCGAAATGTGGTCGTACTGTAATGCCGCAGGGGATTGTGGGGAGGATAAGATAACGGTGTCGACACTTGCGATGTCGGCAATCACACGATCGTTCATGATCGCATGATTATCAACATCGTCATCGTCATCTTGGTCATTACCGTCATCGTCATCGTCATCTTGTTCATTATCATGTGCGACTATGCTATCGAGTATACTAATAAAATTATGTAATGCTTCCGCCAATACATTGGAAGCACTCCTTAAACGTAGCATATGTCTGCAAAGTACCTGCGATGGACGCTCCATCTCTTGAGACGGCTGCTCCATCGCAAGCGGCGTTTGCTGTTCAATCATCAGCGGGTGCTGCTGCATCAACGGCTGCTGCTGCTCCATCATCACCAGCTCCTGCTGCTGCTGTTCCATCATCAGCGGCTGTGGCGGGTGCTGCTCCATCATCATCAGCGGCTGCGGGTGCTGCTCCATCATCATCAGCGGCTGCGGGTGCTGTTGATGCGGCTGCTGTTGCAGGCTGTCAGTTTCAATTCTACGCGGCTATTATCTCATCATCATCAGCGGGGGCTGCCGTTGTTGCAGGTGGCCAATTCGCCACATCTTTCTAGAAATGGAGATCAACTGAGGCATCGGAGGGGTCGCCGCTGCTCTCTTTCTGCTATTCACGGCAATATCGTCCACCTCCGACGCCGCTAGATCCTCCGTCTCTCCGGTTGAATCAATAACCTTGAATTGGCTCCTGCAGTACATTGTGTTTCGGTAATAGTAGTAGTAGTAGTAGTAGTAGTAGTAGTAGTTGTTGTTGTTGTTGTTGTTGTTGTTGTAGTAGTTCAGCAGCCTGAGCAAGAATGATGGTGATGAGCGAAAATTCTCGATGTTTTATACTCTTACGGCATACACATGTGGGAGAAAATTGTTTACCTGCAAGTCGAGCGCGCAGGTGTACACTAAAAAAAAGCGATGGGCGTTACAAGGTTTCACTTAATGATTATAGTTTAGATGTGACGTTCATGCTCGAGAAGTAATTTGCGAGTAAGTGGTTTTTTTTTGAACAAGAAAAATATGGGCGAGGCAGAGTCACCTTTGTGCAAAACGCCATCGGCAATGAGAACGAGGACGAGAGATAAAGTCACCTTGTAGGATTGGTAATGCAAAAGTCACCTTGAGCTCCACGCCTAGCTGCACAAGAATAAAGTCACCTCGACAAAAGTATGACGCAGCACGTTTGCGCAAGAATAAGGAAAAAAATACGAGTGAGGCAAAGTCACAGCCTAAAGTAAAGCATGACGCAACACATTACATAAGAATAAGGAAAACAAAGTCACCTTCGCGCACACGATGTTAGACAAAGTCACCTTCACACGCGCTCCCTCTAGTAAACAGGAAAAAAATACGAGTGAGGCAAAGTCACAGCCTAAGGTAAAACATGACGCAACATATTTCGCGAGAATAAGGAAAACAAAGTCACCATCGAGCACACGCTGTTAGACAAAGTCACCTTAACACGCGCTCTCTCTCTCTAGTAAACAGGCGAGAATAAGGAAAAAATACGAGCGAGGCAAAGTCAGCGCCTAAGGTAAAACATGACGTAACACATTACGTAAGAATAATGAAAACAAAGTCACCTCCGCGCACACGCAGTTAGACCAATTCACCTTCACACACTCTCCGTAGTAAACAGATAGTAACATAAGGAAAAAATTATGAGCGAGACAAAGTCATCACCTAAGGTGAAGCATGACGCAATAAGGAAAACAAAGTCGCCTTCGTCCCGCTCGCCGTTGGCGCGAGAACAAGGACGCGAGACAAAGTCACCTTGCACGCAGACCAGTAAACAGATAGAGAGCCGCTAGGCTGAGATGCTCCTTGAAGGATAAGAGAGACAAAAACAAAAAGTTACCTTTTATACACGCCTAAGGTGAAGCAATACGTAAGGTAATTTACAAGTCGCGGATTGTCAATAACGAGGGAAAAAAGTAATAAGGAAGTGGCGAAATAGCAATTCATTGTTACTGAGCGCGCATATTAAGCAGGCTGTAAATGAAGTAGTTTGCAAAATAATAATAAGCGCTTGCGGACGTGAGCGATAGGAAAGTTACCTTCTCGAGAATAAGGAAAGAGCGAGACAAAGTCACATTGGCGAGGCATGACGCAACGCGTTGCGCAAGAATAAGGAAAAAAAGCGAGACAAAGTCACCTTGTGCAGGCGAGGCGGCACAAGTCATTAAGCGGTAGGGCGAGGCTGTCACGGTTGTGATGATGATGATGATGATGATGATGATAATAATAATAATAATAATAATAATAATAATAATAATAATAATAATAATAATAATAATAATAATAATTTAAAAGTGATGTGCGAGGCGAGAAAATAGCAAGTCACCGGACAATAAATAAGCCGAGCAAGCGACCGTGACGTGAAATAGATAAAAGTCACCTTTGAACACACGCCCCTTAGCGACAGGAAGGGTGACGCGACATAGCAAGCACTTAAAAAAAAATTGCAGCAAGCTGTCATCTCCGACTCGGTGAGTACAAAATAATAATAATAATAATAATAATAATAATAATAATAATAATAATAATAATAATAATAATAATAATAATAATAATAATGAGTTTTACAATATTTCAGCATCGAACGAGAACGCTTAATAGATTATATTCGGGGTGTTCCGAAACTATGGTTTCGGCAGAACCCATGCTTACCGATGACGACCAAGAAGAAATCGACCCCATGGAATGGGTACATTGGGTGTTCGCTCGATATTTAGAATTTGTAAACGAGCAATTGTTAAACGGCGAACCGAGCTATTTTGGCATGTCCGTAGTCAATACCGAAAATCCCGATAGGGGTTTTACGTCAGCGTCAGAAGGTTCGATCAACTGAACATGGAAGCGATATTAAATACGGCGGAAGCCGTGATGCAGAGCAATTACAATTTTTTCACGAGCGGCACATTAATTTTCACGTGTGTTTACATCAAAATAGTGGAAGGAAACGGTTTTACCCTCGGCTGCGATTTGTGCCCGAAAAATAAAGGGATCATAATGGTGAAAAATCGCGACAATTTATGTCTACCTAGAGCAATTGCAATATGCGTCGCGAAGCTAGAGAACGATTCGAGCTATAATGCGATAAAAAAAAAAGCGATGGCGTGCAGACGCAGAAGGCGATAAATTTATGTCTACTCATCGTTAAAAATGTAAATGAGGCGTGCACCGTGGAAGACGTGAAACATTTCGAAAAACGATCTAAAGCGATACGCTTTCACGGTGTTCGACGGTCATGCTCAAAATGGAATATTGTACAGGTCGTCGATCGACAGCGCCAAATATGTGGATTTAATTTATCACGACAATCACTTTAACGCAATCGTGGATCTGCACAGAGCGTTCAGGTGCGCGCATTACTGCAGGCAGTGTAATCGTGCGTTCAAATACAATAAGGAATTGCATCGGTGCGACAGCAGGTTTTCGAAGTGCAGACTTTCTTGCGCGGCTTCCTCTTTCGAGGAGCACATATTTTGCTCCGCGTACAATCGCGAATTTAAGGGAAAAGCGTCTCACGATAATCATCTGTTAAAGGGAGCATTCTATCCCGGCAATTTGGCCGTGTGCGACGTGGAAAGAGTGTGTCTTCTGTGGAACAAACTGTACAACCTGAGGCGCAGAAAGGTTCCTCACGTCTGCGGCGAAACGTATTGCACGACGTGTAAATGTAACGTGAAACCTAACCACCTCTGCTACATACAGCCGTATCGAAGCAGATCTTTGAGCAGAAATTACCTGTTTCTTTTCGTAGACTTCGAGTGCACTCAAGAGAAGCCTTACGGTTCCGAGTCCTTCGACCACGAAGCCAATCTGTGCATCGCGTACCAAGCGTACAACGAATACATAGACGCGAGCGAAAAGACGCAGATGTGCGCCAATTGCGGCGTGAAGGAGTGGGTGATCGAGAAGGATCCCGAGCTATTTCAATACGTCAACCTGCCTCGAAACCGCTCTCAAGAACGTGATGGTAATTGCCCACAATCTAAAATCGTGCAATGGACACATCTTGCTGAAATATATGGTGGGAACTCTGGGATGGACCCCCGAATTGATCATGAACGGCAATCGCATATATAGAATAAAGCACGAAAACGTCACCTTCTTAGTTTCGCTAAATTTCAAACTTCCGCTGTCGAAGTTTTCCAAAACTTTCGCGCTAGAAGAGGCGAAAGGATATTTTCCCCATCTGTTCAACATCTCGGCCAACGCGAGGTACGTCGGCGCGATTCCCGATAGCGCTATTACTGTCCCGAGAAGATGTCCACGCAAAAGAGAGAGAAATTCGAAGAGTGGCACGACGAACCGACGTCTTCGGGGCACGTCTTCGACATGCGAAAGGAACTCGTGCACTATTGCAAGATGGACGTGCAGGTGCTGTGTCACGGCGTGTCCAAGTTAAGAAGAGATTTCATGGCGGAAAACGACATCCATCCGTTCAGGGAATGCGTGGCCATTGCGAATGCTTGCATGAACGTCTACTGAAAACGATTCAAGCCCAAAAACACGATTTCGCTGATACCTCTAGGCGGCTATCCCCTGGGCGACAAGCAGTCGAGCATCGCTCTCATCTGGCTCTGCTGGCTGGAACTGAAGCACCACCTGAAGATTCGCCAAGCGCTAAACGGCCGCGAGGTGGTGATAATGAATCACAAGGTCGACGGATACAGGAAAGATGACGAAAACGGCAAGGAGATCGCGTACTTTTTCCACGGCTGCTTGTATCACGGATGTCGTCGATGTTACGTCAACAGAACGGTTATTTTCTGCTGCACGGGAAGCGAAACGATGGACTCCATGTTCGAAACCACCGAAATTGCGACCAAGTGTATCAGAGAGGCGGGATACGAGGTAATCGAGATGTGGGAGTGCGAATTCAACGCCGAGATCGAGAGCAGCGAGAAGCTCGCCAGATTTGCCGCCCCTGGAGCCGAGAGACGCGTTCTTCGGCGGTCGCACGAACTGCGTCAAACTGTACCGCGAGACGGCCGATGGCGAGAAGATACTCTACTACGAAGCCTCTATCCTTGCGTGAACAAGACCAAGGCCTACCCCGTGGGTCATCCCAAGATTTACTGCGACAAGGGCAAGATGCCAAGGTTGGAGGACGTCGAGGGAGGACTGATCAAGTGCAAGGTGCTGCCTCCGGTCGATCTCTACCACCCCGTGCTTCCGATGCGCGTCAACGGCAAACTGATGTTTTTCCTGTGCGGAGCATGCACGCAAAAGGAAAACCAGCTGGACAACTGTGATCACGGCGACAAGGAGAGAAGCATATCGGGCACCTGGGTGGTGGACGAGATGAAGGTCCCCATCTCCGAAGGTTACTCGATATTGGAAACGTGCGAAATTTGGGAATACGACGTGGCGCAAATCACGAAATTTAGGTTCCCCAGCACGATGCAGCTGCGGAAAGTCCACCTTCGTGAAAAACCTGCTTAGGCACGTGGATAGGGTGTTCGATCGCCCCTTCAAGAGGGCCTTGTGGTGTCACCCTCCCGAATATCCGCCTCGCGAATTTAAAAATTGCAATTTCAACGTGCGGCTGCACGAAGGAGTGCCGGATCTGGAGACCGTGAGGAACGGCGATCTGGTCGTGCTCCACGACATGATGTACGAGGCCGACGGCGGCGAGGTTTGCAACTTTTTCACCAAAGATTCCCATCACAAAAAATTCAGCTTGATATACGTGTTGCAGAATGTTTTCTCTCAGGGAAAAAAATTTCGAACGCTATCCCTCAATTCCAATTACATCGTCGTATTCAAGAACAATCGCGACAAGATGCCGGTGAACAAAATGTGCCAGCAGCTGGAGCCGCTAAACTCCAAATTTCTGCTCGGGATTTCGACAAGGCCACGAAAGTGCCTCACGGCTACCTAGTGTTGGATTCACTCAAAACACTCCGGACGAATATCGGTACATGACGGGCGTGCTGACCAATGAGACGATGTACTGCTTCAGGCCTAAATAAATAGGGTCGAGGTAACGGTCGCTCCGTCAGTTTCATCGTCGACGCGATGAACGAGACGAGCGTTCTGAGGCTGACTCCCCGAGCTTTCAAGAGAGTGTGCAAACTGTCCTCTCCGACGATAGCCCGGCAGTGCGGCAACCTGGCAGTGTTGGACAAGGCAAAGCCTAAATTGCGTCTCAAATTGCTGAAGGGTACAAATTCGGAGTTCTTAAAGGCAATTTCCGAATGCGTCCTGAACGTCAGAAGCGGCAAAGTGCCCATTTCTTCAAAGTGCGCAAAACACATAAAGAGGCATAGAACGTCGTGGAGGAGATTAGTCGACAGGAGAACGTCTTTGAAGAAGAATAAAGCCATCGCCGGGCAAAAGGGCGGTTTCCTGTCCGCGTTCATATTGCCCGTGTTGACGGCGCTGGGAAGCGCGCTGGTGTCGAAACTCGCTTAGCGAGATGAGGCACAGCAAGCAGATCATGGTCATGCCTTCGCAACCCGAAAGCGTGAAAAAATTGCACGTGATCGACTGGACGCTGTCGGGCTTGATCGACGACATAGGTAAAATAAGAAATTTGACTCTAATCCCAGGCGACAAATGGAAATTGCTCAGATATAAATTATCGGATTATCACGAGCTCATGGCAAAGTTGCGCAAGCCATATCTGCGGACGGCGAAGCAGCAAGAAAGAGCATTGGAGGATGAGGAGGAAAATAACAAGGGCGAGGTCGCGGCCTGCGATGCGGAACGCTTTCGAGGAAAGAGAAAGGCGACCAAAAGTCAGAAAGAAAAGAGCGAAAGTTCGGACGACGAAGTTAGATACAGTCCTTAAAACTTGCGCAAGAACAAATGGCTGCAACTTTAACGCGAGACTAGAGAAAGGAGCTGGGTAGGTATTATTCGAAGTTCGACCACTACGCGGGCTTCGGAACCGTCGCGAAGCTTCGTCGCGCTACCGGCATATCGGCGCGCCAGATAGAACATTATCTGCAGGGGCAGGAGAGCTACACCCTTCACAAGCCCGCGAGAAAGCGCTTCGCCACAAAAAATTATCACGTGACTAACATAGACGATTTGTGGGAAGCCGACTTAAACGCCTTGGACGCTCTGAAGACGAGCAACGAGCCGCACGCATACATATTGACGGTCATCGACGTCTTTTCCAAATTTGCGTGGGCTGCACCGCTGAAATCTAAATCGGGAAGCGAAATTGTCGGCGCGTTTGACGCCATCTTAGCCGAAAGCGGACCTGCTCCCAGCGTGCTTCGAACCGATAGAGGCACGGAGTTCACCAATCGACGATTTCGGGCTTTTTTGAAAAACAAGGGAATATCTCACCACACGGCTAAAAATGGCGTCAAAGCCAGCATCGGGAAAAGATTCAATAGGACTCTGAAGACGAAGATGTGGAAATACTTCACGCACAAAAATATTCGCAGATACGTCAACATCTTGCCGAAACTCGTTCGTTCTTACAACGACTCGTATCGTCGAACGATCAAGATCGCTCCCGCAGACGTGAAGGAGACCAACATCTCTGAGGTTTACGACAACACTCGCGCGAACGAGCGGCATCGACACACCGCTCCCAGATACAAGATCGGCGAGCACGTGCGCATTTCGAAGCACAAATTGACGTTCGACAAGGGCTAGGTGCAAAATTGGACGGATGAAATATTCGCGATTCGCAAGATAGTGAGAGGATCTCCCACCGTCTACGAACTGAGCGACCTGGGAGAAGAAGAAATAGACGGCATCTTTTACGCCGAAGAGATACAAAGGGTTCGAGTTCCTGCCGTTTACAAGATCGATTAAATCCTGGACGAGCGAGGCAAAGGCGTCAATAGGGAGGTGTTCGTGAAGTGGGAAGGTTATTCATCGAAATTTATTTCTTGGATTAAGAGCTCGGCCGTGCTGTCGCCATGATACGAAGAGAACCTTTTTCGATAACCCTCACCAGCAACGGTTCTATGAATCACTTCGAGAACAACACCACTTCGCGCTTTTCCAACATGCTGCCTCAGAGAACGGTCCTAATGGGCGAGTGGAAGGTGGCGCTCGCCAAGATACGTAATCCGGGCTCATTACTAAATATATCAAAAGGTCGGCAATTTCATAAAGGGCACCATGATTCAAAGAAGCAAATAGGGCGAATTTCTCGAATCGGAAATCCGTTTCAAATTAAGGGAAACCACCATAACCGATACATAATGCTCTTGACCGAACTCAACCGTGTCATTCTCAAAGAGGCGCTCGTAGAAGATTTCTTTAAATACCCCAAGCAGTTCGGGTTTCGTCACCATTAACGCTAACGCCGTGAATAAGGGGTCTCGAAATGAGGATGCGACGCCACTCTCGTCTACCGAAGAGGAGAAAGAAGAGGGTAAATCGAGCAATACGGAACCTGTACCCAGGGTCCCGAGCCCGAAGAGGCAAAAAATAAAAATACCGTGCCGGCCACAAATATGATTCGAAATCTGTATCTATCGCCGGATTTGAGCATGCAATTGGGTTTTGAATCCGGTACAGATGTTACAACGACCTTGCGTGCCAGGTATCCCATGAATCCCTATGTCACGTTTCCGTACGAACTGTTTGTCTACTGCAACGTGGTGCAACCGCAGATGGTTAGCGACACGTTTGCTCAGATCGTCGAAAGCACGACGGTCGAAATAGACATCGATCACAGGCACTTAGCGATGGAAAAACCGTTTTTTCCCCTGAATTGAGTTCCCTTGCTATCTCACGATTTTCAAATCGTGCACATAGACTTAAGAACGGGCACCGGACTATTATTACCATTCATGAACGGATTTTCTTCGGCTATAGTTCTATCATTTAGACCCAAGAATGAACCATCGCGAACTAGTTAATCACTTTCTCTATCAGACGGGAAGAGGGGGAGTTGCGGATGATCGCGAGTTCGTCTTATACAAAGACAGACGCTTTCAGAGAGGTCGCGGGCTCTTCGGAGTGCTAGGAGGATTGAGGAGATTCTTGTCTCCGGTGCTGAAGAGCGCTGCCAAGACGGTGGGCAAGGAGGCCTTAAACGTCGGCGCTAAAGTGCTGTCGGACGTCGTGTGACAGAAGCCTTTCAAGCGCTCTCTCGGAGATATGCTAAGAGAGGGAGGCGTTAACTTGAAGCGAAAGGCCACCGAAGCCGTCAACACCATGCTCGGTTCGGGGATAAAAACGCGCAGGAGGAGACAAAGAAGGGCGATTCGACATCGTGAGAGGAGGTGCCGATACTAATTTAATTAGTACATACATGATATCGCCCGGATATACGACGACGACGCGACGCTCGTCTACGAATGCAGAACTTCCTACTTGAACGATTACAGCTCTAGAGAATGCCAATGCGGCGAAAGCAGCAACGGCAGCAATCCTGATAACGAGTGTGTGACAAAATTTTGCATAACCTTCAAAAAAGATTCGCCTAAATCACTTGCAGCAGCGGCGGAAGAATCGCAGCCAATTGCGGAATCGAAAGCAGAAGCAGTGCAAGATGCTTTCTCTTCTTTTGTTGAAACAGTTCCGATCTCTTAACTTTTGGTGACGGGCCAGTGTAGCACAATCTTCTTTTATTTTTACGGTGAAGGAACAGTGTACATGTAAGATGTAACAAAAAATCTTTATGGTGAGGGAATTAACTTTCAATATCTTTGCGGTGTACTGTATGTAACTGTTTGTACTGGAGCGCTTTGCAGAAATCTTTTATTTGTAAGCAGTGCACTCCTGAAAAAAAAATTTAAAAAAATACCCCCCGGGAGGCGTGGCGACGTTGGCGTGCCTCGAGCTGGGCTCGACCTTGAAGGTCGACAGTTCAAGGTCAGGGTCAGACCCTGAAAGAGTAGATAGTTCAAGGTCAAGACTTTGAAAGTCTAGGCAGTTCAATGGCAGACCTTGAACGTCTAGGCAGTTCAAGGTCAGAGACTGGTGCCAAGATGTCGTTGACTTTGTCTGCCTCCCGGGGGATAAATACTACTGCCATTTCTCTATCTCTGAGTAAACTTTCAGAGCATTTTGTAGGTAACGCATCAATAAGTGTTAGATTAAAAGCCTCATCAAAATCCTCACAGTAAGATAAGGCATGTTGGGCAACCGGTAAGGGTTGGTTTTAACAGAACGTCTATGATTGTTCATACGTACCGAAACAACAGTAGAAGTTAAGCCAATATAAAATGCTTTGCAAAGCTTACAAGATAACATATATACAACGTTCTTGGAAGAACAAGTAGCAAATGAAGAAATGTTAAATTCTCTGGATAAATAAGGGCTGTGGAATGAATGACACGGCATAATTAGCATGCAGGTTTTACATTTAGGGCGTTGGCAAGGATATGAGCCAGCAAAGGCACGAGGTAAATTCGGAGGAGATAGATTTCGGCCAAATATACTTTTAAGGTTAGGGGGTATTCTGAAAGTAAGTCGTGGTACAAATTTAGAAAAATCATTTAAAGATGGATGCATTAACAAAGTATAGTGACATTCTTTCAAAATAGGTTCATTGCTTTCATTTCCAGGCACGTAAGAATTAACAAGATTAATGAAGTTCTTATTAGAAGTTTTAGGTTTGCATTGGAAAGTTTTGTGCGCTGGGATTATACGGGATTTTAAAAGAGAGGAAGGATAATTTTGGTCTTGGAACTTTTGAGCTAGATTTTTAATATACTTGTCAAGAGATGAAAAGTTGTTACAAAGACGATGACCACGGATTGAAAGAGAAAAAGGAATAGATCTTTTGATATGCAATGGATGACAACTATCAAAATGAAGATACTGTTGTAAATTGGTAGGCTTAATG
Organism: Metallyticus violacea; assembly: GCA_030762175.1. Taxonomy (NCBI): domain Eukaryota; kingdom Metazoa; phylum Arthropoda; class Insecta; order Mantodea; family Metallyticidae; genus Metallyticus; species Metallyticus violacea. The sequence goes on from CM060833.1 coordinate 107,100,200, forward strand.
TGCACAGATGTAAGGAAAGAACCATTGCATAATGAAATATCAATATCTAGGAACGTAGCAGCATTGGGAGAGACAGAAGAAGTGAACTTAACTGAAAACTTGGAGTTAAGATTAGTAAGGAACTGCTCGAGAGATTCTGAGCCATGAGTCCAAAGCACGAATATATCATCAATATATCTCAGTCATAATAATGATGCCAAAGGTTCTGACTTAAGAAATTCCTCCTCTAAGCGAGCTATAAAAAGATTGGCATAAGACGGTGCCATTCTGGGGCCCATCGCAGTACCTCTAATTTGTAGATAATGTTTATTATTAAAACTATACGCATTGCGAGCGAGGACCAGATAAGCGCATTGACAAATGAAATCTGTGGATCGGACATTAGGAGGTGCTCGAGAGTCCAAGAAATGTTTAACGGCAGCTAATCCTTCATGATGGGGAATGTTAGTATAGTGTGACGTCACATCAATAGTGGCCAGAAGTATATTAGAATGTGCCAAAGGGTCAACTTTCTTTAGTAAACTCAAAAAATGGAAGGATTCTTTGATATAGGATGGCCTAGACGTAACAAATGGCTGTAAAAAACAATCTAGTAGAGCGGAAATACGTTCAGTGGGGGAATCGAAGCTGGCTACTATTGGGCGGCCTGGACAGTTCTTTTTATGAATTTTAGGGAGAAAATATATGGTGGGAGTACGGGGGACATGAGGGGTAAGTAGAGTGATATCTTGAGAACTGAGTCCTTCAGCAGTACCAGAAGATGCAATAAAAGAAGCTATTTCTTCATTAAACTTGACTGTAGGGTCGGAAGATAATAGTTCATAATAAGTGACATCTTCAAGCTGTCGGTAAGCTTCAGCATTGTAAGAAGAAATGTTCTGTAGTACTACTGAGGACCCTTTATCAGCTGGAAGAATAATAACATCAGGATTGTTAGATAACCTTTTAAGTGCTGATTTCTCACGTAAAGTTAAGTTATTTTTCGGAGTGATCTTATCTAGGAATTTACAATCAATAATCGAAGTTAAAAATCGGTTAATAAACATTTCTAAAGGATGGCTAGAAGGTAAAGGAGGAGGTTCAAGTTTGGAGGGAATGAAATTGCTGCAAAGATTGACAATTATTGAGGATCATCCGTAGAAAGTGCTGGGAGATATGGTGCCTAAATAAGTGAAATTGGCTATGAGTGCTAGGAGCTATAGCGGACAATGGCAATTGAATTAATATTCCATTAGGATAAACACAAGTAATAGCACAATAAGAAAGAAAGCCACCATGCCCTGTATATTTATCTAATTGCTTAGAATGGTACTTACATTTGTTGAACCAAAAATTTATAACATTACCTTGGATAGATGTCATTGTATTAGATGTATTAAACAATGAAGTCTATAAGAGAACACAGAGAAAGTAAGAAATAAAATTAAAAGAATAATAGATAAATAGTAAAGATGTCAAAGGCAAAACACGCAAAAGCAGATTAAACTTAATAAGCAAAGTTAAATGCGACACCAGAGGTGCAAACAATATAAAATAAAAATAAAGTAACACTATTAACAATGTAACAAATTAACAGAAATAATAAAAGTAGAATAGGATAAACACTTAGATAAAGTCACACTTGAAATATATATTAAATATATATTTAATATTATATATTATTAAATAAAACTTTTTTTAATTAGTGACTCTGGATTTGAAGTAAAATGTGAATGTTCTGCTTTAAGAATGAAGTGCACATTGTCACACCATTATTAATTATCATTATCTACGTAGAATTAGTAAAATAGCAAAATCCTTTTACTTCTTATTTTTCATTGAAAAATGATTTGAGTTTATCTTTAACCCTTGCGCGATTCCGAAAACTTTACATAGAGATTTTATCACTGAAACAGAATACTGAGAAAGCTTCGTGGATCCATGCTTGGATGACATGGTAGCTTAGTTTGTTAGAGCGTCGGTATGGAGGATTGAAATATCTGTAGTTCCAATCTCGGCAGTGACCTGAATATTTTAAGTTTGATTTCATTTCCAACTAAAGTTCTACACTGGCTAGTATGAAAAAACAATTTCCATATTCAAAATAATGTAAACCAAAATGTTTAAATGTCTATCATAAAAACTTAATTTTAAGAAACGGTCAAATACGCATCTACAATAATGTGTAAAATAAAAAAGTTTAACTCCAACATGTTACACATTTTATTTCATCTTCTTACCTTCAATTTAATTAATCCCAGAGGACACTTGTTGAGCAAATATGTGTCTGCAAAGCACGTGGACTTAGTAAAAGATATTGCAAAAAATTTTTAAATATCGAAATGGCTTTTTTTGGAAAATGCATGTGAGGATATCTTTCCTATCCCACATTTTACAGCTTCATGAATCATTTTCTGCTGCTGCATATGAAAAACGCAGAAGGAATGTTGTACATATTTCTTTAGTTTTATTGAGCTCGTGTTTGAGAAGAAAAACTTCCTGTTTTAAACGCAAGGTTTTTATCTTTCTTTTCTTTTCTTTCTTTCTTTCTTTCTTTCTTTTTTCTTTTCTTTTCTTTCTTTTCTTCTCTTTTCTTTTTTTAATTCCTCTTTTAATTGAGCATTATCTGCTTTGAGTACTGCCTGGTGTTCATACTTACAGTGAATTCAGAAACAGTGCTCGCTTTATTATTAAATTCACTTACTACATAGCATATTTCTTGCTCTTTCTAATCTTCATTCTTGCGCAAAACTAACAAAAGAAAATCTTTTCGCTGACTGGCAGCTACAAACGGGACCTTTAACCTAACTTTGATGGTAGGGCAAGTAATTCAAAGCAGGAACAAAATCCTTGGTATCAAAATGATCATAGTACACATAAGATCGCTTGAATGAGTGTGCTGCCTTGCACAGATAAACTCTATCGCGAATGTATTCTTCACTATGAAAGCTGTGATACACCAGTTTTGTTGCCGTGCATCTTAACCGGGTTTTTTTTTTTTTTTTTTTTTTTTTTTTTTTTTTTTTTTTGCACATTGGTGGCATTGTAACGAACTGCGTATAAATCAGTAAGAGAAATCAACTCTCTATTCAGCTTGTTGTCACTTGGGAGACCGTACTTGCCTATTGTGTCTACCTTTACATTAGCCATCTGAGCTCTACCGATATCGAGATTGGAAACATGTTAATTCCGCGCATCACCGTTAGTGGATTCTGGACGCCAAGTATATCCATCACCTCAATCCTTTCTCCTGGGGATGTTTCTCTGCCCCAAAAAGCCAATCCATTCACAACTTTCATTGAAAAGATCACTTATATCTTTCTCCTTTAGGGGAAGGGGTTTATTTGTGCATAAAGGACAAACTTAGGAGTAACCTCTTTACCACATTAATGCCAGTGTTTTTCTCAAAACTCGAAAAGGAGTGTATTATAGGCGAGCAAAGGAGTGCACCTTTCGATTTGTACTTCATCTGGACTTCTGGTAACAGGAAGTAATAGTCGCAAACAATTTATCTATAACCAGATCTCTTTTCGTTGACACATAACTTTTATCTTGTCTCATCTTGATTTTTCTTCCTTCACGTTTCAAATTAACTTTTCTGTGCTCTCCCTCCTCCTTTTTTTTTTTTGTTTAATTTGAGATGGAATGTTTATATTATTTAACACGAAACTTAGCTTTTTTCGCTCTAGGTACGACTTGTAACTGAAGTACCGTTCAGCATAGAGTAACTGAACAGTTAACCTCAGCTGCGCATGATATAACATGTATGCTTGGGGCACAAGCTAAACTCATACACATTTTAATTAAATAGCACGTTTTTCCGTACATACAGCGATTGCGTTCATAATTATATTGTGTCAGTGGTGTGCATTCTATTTCATCACGGTAATATCAAAAGTGCGTAAATTCTGAAGCATGAACATAAAAAGCAAATACTGTATGCTATTGATAACCGATTTTTTTTTCTACGAACTTTGTCTTCTTCTCGAATTTTCCAGAAATGCCTTTCTTCTCTTAGCGCTAGATAGCGTCATAATTTGCTACTTCTTTTCGACAAAGTAGTCGGCTCTTGTCTTTGGAGTAGGTAATTATATTTGGACTCTCGGCTTGTCCTATCGCTCGAACCTATCGCCTGGCTGGGTGGGAACTCGTGTTCCTTCGTTCTGCGACGATATCCTCCAGAAAGGTTGTTTTTTTTTTATGTGGTACATTTTTAGTATAACTTTTTTGTGACGAGAGCAGTGGCCTGGGTAACTAATTCATTATTTATTTTTGTATAAATTTCTTGACATTTTCTAACGTTTTCATTGTAACTGCGTGTGGGTTTTCAGCCTGGTTTACTCTTGTTATGCTCCATATTGGAACTGTTTTCTTAACGAATTCTTCCTCGATAGTTTGACTATATGAGAAGAGATTTGTAAGAGAATTTTAAATGTTAAATACTCATTAGGACAGTGGTTATTTGTATTGCTTATATGAGATGTAATTCGTGTAAAATGAAATTAAATAATTATACATTTACAATTTAAATTATAAATATATTATTTAAGTGCATATTTTGATATGATAATTAAATGTTATTAATATGATATACATGTGCAAATGATTTATCTGTTAGTTGAAGACAGTAATATTTTATTAAAGTCTTTATATATATACATATTGTGCTTGTAAAATTTTATTAACATGTGAAATATTATATTCAGCATCCCAACTTTTCTGTCATACTTTGTATTTAAAATCAAACATACAAGAACCGTATACAGCCCTATATAAAGTGAGTTCTTTGCCTAGTTCCTTCTCCAGTGGCTTGTGGACAAGCGGTTATATCAATATAATTGTATTAATAAAATTCAGGGTTTACAGGAAACAGAGTAAAATATTATTTATAAATGTTCTGCTTGTAGACAATAATGCTGATCAGTGATCACAAAAGTTAAGAGAAGGCATCATAAACTAGCGCTGGCAGTTTATACGAGTAGATCTGAAAGCTTGCCTTCTGCATTCCGTTGCTTGCGCGAAACGTATTAAGTTAAATGTGTCTGTAAAGGCTGATTGGTGCCAAAAGTGTAAAAAGTTCTATTTTCACTAACAATGGTAGTTACATATTATTTGGTTTCATGTAAATGAAATGCTTTTGCTTTAATAGCTGAATATAATTAATACTGTCTACAAAAAAAAAAAAAAAAAAAAGAATAATAATAATAATGTTAATTTCACAAGAATAAAATGAACCAGGTGTACATTATTTTTAATTTTAATATGTTTTCAAAAGTTTTCTATTATCTGTCGACTGCACTTTCCAGTAAGAGGACGCATTACCAAATTACCGTGAATATCTGAACGTACGTTGCCCCAATATTGGATACGGTGCACAGCCATCGGCGTTAAATCCTTGGTCCTCTGGCCTTCATAAAGCGAGACCTGGCTCCTACTATTTCGGGGATACGTGAAGGACAATATGTCTGTTCTACTGCTAACCGAATTGTGATAGCTTTTCAAAAGTACTAACCATCTGGTGCTTATACTATAGTCAGTTGTGATCAAAAAAGAATTTTCGCCAGTTACCTGCTTATACACACAGATGAACATATAATAGAACATTCACGAGCGGGAACTTAATGGATTTTTCTTTCTTGTAATAGATTGAAAGTTATTATGATTGGGTTTATTACTTATAGTAGGTGAGAAATTAGGGTGTGATTGACGTTTCTTCTGCCACGTTGCCGCGCCAATAAATTGTTGCCACATCCTGTGAAACGCTATCTGTTTTCAATGGCTGCACTCCTAGATCACGAACTTCTTCATCCTCTCCTCTATGATTTAAAACATATTGTACACTTCGTATTTATCCTTGGTATAGTTATGTTTTTACATGTATGACAAAAATTCACATGTCCTTACATAATTGAACATTTTATTTAAAATATTATCCACAGTTATGTTTCAAAATTATTGTAATGGTGAAAAATTTCCTTTACCTATAGCAGAACCTACGAAGTGTCATCTAGAGGCGGAAATTATAAGCTGGCCTTGGATGCATTGGCGCGAAGGAGTAGCGTGTATGAGAAAAACGGGAACGCGGAAAATGTTCTCTTTTGATCAACAAATCCTACAGAATCACTTTTGTTTGATGAATGATACAAATCATAACCACTAGCCACTACCTTTAATAATACACTTGCACACGAAAAATTAGATCAGTGCTTGCACTTGAAAACGCTTGCTACTGGGAAATTTTAAGCTTTCAACTCCGTAACTGTTGCAACGTCGATGATGTCATGCCTCTAATGATAATGTTTTTTGTTATCTGATTGGACGAGTCTCTCGCCAGCTGAGTCGCCAGCATAGACAAGGCCCAAGTTCAATCAGAAACTAATTTCTCGCCTATTGCAGTTATGAATTTTTTTAAAAGTATCAAGGAATAATGACAACTCTGTATACATCGTTAACTATGCGTATTGGAGTATCCCAAGTGTCCATCCCACGTCATTGTCTTGCATAAACATGAAAGATATTGCCAGCTTTTGGTAAAACATTAACATGTAACTTATATAAAGTCTTTGCAAAATTCTATTGCTTGTTTCACATTTTGATTTCTATTCAATGCCAATAGAAGTACTAATTTTGAGCACCTAAATTATAGTAATTAATAAAATTACAGACGTTTCTACCTCTGCTTTAGTAATTTACCTGCCACTCGAGGACGCTAATTTCATTCTATGGTTTGATTTAATCTTCCTTGCTAGAAGAATCAATGGAAGAGAAAGTGATGTATTTACATTTTAGAACACAATGCACACATTTTTAAACCATCGCGTACATTGCTTTTTCACGAAGTGAACTAGATAGCTTATCTTTCATGGATCTTTAATCGAGATATATGAGCGGGAACTTCTCTTGTCTTCAGCTTCCTGAAAGGCTAGAAGTTCCGTGTACATCAAAACATTTGCAATATTGCTTATGTTCTTTTATGTGCTTGCATGCCCTCAGATATGAAATTGTTTTAACTTTATATTATTTATTTATTTTGCATAAATTTTACGAAATTTTCATATAAATGGGATATAAGGAATTTTGGAAATTTAAAACTATTTAAAATAATATTGTGACACGTGGAATTATATGACAAAAATCTGGTCATGGTGAACACTTTATTTAGACCATAAATATAACATTGATAAATTTGCCCTATACCATTTTCACCAACACACAGAACAGATTTTTTTTTTTTTTTTAATTTTATAAATGTCGCAGCATACTAATAATTTAAGCGAAATACATGCTATTCACAATTACAGTTTTGTATCTTTATATGATACAATTATTTTATATCTTATTGAAAACAAAATAGAGACATCTTCCTCACATTACCATGCAGATACAGATCATAGAATAAAACAAAAAAGCGCATCACAGGAGCAGCGTAAACTATGCGAATTCCTCAGCAAGTTGAATTTGTAAAGGGCTAGAGAAGAGAATGTAGTAAAATGCAAGTAACGCTGACTAAAGATATACATTTGCATTTAACAAAATACAAAAACGAAACAAAACAAACTTTCGAGCTTAAAAGTTTAAATTCATGCTTTTCCCCTATCATTATTATTTTATTTAGTGTTATTGTTAGCATAACGATTCCAATTGCACTTATCTGTATAAGAACTAAAATGGAATGTAACATGCAAGGTATATATTTTATTTTAGGTGTACGATTGCTTGCTTTTCTATGTTCCGAAGCTGTTCTGTTCTCTCCATCTATATTTAGTCTAGACTTTAGAGCGTAGAATAAAAGTGTTCCCTACTGAAGACGCTGTCTGTAAAAGTAAGTATGATTATTCGTCCATGAGAATGTGCAGTCTGTTCCCCATATTCATTTACATAACACCAACGAGTTTATCGCTTGGCGCGAATGCACAATTGTTAATGCTAAAACAATCCCCACTATACCAAATCGTCCTTCCGAGCCGCCAAATCGACGTCCTCGGCGATTACCTCCATAATGACCCGATTTCTCTTATTTTCAGATATTATTTTTCTTATTTTATTTCAATGTATATTCCGGGTTTCGTTGCAAAAACAATATTTTAAATATTGGGTTTCAGGTAAACCCCCAATCCAAACAGTCTGATTTCCCTGATTTTCAGCAACTATTTTTCTTATTTTATTTTAATGGCATAAATTTAGTTATATTGAGAAAGCAAACTTTTCGGTCGCTAGAGGCGATTTTTAAATTTTCACTTTAGGTAACCCCTATTCTCAATGGTCCGAGTTTTCTTGTTAACGAATTCCATGAATCATTTGCTAATCGATCGTTATATGCCAAGCTATTACATATACATTTTTATATGGTTATTTTTAGTGCCTAGAAAGTAGAATCGATGAAGATTTGAGGACAATTTTCAAAGTAGTTCCTGGGTACAACCGCAATAGCTACATTCCTTAGGAATTCACTAAACGATGTTTAAAATACATGATAAGAAAACATTTCAAACTAGTGAACACAAATCCATAAATAAATAGTGTACAAAAGCGAGTACACTGTAATGAATTCATGATCACTTGGTGACAGATTTTTTTTTCAAGATCATGCTGAAATATACATAAGTATTTTAAATATGTATTTGTATATTTAAGGCAGCAACCCCGAGTTTCAAAAATAATACCCTTTACTTTCCTTAGTTTAGAAATTTTTATTTATGAAATATAAAAATTCTCATGTTTTGCGTTAATTTAAAATTAATCAACATGAACTTGGTGCGTTCTCATTACTTCCTTTATTCGTAGTTGAGTGATTAATAAACTCACTATATCTCCTCCAGGAATAACAGCCTTAACCTGTTCACAATTCAATATACTGTGACTATGCTGTGGAGTGTTAATAGTGACTATTATTTCACCATGTTTTCTTCTATTTACATTGGATATTCGTTTGCTTTTCTTTCTTGTGTGACTATCACTCCTCCAATCTTAGTAAATGGAGAAATATGGTGGCGCAATATGCTTTTTCATGGTAATCATCTAACAATTTTCCGGCGTGTCTCTTATTGCATTATAGTTATTTCTTATCAACAACAGTAAAAAGAGGGCTTTTTGATGCAATTCTAGCGTTCAAATATAATTGTGACATTAAGATGCCTTTTTACAGTGCTAGGGCATGTACGTACCTCTAGTTGCTTCACGTCTTCGGTAAAAATATTTTTAATTTATTGCGTATAATGTTTACATCACTGTGCTATATTGCTTTTCTTTTCTCTCTCTCTTTTCAATCATCTTTCCTTTACGAAAATTGTCCTTGAATTCATCTATTTCTGCATCCCAGAACAGCATTTAGACCTTGAGTTAATGTTTTAAAGAGTTCTACATATTTTCATGTATATATATATATATATATATATATATATATATATATATATTGCATTCCATCTGTAACTGAACTATTTTCTGATTTCGGAGATCTAGTACATTCCATCCTAAGTTTAAATCTACCCTCTTAAAAGCCCCAACGTGCAGCATCTGCAGTACTCATACGGCCACTTTTAAATTAATTAATCCAGCAATAAATGGTCTTAAGTACTGGTGCAGAGTCCCCATGAATTTCCTTCAGCTTGACTCGTATCTGGGCCGCAGTCCACTTTTTTAAATAAAATGCTATATTATTGCCAACAAAGAACTATGTGATGCATCTGTTTGAAATTTTGAACAAAACCGTTACAAGAATCACGATTACCAACAGTCTGCCGCTTCCCGCCATTTCATTGAAATTGACAAAACTTATTAATTCCCTCTATATCAGACTATGTAAAACAGTTTTTTGGTAGAAAAAGGAAAGAACACAGAGACAAAAGTTATACATTATTTTCTAAATTCTTTTCTTATTTGAAAGTCTTTTATTTCTGGGCTTGCAGAAGCAATGCAGTACGTGATAAACTGTTAAAAGGGTGGCCACTAAAAACAAGAATGCTTTCAGATATATGTTCTAAATACATTCAACCGCTTATTTACGTAGCCACGTGTTCCTATATTATCAAGGTTTAACGAAGAAAAAGTTCAAATTCATTTACTGGATCTGAGAAATTTTAATATGATGGCTGATAATTGTTGGATGCAAAGAATTGCTTTTCCTATGCTGAATGAACTTAACAAAACCGTGCAGAAAAATGAAAATAGTTTCATCTCTACTGACAAAATTAACTCTTTTCAGGAGAAACTTTCACTTTTGTGATTCAGAATTAAAAGGAAAAGGAACTGAAATGTTTGAGCTAACCAAACACCGTATGCTGATAAAAATTGTTTTAACACCAATTACAAACAGTTTCCTTTGTTGAGTAGAAAAACTAAGAAGTTATATTCTAACGCTTGGTTTTATTTTATTCAACTAGTGAGGAACTTCTTTGCTCCATTTGTTCTGCAACCACCAACACAATTAAATGTAAGAAAGAAAATTAATTTAAGCGAAAAGTGACAGAGCTTTAGCATTCAAAGTTAAACAGTGCACATTCTTTCGGAAGAGAATTTTGCACAAAAGCTGTGAAAGTTTTCCTACCCTTTTCTACAATTTATATATGCAAATTAAGATTTTTGCGATAAATAAATGAAGGTTTAAATACTAATCATTGCTATTAACTCTAAAAGGTTATACGAGGATGCTTCTATCAATCTCAAATACAGAAGCTAATGAAACCCTCCAAGCGTCCGTTAATTTTGTCTCTTACCTGACATATTTATATTAACGCATTGTATTCTTCTTTCACGTTTTGTATATACAATACCATAAGTATTGATCTTATATTAAATTGAAATAATTTTTTGCCATTAAATTATATTTCCAGGAACCTCAAATAAACATTTAAAAAGTTTGTTAATTTTCTTTCTAAGAGCGCGTATTTCGTTTAGATTGTGTGCGTGACATTTTAAATTACATCTTTAGTGCGTTGCATGTTGAATCAGGTTGAAAAAAAAAACGGATTTAATGATTTACCGTACAAATGAACATAACAATTCCCCAACCATTAGGGACATCAATATTTTAAAGGAGGCACACTTTTTAAAACAATGATTATTCTTTAATTCAAAATATTATACAAAGTGTTTATTTTAAAGGAATAGCTTTGTTTTAATAGTCCATATGCATAGGTATATACTTACCCACAATAGCTGAATCTTCACTTCTCAACATTCGATTCCAAAACATAGTCTAAATCTGTAAAGTTAGGACAAAATCTTTTATATCGTACTCCTTACGAAACAGCGCCCATCTTCTCATGACACACTTTTCTTTGCTAAATTAGAATGTTTTAAATTAGATACAGGCAAATGCTTGCTCAGCTCAAGAGGAATATACGGGCTAACCAATGAACAGATACAAAAAATAAATCTTCCTCAACGCGGAATCAATCCCTGGTTGTGCTTAAGTTTATTACTAGCGAGGGATATGAGCTAAGGAGTTGATCTGAAAGCCTCAACAACATTCTACTATATATATATATATATATATATATATATATGAAAAATAAAAATAAAGAAACACTATTAACAATGTAACAAATTAACACTAATAATAAAAGTAGATAAAGATAAAACACAGAGAAAGAGTCACACTTGAAATTGCTATATTTCGAACTACTGCGAGTTCTTCGAAATATAGCAATTTCAAGTATGACTCTTTCTCTGTGTTTTATCTTTATCTATTTTTATCATTAGTGTTAATTTATATATATATATATTCATTGTTATTTTTCTAAAAGTTTATATAGGGGGGACTGCAATTTTTACATTGAGCTTGTATTGTCCTACATACTTTTATAATCAAACATTTTAAATAATTTCTTAAAAGAAGATAACAGATTTTTGTATCACAAATTTGCTTTGGCATATATGTATTGATTAATTTTGAAACCCTTATAAAATATTTTTATTTTAGTAAGACACATTTCATATTATAGCATAAGAAATGTGTATTCAACAATACTGAAAGAATAGTATAGACTTCTTTAGAATGAGCATTTAAAGCCTTTCGCATGGGATAAGCAGCATCAATTGCCAATAATTGCACCTGCCTTCATCTTAATAATGTTTAACGCTCGTTTTTATTGCTGAGGTACCATAGGCCACCGCCAGGATAATGAGATGAAATGATAAATTGGGAAGGAATTTCATTTTTTAGGAAGGAAACGTCCCATGCCTTTGCTATTTGCATTTGCTATTTATGAGGACTGACCCGCAGCCACAGGCTCTCGAGTTCGAACTCTCGTCTTGATCATGCGCATCGTGTCAAGCGCCCGTGCTGTTTTCTTAGGAAAACGCAGTGCAAGGATTGGATGGGATTTATAGGGACCAAGGAGAGTATTTCGGCACTTCAGTTTGACTCAAGAGCTGGTCGTTTGTCTCTACATCCTTCTGGAGGAAGGGATGATGTTGAGGGAAACACCGGGCCGCCAGACTTCACGGCTGGTAAGAAAGACATATAGGCGGGGTACTCATCATTGTTTCCAGAAATCCTCATCGCCGGTGGAGGCCCCCCCCCCCCAATGAGTTCAAGCTCCTCAGAAGGACTGCTTCCACACCAGACACCGGGCAAAAACCTTTCCAAAGTGCAAGCCACCGTCACACTGCAAAGAGTACCATCCCAACTCACCTGACACTTTCGACTCTGTAACATAACTAACGGTATGCAATGGGAGAGGGAAAAGAAAGATACATCCCTGCATTTGCATAAGCGGCTAGGAGAACCACGAGAAAACCCAAGCTTAGGATGGAGGGTCATAAGGGATTTTAGCCCGGTACCTCCCGAATACGAACCCTAGCCCTACTGCCTAAGTCACCCCACTGAGGAAAATGTAGTGCTCACCGACACCTGCATAGAAGTACTACAAATAATTCTCTCTATGTTGTTCAAGTGTTTCGCTATGATAAATATACCAGCCATAGCTTTCATTACAGTAATAAGCTCACTTTACAGGACTCCCAGTGTCTTCTGTAAACAACACTGTAACTAATGGTTCATAAAGAAACTTCTTCCCAGTTCCTTACCCTAAGCTCTTTCCCTTTCAACGATTCCTTTAAGGTGTAGCGAACTTTGTGGCGTTTTTGAATCTGGTCGGATCACGATTGTTAGTTGTTGACTTGGTCACTGGACCGAAGCCTCCATTACTAATTCCAATCACGCCCATTGATCTGTTTCGACGTGCTTCTTGCGATCATGCAGAACTTTCTACACTGTTGCGTAGATATACACGCCTTGTGATTGTTCTCGGGTCACCAGGCGTTCTTCCCTAATGGAAATGGAGCTCGCAATATCAGAAAACATCGTTAATTGTTGCAAAAGTCACTAGGATAACCGGTACCTTTGCAATTACCTACAGGAGTTAATTTAGAGGAATAAAATCCTGTATATCAATTGCCTTCATGTGATGGAAACGTTAATGATGGCGCAGGTGACTAGGAATCCATTAATACCTAAGTCTGGCATTTGTCATTCGCTACACTTATTTACCTTATTTTCCAAATTGAACACGGAACCATGATTTTTTTGGTATTTGCATAAAGATTCTAGTCTGTAGAAAGCTTCAGCTATCACCTTTGTTTTCGTAAAAATATCAATTAGAACCTAACCTCAGAAGTTCTTGTTACAACTAATTTTGTAAATTCAGAAGAAAATTTTTATGTTTGAATCAATTCTTCGGTGAACTCTTCGGCTGCAACCGAAAATTTCGTTAACATTTTATACACATTGGCAAAAGGACCACAAAAGCATTCATCTGTGTAAAACTCTGATTGACATTGGCAGATACAATTCTTCAAAAATGTACACGAGGATTGTCTACAAAATGCTTGAAACACCGTGGAGACACAACAAGCAACGCATCTGAACAATTTTCTGAATCGGATTGCATAGATGAAAAATCAAATGCCATCTGAATTATATTTTTGAAGTCTTGTGCAGGATTCCAGGTGACTGTCAGGAGTACCAAAGCACAAGACACGCCAGATAACTAGATATGAATAAACACTCAGTTTTACCAGTTTAAATTCGTGGCTATCAATATAATCTTTTACCTTCTCACATATATTTTGAATTGTCTAAAGAACTAAAATATGAAGAGACTGGATATATTACATTTATATATTGTACGTTTTTGAAGAAGCGTATTGACCTATATCAATCAAACAAGTGTTATAAAGGTATACTTTTATAGTCATTATCATTATTGTTAAGAAAATGTCTGGCTCTGTATTGTTTGGCATAGATAAAACTTACATGCGATATTTGAGGTTGGCATAGATTTTATTGTTGTTATGCATGTGGGTAATTAAGTTATTGCTTGCTTTCGAAGTTTTTTATGAACAATAGCGTAAGCGTTAGTGTTGTTTAAATTTGTTCTGATCTTCAAATAATTACAATCAATAGTTAAGGGAAGTATTAAAAGGAAAGGGTGGATAAAAATCATATTTTTCAAAAATCATTTTAATATGTGAAATTTTCGGTTTATTTTGATTGATTTTTCATTAATGTTCCTTAGTGATAAGTATTTTAATACAATTTTAAGTATGTCGCTGAAAAAGCTACTTTTTTATTTCGTGAGCACTTGTTCAGTTAAAATCCTATATCTCAGGAACTCTTTGCTCTAGAAAGCTGTAGTTTGCTTGAATGATAGAAAAAATTGTATTTCATAAGTTGGCAGCATTTGTTTCCATGACATCATTCTTTATTATTTTACAGTGCTGGAGAGTTCTAGCTGGTATTTTCCTAGAAAAGTTCATTTTTCTGTAAAAACCTTTTGTACGGAATTGCAATTGTAGAAAAAATACTATTTTTGAAAAGGTTTCCCATTTGTTAGGATCTGTATAAGCTATCTCTTAGAAACTTTTTTCATTTATTCATGATATTATTGTGATGATGTGGATATATTATGGTTAAGCTAGGGCAAACTGTGACAACGTAAAAAAAAATTAATGTTGGAAAACAATTAGGAAAAAGCAAACAATTGGAATTAATTTATCATTTACTTCAGAATCATTGTATATTAGTGAAAATATATCAGAAAAATTTAATTATGTACATCTGTATGTTGTAAAAGTTTCATTTCATTAGTTTTAATGGTCCTTTAAAAATGGGAACTAAAGTTGGTGAATTTAACATTGCAAGGATAGGCATTTCATACTCCCCTTAATATATCTAAAGAGAGAGAAAGAGAAAAAAAAGGACAATGAAAGAAAAGTTTAAAAATAAGTTCATTGCAGCTTACTTGCCAACTTGTCATTATTGTCATATTCAGATATCAGATAATGTAAGACGTACCACAATCTGCTAGCCGATACATTTGAAAAGGTCATCGAAGTCGAGGAATCTCAAACGAAGAACCGCTGTATTCCTAGGACCAGATATGTTAGTGTTGAAGGCATAACACGATCATTTTTATGTTGAAAGCTCATAACTTACACAAGAATAAGATTATTATTTAAGAAAAATGACATACACGCCTTAC
Source organism: Metallyticus violacea (assembly GCA_030762175.1). NCBI lineage: Eukaryota > Metazoa > Arthropoda > Insecta > Mantodea > Metallyticidae > Metallyticus > Metallyticus violacea. Next base: position 107,115,664 of record CM060833.1, read on the forward strand.
AAAGGAACAAGTTGAGGTTCTTATTTTATAAGAGAAAGTTAAATGCAATTCAGAGGTGGGACAATACAATACTTGATGCTTGTGTATCGGTGAATAGGTTTTGTACATTCTATGTTTTCTGAGATCTGAACATGGCAGCATTGACCAAACTTGATTTTAAACATGTGAAACATTTGTAATGTTCTTTGAGAGACTTAAAACGGAATGATGACAAAAATTGACAACAAATGTGTACACACTTCCTAATTGGGCTTCTCACATATTTCCTCACATTGTAGTCATATGTAAGAGAGAAAGTAAATGAACAGAATTGATTTTAAAAAATGCACCATGACCATAAAATAGATTACATTACTGCTGAGAACAAGAAATCACTTGCTGTTCCTGCAATGAAACTAAAATTAAGTTCATTGGGTAGATCAACTTTGCAACACGAAACACACATCGATGTCCAATAATCTTTGATCTTGCAAACAGTGCGCAAAGTAAACAAGATACAAATGTTTGGAAGAAAACTACGGGAAATTTGTTTTAATCTAATTGGAAAATATAGCAAGAAATAATTAGCTCTTGAGGTTAGGAACACAATTCAAATTCTTCTGAGTCTAGAGCTCTTGCAGAAGCAAAAACAATAAATTCAATAAATGCTTTGTGCTGCATTTGTTAATTTGTGAATATCTTGACTATTTGACTGAAAAGAAATGATAGTTGTGAAATACTGTTATTTCTTTCTGTTTTCTTTCTCTGTTTTGCAAAAGTATGGATGACTATTTCTAAAGATTCAGCATTAATAATCACTAATATTATTGATATTAATGCTACATTGTTTTTTCTAACTGTGCTTCTTACGAGAAATCCACAAGTAATTTTGAAAAATCAGATTTACCTTAATGTATTCATTTATAGAATGCGAACAAGTATTGCAAAATGGACTTTTTTCCTGGAAATAAGTTTAAAAATATCCATCTCTTTATTTGCGTTACGTTGATGATACGCACAAGGAACGAGGCGCATTAGAATTCGCTCAGGAAAACATTTTTGGAGAGCTATCAGCAGAGCCCGGGATCAGCATTTATTTAGTCAAAATAGGCATGCAAAAAAGCACTTAGAAATACAAAAAATAGGCAGTAATATAAATAAAGTATGTATTTATTAAGAGTGAAAACAGAAAGTAATATACTCGTTATTAATGAAACCAGGTAATTAAGGTACTTAATAATTTCTTTAACACATAATTAAAGTACTTAAGCTTACTTTTCTTGATTACAAGCAACATTAAGATATTTTTTTTCAAGTATCAACTGTCATAGTCAACCGCTTGTAAGAGAGCAAATATTTCAAAATGGAAAAAGAATGTTCTGCTTCACTGAAGTGAGTGCAGCATATTTAAACATGCTATTTCGGAAGTACTTACACCAATTACAACATTCACCTTTCAGAACATCATGGAAATGTCGATCAAGACAAAGTAAAGCAATTTTCAATGGTCCTGGTAAATGAAAAAAAGATGCGCAGTGCTTTCTGGTAGAGTTCATTTTCTGTTTTATGCATTTATAGGAAAGCAGGTTAGTACCTCTCTTGATTCCGTACTGAACCCATTGTATGGACGATTTATTGCACAGCCGTACAGCTCTCATCTTTCTCGTTTGCAGTTGTTTGTTGTATTTATGCAGCTGAGAAGTTACTCCCATCACAAATTTTATAGAATTGTCTCGCGCAGATCGATACAAGGTCATTTACCAGGACTATTCAAAACTGCAGTACTTCCCTCAAACTCTCTATTTCCTAGTATTCGTAAGCCCGAGGTAACCGTGCATTGATTTCACTAGTGAAGGTTCTCTATTTAAAAAGCTGAAGTAAATAGGGTGAGGAGAGCGTTCTTGACTACTTGAAAAGAAATAAATATATAAATATTTTTGAGGTGAACATGCCATTTAATTTTTATAACTTTTTTTCGTTTCTATACAATGAAATTCTTTGTAGGCTTTTCAAAATGCGTAAATAATTGCAGAAAAAATCCCTAACGAACCAAAATAGACAAGGGGGGAGGGGGAATAAAACTGGCCCTGTCGACCCCAAATGTACGGAAACATGTCCATTTCTATTTGATTCTTACATATATCCACCCATTTAGAAAAGGAATTTTGCGTAACTTCCGGGCTCTGGTTTTCAGGTATCATGGTAGTGTTACTGTTTGTTCGAAAGCGACAACGGAAGTTAGTGAGAGGGGATGTCATTTTGATTTGCCTCGCTCTATATATTCATTAACAAACTGACCCTCTCTCAGATAATAGAAACGAAATATTTTGGTTAAACCTTTACGAGTATTTAATTCACATCTCCAACATATTATAGATTTAAAATAGCTGAAAATTAATTAAAAAAAAACATGTTGGTTGTCTGCTGTCATTAGAGTTGCCAGATTTGACGATTTTGCGGGATTTCCCGAAATGTTTAAGTCTTGTGACGGAGTTTCTCGCTTCCTGACCTAACATAAACTTTTCCCTAATTGTCCTAACTTGGTGCATAGGATTTCGTTGGAAAACAGCTCGCTTAATTAAGTCAAAGTTGCAAGTGTGTGTAAATTTCAAACTGGGCCTCAAGGAATTCAACAATGTATTCAAGATACTCAGTATGTCAGAAAAATATGGGCATAAGTGAACTGAAGGTAAATTATAACTCGGTGTATTTAATTTGTAGGGTTATTTGTTTATTATATGCCCATTTTGATGTTGTCCAATAGACTACGGAAAGCATAATATTTGAAAAGATATATTATAATAATGCTACCAAATAATTTCAAAATTCCAATTTCGGTGATTCAGTTGTTTATGCGTTCTGTATTGGGTAATTAACATATAATTAACTTACTTTGTACTATACCTTCATTTTTTTATTTATACCAGAGCCGTTTATTTTATGATTTCCCGATTATTTACAACACTGACCCATTTGCTGGATTTGTGAAAAGAATACTGAACCCGACGATTTAGGCCTATTAACTACAAAGTTTCACAATTTTTGACAAAAGGTGAATTAATTTCCCTATGTTGATTAAAATGGTTTAGTTCTAACTTTAGCACTATCCTACAATAAACACTTAGCTAGGCTGCTTACTACTGTGTCATTGCACGCTTGAGCTGTCTTAGTTCAGAGGCTGGGGGTACAGCAGTGTCACGACCCACAAAACTTAAAATACAAACGGTATTTGTCTGCATCCCAATATTTAAAACTACAAAAGAAAGGTGAGTCAGATATTCTCAACCCCGAGTTAGCCAAGTCCTGGCCCTAGCCTACAGGCAACTTCTGCAAAAGTTGTCTTTCAACTTCAGTTTTATTTCATGCATATTCTTTTGATTGAGAAAGATGCTTTTTCTATTCATGCATTACCTTGCCCTCCTTTCTTTATCATCTCCATATTTCCCCATTTTAAACCACGTCTCTCAATACGATAGTAGGAATATTCTTTACATTTATCCTCTCTCTTTTCCGCCTTGTTCTACTCTTAATCTTCTGCTCTCTACTCTTCTCCTCTTTTCTTCTGTCTACCTTTCTGCTTATTTCTCTACTCTATTCTTTTCTTACTGTTTTCTGCTCTTCTATATTTTATTCTTCTTTAATCTCCTTTTCTTTTCTTTGCTATATTCTTCTCTTTACTTCTGTTTTCTTCTCCGCTTTAATCTTCTCATTACTCTTCTCTTGTTTTCCATCCTTTCCTTTGCTTTAAACTGCTTTCTCTTGTTCTGTTTCGGAATTTGTGTTGCTTTTCTTCTGTTCTTTTTCCTTCTCTTCTTGGTTCAGCTCTATTAATTTTTTCCCTATTTTTTTTTTTTTTGGTATATTTTCTCATGCTCTCTTTCCTTCTTCCCTCCTCTTCTCTTAGCTTCCTCCTCCCTTTCCTCTTTGTTCTAGAATGGTTTTTCCTCTTTTGCTCCTGTTCTGTTTTATCCTTCTGTCGTCCTTTTCTCCCCTTTCTTTCTGTGCTCTTCTTTTCTTTAGGTGGATGGATTAGTCTTTAACCCCCGTTTAGTGTTTGAGGCACCACAGGCGGTGGACACAGATAATACATGAGATGAAATGATAAATTGGGAAAGCATTTTTTTTAAAGGAAGGTAACGTTCCAGGCCGAAGTTTAAGGCACCTCCCCGGCATTTGCCAATTATGAGGACTGAGGGAAAACTTGGAAAAAACGTCAGTCAGGGAGGACGATCCTGGCGGGATTCGAACCCTAGATCTCCCGCTCACAAAATCGCCCCTTAACGACCTCGGCCACCAGTGGCGGTTTTTCTTTAGGTCTATACTGCTTTCAGTGTTGTATTTTGCTCTGCCTTCTTAGCTTCTCTTCCCTCCTCTTCTTTACGTTTCACATAACCCATCTCTTCTTATCGGAATCCATTTTTTATTTCTGGTTAAGAAAGTGCGAAATATCTAAAGACGTTTCTTTCCCTTACAGCTTTAGTTGTTACCTCTCACAAAGCATTTTCAACAGTTGGCTAAGAAAAGAGAATTTCGTGCCTTTGAGCAATAATTTCTCTGTTGTCTGTTGAGTCATTATTTCAAAGCCTTTGCTTCAAGCAAATCTGATTTAAGTATAAAATAGTAAATTAGTTATACAGAATCGTGCAGTGTGGTAGAAAATAAGTGAATGATGCTAAGATACTATTATGGATGCCGGTAAAAGTATTGCTGAGTTTATAGCTGGCATCTTTGGGTTTAGAAGTTTCTTACGAAATCATGCAAGCAGTATTCAATTAATTTTTTTCTCAACTACATAAGAGATCTAGTTACAATATGGTCGTAGGTTGCAGGAACATTCGCTCTGAGCGTGTAAAGATGTCGGCTTGAGACTTTAGTGTCCCTCTTATACTTTTCTTTTGAGATATTAAAACAGTAATATTAATTAATTAATAGGCAAATATGTCAGACGTCCGCTAATCGTAGAAGCTAAAAGTTTTATCAATAAACTCAAATATCATACTTAATAAAAACTACAAACAAAAGAATAAAATATAAGGAATAAAAAATGGCGCTAAAACCGCCTATAGATAAATATTCCTCAAGAAACCATTGAAAGTTCATGGTTGGCCATAAGGCCAATCTCGATATACATAACAACGTTTTGTTTGAAAAAACAGACAGGGAATAGAACAAATTATTTTTTGTTTTGTTACATTATGCAGATGTGAACATCTTTCTGCATAATCCTAGGGCTTTACTTGAAAAACTCGATTTAAAACTGCAGAACCGTGTCCTTAGTATTATTAACGACACATTATGTTATGCAACTTCTTATTCAGTTCTGTTGATACCAGAAGTAACATTCTTTTCCATATATGCCACTGCGGAATACTTTTCTTAACTAAGCAAATCCGCACACTAAACAGCATACACTACGAAAAAGGAAGCGGTACATTGCATTTCTATAGGAGCTAATATTACTTCATATTCCCTCTAGGATATTTGAGTAAATACCCTGATAGGCAGAAAACTTTATAAGGAACACCCGAACTTGTATTTTCAGTCAACACTTCTGGACAGTCATTACTCTTAAATTTCCCAGATTATTAAAAATATCTAGTTTCAGTTTACAACAAAAATTATGAAACTCGCCTTTGACCCATAGAATACAAAAATTAATGTAGGGTGTTGCATGCAGATGTTAGGACGGCAATTAACTCTGGTCTTACTTTTAGAGATAAGAGTAAGAAAACAATCACGCCACTTTAAACTTAATATCCATTTATTGAAATACACTTTTCATAGCATTTCTATGCCCTTGAAAGTATAGTGAGAAACTATGGGCTAAAAATGGAGAAGTGTTAATTCAACGTGAGGATTCTTAGCGCACGTATAGTGTCAATAAAATTAACATTTTAATTTCATATTCGCATGTTTACAGCAATTCAAATAATAAATACAAACGCATTCCTGATATAGTTTAGATCCGCACGGTATATCTAGTCGGTCCTGGTGATTAGCAGTAACCATACTTGCCTCCTAAACCCAAGATCGCGGATTCAATTCCGGCCAGGGTAGATGGATTTTTTCGGGTGTAAAAACCCTAATTATGGCTTCCTTCGGAAGGGTAGTAAAGCCGTGAGTCCCGTGTCGTACATTTACGGCACGAAAAAGAACCTCAAGCCTGAATGAAGAGGCCTCTGAGCAAAATTTGTCGGCCGTTTCACGCCCTGAATGGAATGAGATGCTGATGACCTGAAATTTTAAAGAGAGTCCGTAAATAAATAAATAATATATATATAAACAAAACGACATATCTGGTGCGTTGACACAGCTGGTCAGTTCTACTGACTCCATAACTTAAGAATATGTAAAAATCTCAAAATCGAAGTTTTTACTGAATGATATTTATGAGACATATATAAACATAGGTGTTTATTATTAGAAATGTAGTATAGCATAAATAACTACTATATAAACGTCGTTTCTGCCTTTTCTGAAGCTAGCAGATGTATCATGTGTCATGAAGGTCAATGTTAGCAACTAAATTCAAAACTCAGTTTTTTATTATTAAACGGTCTGAGCCCAATTAAAATGTAATTACTTGATTTAAGGAACAAGGGTAGATTATGCTTGTTCCCTGTAAATGAGTAACAGGCAGTTGTGCGTTCAAGGGTAGTATAGCTGTGCTATGTCACTTCCTAAACAAAATTAATATACTAATGCATTCCATATTCATTATGTTTCAAGTAAGCGCGCTTACAAAAAAAAAAAAAAAAAAATGGACAAAAATAAACGTTTTCCATGAACAGGCTCAAAAATCAATGCATATATTTTCATGCGCTGGAAATATAACATATTGAAGTGCATAATCGCATTCACGAAGCACGTTCAAGAGCTTGAAACTGTTTTAGAGCGGAGAGCGGCATCAGTTGCGTGTTTTCTCCGCAGTAGGTTTCATTAGCAATTAGTGTAATGGTTATATTGCGTCTTTGCTAACTACCAGTCATGTAGGTATCGTCCATAAACCGCTGCCGCTCTTTATTTAACAACTCAATTGGACACAGTGCATTGTAAAGGGGGGGGGGGGGAGGGCGATAGTTGTAAAACTTCAAAGCAAACAAGAGTTAAACTTAAATTGTTCTCATTTATGGGAATGATTATGTATATTCCAGCAGCTGTCTAAGTTCGTGTATTAGCAAAACTATGATTCTCAATGGCAAAAGTCTATAAATCAGCATTCACACTATTGTTTATTTCATTATATCAAAACTATTAAGTAGCAGCAGAAATTTTTGTGTAGGATATTTTGAATGAATTAGCAGTATTAAAGTATTTCAATGATCTATACAAATTATCTTAACTAAAACATCTTTAACTCTCTGTCTTTAGCATATTCTAATTTTAGTGCATTCTTTTTCGCTACTTGCTCTTGTATTTTTTCCTCCACCTCCCACTATCATTTCTCTGCAGTAACTTAAAACAGTTCATTATAAGCTAAACAACATTTATTGGAAGACATATAGTTTAAATAATTGTCTGAAATCTTTATTATGGACTTAATTACTTTATTGAAAAGGATATAACTAGTTCTCTTAATTGGAATTATGAGATATATGATTGATCCCAGATAAAGTTTTGTAAACTCTACAAGACTGAAGAATAAAATGTGAAAATGAAGTCATCAGTAAATAAAGTGAAATGTTTAAAAATTTCCAGATTATAAAGCTGTGTACTAAAAAAGGCGAAACAAGAATGAAGTTATGCGACAAATTCCCACACTCAGAAACAAAATAAACAAGCAAGGTCTGTTAAACGTGAAATGTAGGAGCACGAAATGAAAGATGCTACAAGTAAAATGCATACTCCTGGAATTTTTTCATGCTCATAACTGGCTGCAAGCTTCGTGGTAATGTACAGTGTGGTTATTTGAGTTACTGTGGAACCGAGAAAAGGGAGATAAACAGAGCCCGGAAGTTCAGGCATATATTTTGATTAAAATAGACAGGCAAAAGGCGCTTAAAATACTGAAAATAATAAAATTAAAATAGGCACTTATTAAAAGTAAAAACAAAGATTAATATTACTCATTATTAATGAAAATAGATACTGAAAATACTTAATTTCTTTATCACATAATAAAGTGCTTAAGCTTGCTTACTTTTCTTGGTTACAAGCAACAACATGTTTTTCAAGGTATAAATTATCATTGTCAGCCGCTTGTCAGAAAGAAACTCATGGAAAAAGAGCGTTCTACTTGCACTGAAGCGATCGGAGCACATTTAAAACAAGCTATTTCCGAAAGACTCATACCAGTTATAACAAAAATTTCACCTTTCAGGACATCACAAATGCTCTTAGGTTTTTCTAGGTCCACATTTGCACTCATAACATGTTTATACTTCTCACAAACACTTTTAATTTCTCTCCTGGTACTTTCAGCAGTTGATTAACTGCATCTTCAAAGATCCCCATGGATGATGACACAAGCATATCGCTTTTTTTCTACAACTTCAGAATTGCTCCCAGTAGCACACTATGCCTTGTTATAAATGCCAGATCATTGCACTGTTTTTCATGGTACAATAACTTCTCTACCTCGCCAAATGAAACAGCTTCGTATTTTGACAGAACATCAAGCACCTCACCTATCTTGTCCAAACTGTTGTTGTAGTATATGGCTGCAGCGATGCAGGTTCCCCATCTGGTGAGAGCTGACTGTAGAGGTAAGCTGAACTCTGATGCCACCCCCTTTAAAAACCGGGATTCGGGAGGTTGAATTTAGGAAAGCTTTCTGGGTGTTCGGAACCAACTTATATCCATGAGAAGATACAAACTTCTCACTTCTTCGGCGAGTCTTTGCAGCCAATGGGCTGGACGTGAGAGATACACCATTTGCGGGAAGAGAACGTTTAAGGCTTCAGCTGCTTTCTTCCAAGTGAGTTTGCAGGATCTGTGATAAAAAGGAGGACATCATCATGCCGCATGTCATGTGATCAGAGTAGCATTAAGGAATTTGCAAACAAGTGAGTCACTGAGGAACTAGGTACTTGTTCCGACCAACTCTTCAGTTGTAAAAAGAAATTCTGATGATAGGTCACTTTACATAGTTCCGATGATGACGTTAGTCGTGTAACATTCCATTATATCTGTAGTTTCATTAATCTTTGTCTAGTAACTTTTTAACAGTTTCTCTACCTGCAACACGACCGCCAGGACATTTTCTTTGGAATTGCCTTATTACTTCTCTGCAAGAAACCGTTTTCACATATGTAACACACAAGCCATTATTTCTTAAAAAATAACAAAAAATGACTAACACACAGTTTACTTACAGTGAAAGCACCAAGTAATACACGAACCATTTGCTGACAAATGCCTACCTTAACTAACTACTAGCTGCTACCTGCACTTGCATTAAACAGTTTTGACTACTGGCTACTCCCAGTAAGCAGCGGATCTCTGTTGGCCCGTAACTACAATAACCTCATCGTATATTGAGCTATGATTGATTCGCAAAGTGATCTCTAAATGCATATCTTTGTAAAGTTCAATATTAGCAAATAATGGGGACTTCAGCAAGGAACCAAGTGGTTGTCATGTCATCCATAAATTCTGCGATGTAGAAACGAGTTAGCAGTTTGCATTCTTTGAAAAGGGTGAAGTTTGTAAGCACATTTTAGTTCTTTCTTCTCAAGAAATTCTCAATTTCATTATCCTGCAATTAGTCACTATACTATATATAGGCTCCAAATCTATATACTTGCTGAGGGGACTTCAGAAGTACATCTTCCTTGCGGTATTAACAATTCAAACAAGGCATTCATTAGTTCAAACACATGCTGTTTTTTCTGGTTAATAAGTATTGGCGCACAATTGATTCTATATAAAAGTTACTATAAAGGTATAATAATTTCATGATGGCATATATTCTTGAATTTGAAGATGTTACAAAGATAAAGAGAATAAAAATCAGGTAAAATAAACAACGGAAATTAATTGATATTTAACTTACAAACTTTATCAAGCAAGGACATAATAAAAAGTATTCAAATGCTGTAATCAATTAAGTTCATTTTGCTATATTAATTAGTTAAAAATGCTCTAAGTATTTAGTAACTCTTAATATTTTTAATATTAATACAAATCATAGACTCCACGACGGTACAAAATGTACATAAGTTCAAGAGAAGCACATTTCAGCAAAATATATGTATTTATATAAAACGTGTTAAGGTAATTAGAAAATATGGACTTCTAATGAGATACAATACCAAAGTTGTCCGGACTAAGTTAAAACAACTAAAGAAAATCAGAATAAAAGCCCTTATTGCATTTGAAAGATTAAGAACAATAATGTAAGGCACATTACGTCATATTCCTAATATCACCGGAGAAAGAAATTTTTGAAGATGCAAAAACAAATGAAGTTGATATAGATCACGTGGCGTACTTGTTGACAGAGGAGCATCGGTGAAACAGTGGACAAAAGCATGGTTAAAGATGAAGAGAGCCAGGATTAAGAAGAGAAGAGGAAGGCGGTAGGCTGTTGCATTGTGCATTCCCGTTACCTGGCGACCCATGCGTGACGTCACAAGAACGTATATAAAGACAAGATCAACCCGCGGGCGACTGCTTCTCTTAGTGTTCTCAGCTGATCCAGCACTGTGCAAGTGTCAACTGTGGATACTGCCTGCCGCTCCTAGGTAAGTGATGAGCCGGAATCCATCCTCCTGTACACACGTTTCTTGAGTTGTAAATAAATAAAAACTCCTTGTCTGTTCAGTATATGCCGCCCTGATTGATTGAAATTGATATGACACAATAATAATTAGTTTATTTTTATCTTAGGCCATCAAACTTACTTAAATACTAGGGAACATAAAACGAATTAATAATTCGTAAGTTCTGAGTTGACTGCACTGCATATTGCGATTACTGGAGATGAAACAATGTTCACCCTCACTCTTAAGTACCAGTAGCGCCAAAAACTAATGGTTTGTGTACCGAGAATGACCAAGCAATTGCTTTTATTATTTTTTCCCCTTCGACTTGAAACTTTTGCAAGCAAAAATACTTGAATGATATGTAATGGTGAAATTTTGCTATCTTTGTTATTATTGTCTCTCTCTGGAGCGGCGAACATGAAGGATATAGGACAAAATCTGGTGTTCTAACAAAAATTGCTTTACTATTGACCAGGACATTTCTTGAACTGATCGTCTAGCTCAGGTTGAATATTAGTTAGCTACAACGTAAACTGTCATAAATACTGGGTCATTTTGCATTACTTACATGATAATTGCACGCGAGGGCCTTTAAGCCAATGTATGATCTCATTGGTACCTTATTCACCAATCAAAATGGTACTTAATCGATAGTTTTAAAGCGCTCAAAAACTAAACTGTAGTTTTTTTATCCTACGTTCATTTATTTTATTTCTTATGAACTCTGCTTTGATTCGACTAAGAATCTAGGAAGCATATTTTCATGCATTTTCTGTTGGAACTGTTATTAATTACAACTGTACAATAAATTACTACAGTGCAAACGTTAAATAACATGATTTGAATGAAATAAAAAGAATAAAGTTGTAATTTAACTTTGAATTTAGTGTTAAAATAAATAAACTGTTATTATAATCTCAAATGTTCATTTGTTTTTAATTATTCATTTACAGATATCTTCGTAGTCGTTCTTGGAACAAAAACTAATAACAATGCATTCTATCACTTCTGCTACGATTCGATTATCTCACTGCCTCCCAAAGCAGCTCTCATCACACCCAGAAATATGATATAATTGATACAAAATAGTATAGTAAATGACAATTGTTATAATAGAGTTCAGTTGTATTTTATTAAGTTAGATCTCCACGCAGTTCTCTTTGAAATAAAAGCTAATAAAGTTAGTTCATGTTTTCAGAAAGATCAAACAGGTAAACCATATCACTTCAGTGATTATAGAAAAAGTGCAAAAAATGACATCGTTCCTCATTGCAATTATCTTATTACCGAGTCTCTCTTGGTTATAATTTTTGTTAGGTAATTTAAGTGACCTTTCAACTCATTTGTTTTCATTAGACAACTCGACTTTCAGTTGATTATCATTACAACAACATTCGTTAACCTCAATTATATTGCTGAAAAATTCTAAGCACTCGTGGCATTACTGAAGATAATTTATATTAAAAGCATTTCAAAATGTTCTTCTATAAATCTTTGGTGTTAGTGTGAAACTTAATTTTTATCTGTAATAATCCTATACCACGTACATGTTTTAATATACGTACAAGTGTTCTATAGGTAGCTATTTATCTGAAAACTTACACTACAATGCTGAGTTTTAACTCAATAATCTGCTGAAGTTAGTTCGGGTGTTATATATTTTCAATATTACTGACGTTTATGATGGTACAATTCAAATACCCAGATCATGTTGGATGTTAAGTGCGTACCATGCAAATACTATCTAAGTAACATTATAAAAAAAGAAGTTCGGAAAAAATAAACGTGCAAGAGAGCGAGTATAAAAATTCTGGCGACGTCGTTCTCGTTGCGACTTGTAGTTGGTGATACAGAACCTGCCTCGGATTCATGGAGTAGATTTAACGTTTTCGTACGCTATCTTTATTTTGTTCTGTGTTGTCTAATATGCGACTACTTCATGTAATACCCACATCATTACCGTGGGGTTTCACCATTGTATTCTTGTACAGAGTAGTTTAAATATCCGGAACAGGCCTTATGCATGATTCCTGATGATATTTCACATTAAATAACGAGTGAAATGTTTAACAGTGTGATTTAATTGGACGAGGGACACAGATCCACATATTATTCTAATTGTGAATGGAAAGCAGAACTCTGTTAGTGAAACACACACGGTATTTAATGAAATAGGTGTTATTGTGTGTGATGTTCCCTTATTACTCTATTACTTAACCTGGTTTGTATGCTGTACACGAGCTAAGATGACAACTTAAATGATTAATTGAGTCGATTATGCATGGTGTATCACTAGTCTCTAATCTCTTATCAAACTCCATAGTATTACAGCAAGAACATAAAATAATTAAATACTTTATTTTTACATAATTTAAAGAATTTTATATTTTAAATTACAATCATATAGCTTTCAATCCGAAACAATAAACTAACAGTTACACTCTAATATTCCTAAAATTTAATTTAAAATAAATCAATATTATATTTCGTGAAATGCGTTATGTGTTTCCATAAAATGAAATTAATCAATAAGTTCGCGTTTAATCACTTCTTTTACTTAAACTATATACGCCCATTACCATCAAAGACATAAATGACCCTGGTCGCTAAGGCAGAGGGCTCATGATCTGGAGGTCTGCGGTTCCAATGTTCCCCAGTACCATCCTACTAGTACTTGATACATTTTTCGCCAGGTTTTCTTCAGTCCTTGTTAATAGCAAATGATAAGGGCGAGGAAAACTTCCAAATTATGTTCTAGAAGACTCCTTTCGCAAAATTGCTTCTCTATTTTACTATTTCATCTCACACATGAGCCTGTTCATCATTGTGAAGTCACAAAGTGGATATCGTACGTTAAATACTTTCCTGTTGGCTTCTTCATGTATCTTGAATATTTTGCCTCCAAGGAGCTTTTTAATGCCCGTTTTTTTATTACTGTGACATCACAGATGGTGGACACTAATGCTACATGAAATGAAATGATAAAATGGAAAATACTTTTGGAACGGAAGTGTTACAGGCCTTAGTTTAGGGTACCTCCCCAGCATTTGCCATTGATGAGGAATTGGAAACATAGTTCCCTTGAATGGAGGGATTCAAACCTCGGACTTTCTGTTCACGAATCAAGATAGTAGAGTGACAAGAATTCAGGGCTATAAAGAAAATGGAGAGAAAGTAGGTCCTATTTCTAAATCCTTATATTTTAATTCACATCATATAGACGAAGCTGTCTTTCAGAAAAGAAAAACATTTCCACAAGAAAGACACCCAATTGTTTTTAATTGATGATTGAGGATGTGACAGTAGTACTCAGAAAATTGCTGTATACTTATTCACTATTATCGCTAATGTCTTATATGTAGTTTTGAAATGCTTCATAAAACTCGAAAAAATGCAGCTATCTATGGCCTTTCTCTCAAATATGCTATTATTAATATTATTCACTCCGATCGGGGTGAAAACATTTGAGACTCGAATTCAAGAGGTCCGGGTTCAATTCCTTTGTGGTTGGCCATCCTAACCAAGAGACATCTTTCGTTGTCGCTTAAGCGAATGCTAGGAAGATATTTACGTTTCACAACATCAATTATAAGATCAGTCAGAAGCATTAGCGAGGCTGGCTGGTGCTGTGTGGTGTGGCGGTGACTTGAGATCGGGAGAAAGTTCCTGACGGAGTTTGTCTGGGGGCCACGCGGGACACCTTGGCTTTACTGGAGTGGTTCTCGCGGGCCTACCGGGATCTGGGTCTTTAAAGTGTTGTCAAATATAGATTTACAAAGGGATAAAGACTCTCAGTTTGACCACACCAGTAATACTTTATTTTCAGTCAACAGCGGACAAACTGCACGTGAAGTTGTCGAATGGCAGCTTAGCTACAGCTGGGGGAAAGTTTATCAGTGTTATTGTTGAGGCCTTCTTTGATCTTCGGGTGGCTGAAGAGGGTACCGCGACAGAATCATCATTTATGGATCATTGCGTAAGTCCGTGCATCGTCCTTTCGGGTTACTGGTCGCCTGGTGTATCTTCCATTTCACCCCTTCCCCCGGGAGGTGTCCTCTTGGGAGAATAGGTAGAGAGGGCGCCACATGAATGGATGAATTATCCTTTTGCGCCATAACTATTGTAATTCCTAATATTATTCAGACGTAGCAACGTCATGTTTGAAACGTGTATATTTCATTTTTAACATCATTGGATCCATGCGAAATTTGTGTTTCATATGAAATTTATCCATGTAATTCCTAAGTTAAGCATGCTATAATAAGAGGGGGAGAGATTAGGAAGGATTCTTAAGTAACCCTTTGCGAAATGAATGTTATGACAAACCTTTGTAACATATTAGCTTAAAGCTTTAAATCAGAGCCCGGAGGTTAGGCAAAATGCCTTTATCTGGGTGGATATACTAGTATTTAAGAGTAGGTAGCAATGCACATGTTTCCGTACATTTGGGGTCGGTAGGGCCAGTTTTTATTTTGCCTTTTTTAACCTATTTTGGCTTCTGTTGCCTATTTTAAGGCTTAAAACCTTTTTTTTTTTTTTTGCCTATTTTGAGTCTTTGTGGATTTTTTCTGCAAAAATTTACGTATTTTAAAAAGCACAAAAAGAATTTCAATACATCGAAGTGAAAATAGTTATAAAATTAAATGACATGTTTACCTCACAAAATACTTTCGAGCATCTTGTTATACATTTATTTCTTTTCAAGCAGTCAAATATTTTCCCCTCAACCCATTCACTTAAGTTCTTTAAATAGCAGAACTTTCATTAGTAAATGGAATGCACACTTACTTCGGGCATACGAATGTCAGGAAATAGAGAGGATGGGGGAAGTACTGTAGTTTTGAATAGCGCTGGCGAATGACCTTGTATCGACCTGCGCGAGACAATTCTATGAAATTTATGGTGGGAGTAACTTCTCAGTTGCATAAATGCAACAAACAATTGCAAGCGAGAAAGATGAGAGCGGTACAGCTATGCAATAAATCGTCCTTATAGTGTGTTCAGTACGGAAGTAAGAGAGATACCTTATTCCTGATTCCCCTATAAACGCATAAACAGAATATGAACTCGACTAGAAACCACTACTCATCTTTTGCTTATTCTGCAAGACTACTCAAAACTACTTTACTTTGTCTTGATCAACATTTCCATGATATCCTGAAAGGTGAATGTTCTGTTGTAACTGGCATGAGCCCTTCCTATATAGCATGATGAAAAAGAATGTTCTCTCTGACAAGCGGCTATGTCAGTTGTTACTTGTAATGAAAATAGGTACGTTTTATTCCTTTAATTGTGTGAGAAACAAACGATTTAGTATATTTTTATTAATAATGAGTAGCATTACTCTGTTTCCATTTTTAATTATATTACTACCTATTTTCTATATTTAAGTGCCTTTTTGCCTGCTTATTTTAACCAAAATAAATCCCTGAACTTGTGGGCTATGGTTATAATTATAAATGTGAGTACCATATGAACATCTTTTTAAAGACAGATTAAAATTATGCGTTACTAAGTGCCAGTTTCATTAGTATATGTATGTAAACAATTATAAACTATGAAATTAAACTCTATCCGCACTTATAATGCATATTCTCTTCAACAATTTATATCTCTAATTTTTCCATTAATATGTTGGGAGCTTTCTTAATATTTAATTTCTTGACGCACTGTACAGACAATAAATCTTATCTGTAAATAAAAAAACTGTGAATGTACTTTGACTTTCTACAGTGAAAGTAGAGGCCAGGAGTCACATTAACACCTGTGGGAGGAGCTTTTTATATTAGAGGTGAAAAAATGGTGATGTAACTTGAAACACTTATCGATTTGTACGGTGCATTCGACATGGGGATATACTGCCTGTTATAAAAACCCCACCATCATGTAACATTTTGCATGCACTTCAGGATTTATGCACTGCGAAAAATACTCTTAAATATTCCTATTTGTTCCACACAGGAAATGAGCCGAAAATATGTTTTGTATTATATTTACCGAGTTATCGCACTGTCTCAGCATTTACGACACAATGAGCGTAAACAATACTCTTGCTATGGTTCGTATAGCTTCCTAAATATTGTGTAACTTGAAAGTTAATATTAGCTAAGCAAACGGTTAAATAATTATCACCCTCTGACCAGCTATTGTTAATTAGTTTTGTAATACGTACTTGCTCTTAATGTTAAAGGAGTTCGTGTCGATTAAGAATCCAACAGAACATGCTCAAGAGCATAATCATCAGAGAGAACATTAAAATGTAATAAATACATTTTCTCTCCATTTTATTCAGCTAAACAGAGTGATATAATCTCGTGATCTCCCAGATTCACTTTCCAACTTGCATCACGATACCTGATCGTTTGTCGCCTGTTACTAACTCATTGTCGAAACTTCGTGAAGAACCTTCCGGTTTCACTTCATGAATCCAGCTAACTCTAATATTTCATAATCGTTTCTTGGATGATAAAAATCATCCATGACAGCCAGATTCACCCTTTGACCCGATTTCTCTGAATCCATTGTATCTAAAAGCAATTATTGGTAGCCTCTGTAATGCGTTCATTAAAATATCAACGAATTTTGCATACTTTATCCGAAAATGATTACTGACTTCATAAGTGGGCTATGTAACATCAATGTCTCTGTTGTTTTAAATTTTATATAGAAATGAAATAGGGTATTTCACTATGGCCATGTTTTATTTTGAAATTTTCTTTAATCCTATGAAGAAATGGCGGGTATTCCATGATTATATAGCACACGTACTCATTCATTGCTCGAAATCTCTCATTTATCTTGCTGCCACATTTAGACTACAATAGCAGGTCCCCCAATGTTGCGGTAATGCTTAGGACTTGCATATGGGAGGTCTCTGGTTTAAATCCCTAGTGATTTGATATCCTAATCTTGGAATTTTCCCGTCGTTTCCCCTGTCACTTAGGTCAATGTTAGGATGAATCTTTCACTTCCACAATTTTTTCGCTCTTCTATTTCACCTCATTTCATTCCGTTGGTACTGTGTGCGGTGTGACGGCGGCTTGCGCATTGGAAAGTTTTCTGCCCCAGCTTTTGGTATGGAAGCAGACTTCTGAAGGGCTCAAACTCTATGCAAGGGAGGCTCCAATGGCTTCGGGGTGTTTCAACGCCCCTTGATCCTACGTCCGCTGTCTCCCTTTCAGAGGTGCCCCTATTGGAAACAGGCACAAACGCCAACTCTTGAGCAAGGCTGAATACCAGAATATCCTCCTCCCTTTCTATTAATCCAATACAACAATAGCAATTCCAATGTACTTGTATGGCATGAGTTAAATCAATGCAACGTTATCGTTATCTTCAACAGTGATTTCTTTTCTTCTGGTTGGAGTGCTTGTTACAGGTTTCCTGGTATAGGTACTGGTACTGTGGTTGTGAAGCAACTGCATGCTTCAATTCTAAAAACCCGCCAAGGGTGGCCGAGGTCGTTAAGGCGCGAACTCGTGATCGGGAGGTCCGGGGGTTCGATTTCCACCAAGACCATCCTCCCTGGCTGAGATTTTTTCCAGGTTTTCCTCAGTCCTCATAAATTTATCATCAGTGTCCATTGCTTGTGGTGCCTCGGTAGTAAAAAACGTTAAACTACCCAAAGAAAGAAAGCTACAATATTTTTTTAACATTTTGATCTCTATTCTTTTTGCATCGCATTTTACACTATTTATTCCTGCCACGTTGTTTTCGACTAGTTATCTCTGAATATGAACCTTCAAACGCTTCAGTCTCCGAGGTTGAGCATTGTACATAAGCAAATAACCTTTTTAATACGATATTCTGTAAATTTGCTACCACTTTCATATATACCTGTATTTTGTTAGTCATAATATTTCGCATCTCTAAAATGGCGTTGCACTGGACTATACCGGGTGTTCAATTTATCTTGCTCTACTCTATATACTAAAAGGTCAAATGGAAAATATCCGATTTAAGGCCCTAAATACTCATTAATAGTAGTTGTTTAACTATATTGTCCTGATAAGCTCATTTTCACATGTTTTTATATTAGGTAAAGGATATAATACTCATTATAAAAGCCACAAACATTTAATAGTAATTAGCTATGTTAACTTAAGAAGTTCATTTACATATAAAGGTCATAATATTCGACTTAAAGCTCCAAACATTCATTGATAATATGTTTTTAATCGTATAAATTTTATAAGTTCATTTGCACTTGTTTTAATGTTAGGTAATGGCTTTAATTTTCAATTCAAACAACAAATATTCTTTGATAATACATTTTAAATCGTATAAATGTAGCAAGCTCACTTGTATAGATTTCATATTTCAGATAAAAGCTATTACAATGTATGTTTGTTTGTTGGCCTTTATGACAATACCGCATACGAAAAATGTAACGGTTCAAAGGAACACATACATAGCCAAAAATATGAAAATTTGGATTCCATAGTTGGATTCCATAGAGAGAACCTGTGTTTTAAATTCTATCAGCAGAAATCGTGGTTCGTACTCCGTATAGTAAAGCAGCATTTTAAACATTGTGCAAAGATAAGTGGGATTAATATTTCTTGGAAGAAATTACAAAAGTATTAACTATAGCAAATGATTGGAGTTATGAGTTTGGATTAATATCCATATAAGAAAATTGTATACGAGATACAACAGGACAAAAACACAGTTTTCGGGAAAGAAACATAAATTATAACACTTCTATCTCGTATTCAGTTTGCGTGTAATAATATTCTCAAAGCATATCGTAATCAGTAAAGTGTGCCGTTGTGTGATAATAACAAATTATTAATAAACTCCGTAGAGTTCTATCCATTGTGATTTTGTTATATTTAAAGTCATACTCCTTTCACCTCAGAAGCATCAATATGAAAAATCCAGCTAAATTATCAAACGCTGAACTAGTCGAGTATATAGTGGTATTAGTCACGTCAACGTCTATGACGACAATATCCACGACGATGTCAGTTATATCCGCTACAAATTTGGCCCCCCAACGTGTTGGCATTAACGAACATTTGGCGTCTCTTTACTCCGTTACAAATTTGGTTCCCCAAGTGTCGGCATCTACATCGACGGCGACGTCAGTTATTAACATCACAATGGACAAGTACTCTACCAACAAACTTTAGGATGTTGTTCAAGAAGGTTAGCTAGGTGTTTAGATATAAAAAAATTCATGGTTATTATGGAGTTTCGTTTTTCAAACTGAATTTAATTTTTCTGTTATTCTACATTTGTTTCTGTTTCGAAGTCAATGACGTTATTTAGAAGGTGCAGTAGAACGTGTCCTGCCACGTTTCCTGGGAGGCTCATGTGATTTCAACATGACAGGGCACCGGCACAGATGCACAATTTAAGGAGAGTTGTTGTAGTGGCTAGCTCAGTCATCGGGTCTTAATGCCGATCCAGTTCTTCTGAGGGCTTATGAACAGCTTAATTTACTTCACACAAACAATGCGTGTACAGTGCCTATGCTGTTCTACTGTGTTTTCATTCACAGTAATTATTGTCATTTGTCGGTTATGTGTTCCCTAGTACTGTTTTTATTAATGATGTCCGGAGTTGATGCATAGTTGATTTATTTTGTATTGGTTCAAAAACTTCTTTGCAACGTATTATAAAATTTCTATATACATTCAAATAAATAATTCATGTCTGATACATCGATACAACTTGTTCTGTAATAAGTTACTGAGGACCATGGGTTCCTTTTATCAAAACACTCAGTTATCATCTTTAAACAACCTCTAAAAATGTTTCGGCAGAGTTCTTGTTCGTCCCGTAGAGAGTAGAAATGTTTATGCTGGTATCACCGTGCTCGTGTTTGAAGGCAGTTTTTAGTTTTCAGAAATATCGCCTACTCTGAAATGCCAACTTTCTATGAAACCTCTGCCTCATTGGACAACTCCTGTAACAGATTTTATCTCAAAAATTACTTTGTAGTTAGTACTCTCCGACTTCTGAGCTTCAGCTGCTAAGCTTAAAACTGAACTGGTCAGTCCTGCTAACAAGAACAAACAGACAAAATCAGAACTCATCCTGCCTTACTTCCTGTTAAATTTTCTAAAAATACTATCGAGAATCGTGTCAGTGCTAAAAAGTGTTACGTGAGAGCGGCCAATCGAAAATAAGGCAAAATCGTGCATAGTTCCGTTATGTCATGGGAAGGAACTGTGACATGAGCCAAATCTACAGAAAATGCCTTGCCAAAAATATCGGTTAGATAACAGCGTGTTTATTCTAATGCAGTGTTGGTATGTCCTGGTTCTGTTTATAAAACTTTCAAAATTGCCTAAAACAAGAAGAATTGAAAAAGGATTGTTTAAGTAAATAATGGCAAATTATAAACGGTTTAACACATTTCAGTGATGCTTCTACCAGGCTGCAAGTCAGATTTTGCGGAATATAACTACGTGTTCAAAACAGACTCGAAACATGATTTTTTTTGTAAAAGTAGGATGAAACAAAAGACGTCGAAATTAATGGAAAGTCTAATTTGTGCTAACTATATCACGAAAATGATTTCATAATGCTATCATATAATTCTTTCACGTTCAGAATTATGGCATTGTGACAATCAATAATGTAAGTTATATTAAATTATATGCTATATTAAAAACCTTTCATCGAACTTTTTACCATATCTTGCTCTATAATCATAACAAAATTCAGCGCATTCAGCTATAATTGACAAAGAAAAAAAAACTATACATGAAAAGTTATCAACAAATCACCGGTTTCAACGTAAACTAAAATACAAATATAGGCGTTTAAATTTGGTTTTAAAAACAAGTAGCTGTCATAAATTTCATTTACTGTTAAAATAAAATAAATGCAACATTCCATATTACCAGAATAAACAGCGAATATTATATTTTAAATTTACATCGTCTGCCTCCTGGTCCTTCTGTCGACTTCGGGTTCTATAAAATAACAAATGTAGCATATGGTATGCGACTTAAGCTAGCCTACAGAGTAATGAAAACTCCACGAAAAACCCCCATCACCTCTCCCTGACAATGACAGAAAATCACTATTGCGCTTGCACAAAACATGCTGCACCTTCGACCATCTAATTGGCTAACTACGTGCTAGTTCAAAATAGAAAACATTTCAATTCATCAATAAAATAAACAAACGGCAGCAAAATAATTTTTGGTATGTTCAGCCTTACAATTTTTCAAAATAGTAGTGGAATAAAAATAAATAGGCTTGTAGGTAACGTAACACTATTTATCTCTATATATACCTACATGAGGTTAAAGTAAAATACTAAATAATGTAATTTGTACATCTCATTTTATTTATTATATGTGAATATCTTGTTCTTTATTGTTCTTTGGTTTTTTCTCAAACTAGCTCTCTAAAAACTGTCTAGAAACGAAGAAAAAATAAGACCAATATAATTTCCAAATGATTCATTACTGAATTGGTCCTTAGCGTGTTGTTTCCTGAACCCATGCACGACATGATCAGAGACTTCTAAATGATAGATAATTCAGTCATAAAACAGTAGAAAAGAATTAATTGAGACGAGCATTTTGTTACGTAATCCAACTGAAAGCATAGTGACCTCCCTGACCCATTATGTACCAACCCACACCATTAAGAGAGCAAACCGGTTTCACTAAAGAGTTAACCAGCTGATTCCACAGGATCTTTCAAGTGTCCTCAACTTTGTACCGTTTTAAATGTACGATTTTTAAACATGCATCTTCTTCCAAGTTTTCGGTATCATTGTAATCGTATCTCACGTCTCCTTTTAACGAGCATGTGCGAATACAATATTTCCCATTTCTATCATATTTATTCCAATAACAATATATGCAACCTTGCCATAAATGATAACTCGTGTATAATTACAAACGTGGTTGACTTTACATTTTCAATAAATTTCTTTAAAGAAGCTACATTTTCCTTTCAATGTTAGTCAAATTCTATTTACTTAATATTTACAATTTTTAACTAAACTTAGTTTTATGAACGAATTCGTAAAAGTGTGTTATTATAACATATGTTTTGGGGATCAGTAAGGAATTTTGAGAATCTAATTATTATCAGCTCTTATATCAACATTTTTGTAAGAACAAGGTTTTCTGCCCTTTAAATAGCTGGTCGTTAGAAAGAATTTTACATCTAGAGCTCACAAATCAAAGTACAGAATACCAATGGTCATCGCTTGAAATAGAGTTTGTTTGCGATCTCTGGTAACAATTTCGGTGCCTCTAAAAGCGGCGAGTGTTATGTAGTGGCTTTTCAGGGTCGGTCTTGATGGTTAGTTGTAACCATACTTGCCTCATAAACCCAAGATTGCCGGTTCAATACCGGCCAGGGTCGGCGGATTTTTACGGGCGTAAAAATCCTAAGCATGGCTTCCTTCGGGAGGTAAGTAAAGCGTGGGTTCCATGTCGTACATTTACGGCATGAAAAAGAACCTCAAGCCTGAAAGAAGAGGCCCGTGAGCAAAAATTGCCGGCCGTTTCACGCCCTGAATTGAACGGGACGCTGATGACCTGAGATGTTAAAGAGCGTTCATAAATAAACCAAATCAACAACTACTGTAGCAAGTTGGGGCGAAATACAATATTGTTCATTTTATTCAACTCCTCCAGGCAGGCTTTCCATAAATAGTCCACAGTTTTCGGTCTTCCAAAGGATATTTTCATTGGCAATACATCAGATATTATCTGTATTCCCGTTTCTCCAAAAAAGGCAGATTGAAGCAACTATTTGATAATGATGTTCACGTTACAATTGATATCCTCAATTTCAGTTACTGGACACGGAGACAAGATCTTCGTCTTCCGAATTATCTTGGGGGTATGGCTGGTGGCTAGTCGTGAATTTGCTTGTTTCTTGTCCTCTGGAATAAGTTATATTCTAACATGATATTTTTTGTTAAAACACGTTAAATAACTTTCTTGGAGATGCAGAAATCACAACTATTACATTGTTTAATCTCGGAATGAATGTGTTTTTCAATTGCAGAGAGCAGTTATCTGTTTTTGGCGGCAGGCACAAGAGCAGTAGTTATATATTTCTTACACTGCCGAAGTTAGAGCAGTTTTGGTAGGTTTAAGTGCAGATCTACTGAGAACTACTAAACTTGTTTCCATAGATCGCAAACAACCTCCATAAGAACTTCCTAAGGCCCAGAAATTACTTGTACAAAGAATTTTTAGTGCAAAACACATAAATTTATATACTAAGGGGGAACTTTAAAAGCAATGTTGATTATATTTTAGGATTTGTCCCCTACCCCAACCACCTACTTTGGAATTTCAAACAGCAGCCCAACCTTATGATACTTAAATTTATTCAAGTGTTATTATATATTTTGTTTTTTATCGTTGCCTGGAAACATGTTTGAATTTGGACAGATTAAAAAGTAAATAACTTAGTTGTAGATGCAAATATTTTGTACTTCCGGTAATATTACAATTTACTACATTAAATTTCAAAATGAGCTCCATCATTGGTCAAACAGTAATATATCCTGTTTCAGCTCCATAAATGGAGATTACAAAGTTTCTTTTCTATCTTGTGGATTAGACATAATTTGAAAACAATTTATTGCACATTAAATGCTCAACACTTTTTGCATTTTATTCTGTCCAAATTCAAACAAAAATAATAAGAATCAAGATTATTAGACGACGATAGCAAATAAAACATATGATAAATTAATTCCTTTTAAAATTTAAATATAAAGTAACCGTTTCATTTGAAATTTCTTTTTTCGGGGCGTAAAAATCCTAAGTATGGCTTCCTTCGGAAGGGAAGTAAGGTCGTGGGTCCCGTGCCACACATTTACGGCACCAAAAAAGAACCTCAAGTCTGAAAGAGAGGCCTCTGAGCAAATTTGTCTGCCGTTTCACGCCCTGAGTTGAATGGGACGCTTATGACCTGAGCTGTTAAAGAGCGTCCATAAGTAAATCAATAAAAAAAATTGAATTTTCATAATGGATAGCTGGGGGTGAGGAGGTGAAAGCTATATATTAATCAAAATTGGTTTTAAACTCCCCCATTAATATATAAACTGACGTGATTATTGTTTAAATAAAATTTAATATTTAAACGTGTAGCTATTCAAACTAGCAAGCTTTAAATTAATAAAAACACTGAATAGCTACTTAAATGGACGTTGTGAATATACTTTTTAAAAGTAAAAAACTACATCTCTTGAAGTTTTACCCTCATAACTTGTTTTACCATGTTTAGTTATTAGTGTCAGATATTAATTTAAAAACATCATAAATAGCTTTTATTATGAACACTTATGTAATATTGTTACCTCTGTCAATAAATTAGGTGTGTATTTTATCGCGAAATCCTTTCCTAGTGATTGCTTCATCATTTCAACAACTGAACAAGTTTCCGATATAAGTGCGTGCAATCAAAGTATTTTATATTATATTGCTGTCTTTGCAGATTTAAGAAAATATAATAACTGTAAACATTTAAGCATCATATTGCTGTTTAATTAAGTGAAGAAGGCAGATAAATTCACCAACTATATCGTGACTTCTGTATCTGTAGGTCCATGATACCACTCGTTTGTTCTTCATAGCTTTGCACATGCGCGTTGTTTCAAATTAGCGCTAGTGCTTTCTTCAAAAATACCACTAGAGTGGTAAAAAAGGTGGAAATTATATATTCATTTGGAGAATAGTGCGAGCTCTCTGGGCAAACGAAAATTAAATACTTATGCTGCTTTGAATCTTTGCATTCAGAGCTTCAGGGCACTGCGAGGCAAGGAATTTTCCAAAGGAACTCATCATTTAAACAATGTTCCGTATAACCGCAAGCTGACATTTCTTTCAAGGAAGAAAAGGCAAGTACCCCTTAGTAATTTTCACTGGCGGATTAATAGTGATATGTTTCTATTTTAGCTGTTAAACTTATATATATATATATATATATATATATATATACTTATATATATACATATATAAATTAACAGTAATTTTAAAAGTACAAAAGTATAAAACACTAAGAAAAAGTCACACTTGAGATCGCTATATTTCGAACTACTTGAGTTCTTCTATGACAAGAAGACAAGTGACGGTAATAAAAGTAAATATTGAGTATCGAAGGTAACGTTATGCATGGAAACAGATGAAACTAGAAATGAGAGTGGGGGAGGGGGGAATTAATACGTAAGATTTAAACCAGGTGGTATACGCGCTTTATGTAAAAATACTGCCATTTCTCTATCTCTGAGTAAACTTTCAGAGCATTGTGTAGGTAACGCATCAATAAGAGTTAGACTAAAAGCATCATCAAAATCCTTACAGTGAGATAAGGCATGTTAGGCAACCGATAAGGGAGACTTAGTTTTAACAGAACGTCTATGATTGTTCATGCGTAGCGAAACAACAGTAGAAGTTAAACCAATATAAAAAGCTTTCAAAGCTCACAAGATAACATATATACGACGTTCTTGGAAGAACAGGTAGCAAATGAAGAAATGTTAAATTCTCTGGATAAATTAGGGCTGTGGAATTAATGACACGGCATAATTAGCACGCTGGTTTTACATTTAGGGCGTTGGCAAGGATATGAGCCAGCAAAGGCACGAGGTAAATTCGGATGAGTTAGGTTTCGGCGAAATATACTTTTAAGGTTAGGGGATATTCTGAAAGTAAGTCGGGGTACAAATTTAGAAAAATAATTTAAAGATGAATGTATTAACAAAGTACCGTGACATTCTTTCAAAATAGGTCTAATGCTTTCAATAACAGACACGTAAGTAGTAACAAGGTTAATGAAGTTCTTATTAGAAGCTTTAGGTTTGCATTGGAAAGTTTTGTGCGCTGGGGTTATACGGGATTTTAAAAAAGAGGAAGGATAATTTTGGTGTTGGAACTTTTGAGGTAGGTTTTTAATATACTTGTCAAGAGATGAAAAGTTGTTACAAAGACGATGACCATGGACTGAAAAAGAAAAAAGAATAGATCTTTTGATATGCAAGGGATGACAGCTATCAAAATAAAGATACTGTTGTAAATTGGTAGGCTTAATGTGCACAGACGTAAGAAAAGAGCCATTGCATAAAGAAATATCAATATCTAGGAACGTAGCAGCATTGGGAGAGACAGAAGAGACAGCTGGGATACATTTGCTCTTGGGCTACTGGTATGCAGTAAGTACCAGAGTAAAATTTAGATGGACGAGGTAAATTGAAAATAGAAAAGTCAGGAGCTGACGCTACGAGCGGTGGGGAAAAGTTTTGGAAGAAATACGCGGTAAACTGAATAGGAATACCTGCTGTTAAATATTGTAAATATAACCGCGATAGTTTAAGAAGATGTTTCTTATTGAGAGAACATAATAATTTATTCGCACTTATCAAGATACTATTAACTGTGGTAATATATTTAGGAGAACATGCGAAAATAATTTTAATAAAACTAATTATTTTAGACAAATGAAATTGCTGCAAATATTGACAATTATTGAGGATCATCGTAGAAATTGCTGGGAGATATGGTGCCTAAATAAGTGAAATTGGTTATAAGTGCTAGGAGCTATAGAGAACAATGGCAAGTACCGCCACGGGTGGCCGATGTCGTTAAGTCTCGGATTCGTGAGCGGGAGGTCTGGGTTCGAATACCGCCAGGACCGTCCTTCCTGACTGAGGTTTTTTCCAGGATTTCCTCAGTCCTCACAAATGGCAAATGCCGGGGAGGTACCCTAAACTTAGGCCTGGAACGATTCCTTCCATAAAAATAAATCCTTTCCCAATATATCATTTCATCTCATGTATCATCAGTGTCCATCGCCTGTGGTGCCTCTGTAGCAAAAACGGGCGTAAAACACTAATCATTCATTCATACAATGGCAAGTGAACTACATTCTGTTATAATAAGAAAGAAAGCCAACGTTCCTTGTATATTTAGCTAATTGCTTAGAATGGTACTTATATTTGTTGAACCAAAATTTCATAACATTACCTCGGATAGATGTCATAGTATAAGATGTATTAAATAATAAAGTATATAAGAAAACACAGAGAAAGTAGGAAATAAAATTAAAAGAATAATAGATAAATAGTAAAGAAGTCAAAAGCAAAACACGCAAAAGCAAATTTAAATAAATAAGCCAAGTTAAAAGTAACTCCAGAGGTGCAAAAATATAAATGAAAAATAAAGAAAAACTATAAACAATGTAACAAATTAACAGCAATTATAAAAGTAGAAAAGGATAAAACACTATGATAAATTCACACTTGAAAGCGCAATTACTTACTTACGTGCCTGGAATTGAAAGCATCAGATCTATTGTGAAAGTATGTCACGATACTTTGTTAATACATCCATCTTTAAATTATTTTTCTAAATTTGTACCTCGCCTTACTTTTAGAACTTCCAATTTTGTTACATATGAACAATCATAGACGTTCTGTTAAAACCAAGTCTCCCTTACCGGTTGCCTAACATGCCTTATTTCACTGTAAGGAGTTTGATGATGCTTTTAGTCTAACACATTGATGCGTTACCTACACAATGCTCTGAAAGTTTACTCACAGATAGAGAAATGGCAGCTATATTTTTACATAAAGCGCGTATACCACCTGGTTTAAATCTTACGTATTAATTCCCCCCCCCCCCACACTCTCATTTCTAGTTTCATCTGTTTCCATGCATAACGTTACCTTCGATACTCAATATTTACGTTTATCATCTTCACTTGTTTTCTTGCCATAGAAGAATTCAAGTAGTTCGAAATATAGCGATCTCAAGTGTGACTTTATCTTAGTGTTTTATCCTTTTCTACTTTTTTAATTACTGTTAATTTGTTACATTGTTAATAGTGTTATTTTATATATATATATATATATATATATATATATATATATATATGATAATGAAGCATTAAGGGTTTACCATAACTACCAACATCACCTGATATTCTTGACAATGCTGAATGTACAATAGTTTTGTCGGAACACAATTGCTGTGTTAATTTTATGTTATTACAATTCCTCTTTACCGGGAGGACGGTTTGATTAGTAATTTGGTTTGATATTAAAGAGAACCAGTTCAATGTTCAAAGCACTTTATTTGTCCCCTCGAAGTTCAACTCACTTACTTCGTTTCTCCGAATTCGTGGTTTCGTCGTGGAAATAGATTTCTTCGAATCCCTTAAAAATCTCTTCAATAGACTTAAATTTTGTCCAGTCAGGAAGGATTTGAGTTTGCGGAACAGATGTTAATCTGAGGAAGCGAAATTACGTGAATAGGGTGGACGCAAAAGAATGTTGGGTTAATTGAGTGACACGATTTGAATGCACCGGCGCATTGTCATGATGAAACCAACTTTTTAACCATTTCCGAACTTTTTTCCGTGATCATTGACTTCAATCTCTCCAAAAATAATGCATAGTATTCTCCAGTAATGGGTTTTTCCCTCCTTCAAAGTAAGAATCAAGAAAAATTCCTTTTGCATTCCAAAAAACTGAGCATACGTATTTTCAAAGGATGGAACGCATATCTTTTTTCGGAGTCAGTTGCCTTCGTGCGGTCCTCTGTTTAGACCGCCGTTTCTTTTCCAGTGTGTATTAATGAATCCACGTTTCGTCCATAGTCACTGGATTCTTCTTAAACATTTTCAACCAGTCGACCGATGTTCACATTGGCTTCTGAGGAAGCAGTCGCGGCACCCACTTTGCTCAGAACGTTTCGTGTGTAATTCGTTATGCAAAATAAAATGAATCCGCTCAGTTGAGATACCCATGGCCTCTGCGCATCTTTACTCGTCTGTCAACTAAAACGATGTTACAGACTTACGGAAGATTTCTATCTGACTTCAGAGCTGATTTTGGAGCCCGATGCTTCTTCCACTGTACTTGAATTCTTTTATCTAAAGTCGAACGGTTTCATAGAAAGGCTCTGTATTAGCAAGGTAGGTAAAATTCTCTCATGAGTTTCTTTTGCTGTTTTCCCTTCAAGGAAATAAAAGGAATTTAATCCCAGCACGAATTCCAATCTTATTCACTTTTCACTATCTCTGTTTAACAACTACAAACAATAAATTAATAAGAAATGGCTTCTTTATTTCAATTATTTATTGTCACGTTGACTGCTTTGGTCTTCTCGCGAAGTATGTAGAGTGGACGTGAATTTTATAGGTGCAAGTCGTTATGAATGAAATGGATTAGTAATAGCACAAATGAGCTCATGGTCCTTGGCACCTTAGTGATATCTGGCATTTATATTTTCATGGTAAGGAAAAATTCGGAAAAAAAAACATAACTTGAGCCTACCGGGAAATGAACCCGGGACCTCTGGATTAGTAGTCACAAGCGTTCCCACCAGAGCGCGGAGGCGGTCGGGAATGAATTGTGACCATGAATATTGATACATAGAAAGCAAACTTTTTCCCTCTATTAGTATGCGAACCAGTTACTTATCAAATCACCTTCATGTGTAACTATGTTTATATTTAAATGTAATTTTTATACAAGTCGCGTTTCAATCAAAAAGATAAGGTCAGAGACAGGGCTGGGACTCGAACCTGGACTTTTGACTTGCCTGCCCTGTCTGGTCTATTTCACTCTGAGTCCGAATCTTAACTGACCGTATGAAAAATCACATCCAGTATACAGTTAACTAACCTGATACAGTTAACTTGAGGTCTTTGAGTTGCTTCTTAGGGACCAAATCTCTGAAAGACATACTTTAGAAGCCTCTAGGGAGTCGCAGATATGATGGGAAAGACACAGTAGCTCAGAAGCTTAAAACAGGGAATTTGTAAGTTGAAGACCAATGGTTCGAGTTCTGGCCGTGACTTCCAACTTTTTCCATTTCCAATTGTGTAAAATTGATTTAGATAAACGATAATTAAAATGCGATTGTTACTCCTGTATAAAGTCTAGATTAATACAGCATATTATAACACTTCGCTGTTTAAGCATGTGTTTAAATTAAGTAAAACGGATAAGCGTGTAAATTATTACAAACACGTTGTCTATTCCACATTTTAAGTTCATTTCGACTTCTACATTATGCTCCTGTTGTTTTCATCTGACATGAATACGTAAGAACAAGAAGGGCTTATTATTAAGACGAGACTATTTTTAAAAGTAATTTTATGTTTCTGTGTCCATTTATCACAGCTGTTACATTAGCAATCATTAGTTAATTGCGTGTTAAGGGGACAAAAAGATGCATTTGCATACATTTCTCGTACGCTTTCGTTCAATCGTTTTACCTTTTAGAAGTTCATCTTGAATTTATTTTATGCGCAGAGGTTTTAGTGTGCTATGCCATTTTACATCTACATTTCTTTTCTGTTTCCTTGTCCAGTAAATTTACTTATTCTATATGGGTCACTATTTACTGTTTACCATGTTACCCTTTGTCCCTTGATCGTATTTCTAATTCGAGTCATACCTTGCACTGCTAGAGCTACTGACTTCATGTACAGCTTTTGTTTTGTTTTTTTTTTTCTCTCTCCGTGATTTGAATTTATTTCAGAAATAAGGTACTTAACATTGCTATCTGTTCAGCCTGGTTATTGCTGTATTGATCATATAACGTGTTTTCCGTGCTATTAATAAAGATGCTCTGTTTAACTGTTGGGGCAGAGCTCTAATTTTCCTCTCTATTTATTCTCAGTACTAAATCTATTTGAGTCACATGTCACATTCTGTAATGCTTTTGCCAGAACATTTGTCTTGTTAAAGGAACCAGTTTCTAGTTTGTAATGCTTACAGTCGGAGGTAATTTCACAGGATATTTTGGAGTTTTACAGTCCCATAAACTACAGACATGGCTTCTGCAGTTGTGCAAAATCTTCAAAATTTTTGTTTCATAAGGCTTGGTTATTTTAATGTTAATTAAACTTTTGCCTCTGTACGCTGTTAGTATTTGCTTCTGATTTTACAATGTCTCGTCCTAAACTGGAGGTTTATGTGATAAAATTGGAGAATTGTCCCTGTGTAGTTTTTCAGTGTTTGGTGATCTTATTCCCATTTCGTCTTTTTCCCAATTTTTTCAACAGATGTTTCTGTTCCTGTATCTGTATTTTTTTCAAAATTTAACTTGGCGAGCAAAAATATTTCTAGGTATTATATTTCATTACCACATTCGAAATTTCTATAATTTCTATAATTTTAGTAGACGCATTTTCAGTATTTAAACAATAACATGTGATTTTAGTTAAAACTATTAAATCACCCTGTCTTTGCATGTATTTATGTTGCAAATCTATAGTTAGGCAAGTTCGTATTAACTTGTGAAGGATTTTAGAACATTTTATTTATTGCCGCGTCGAAAATGTCTTTAGATTGACAACTATGGTCTCTTTTATATTTTGTCCACTAACACTTTTAGCAATATTTAATGTATAGAATAGAATATTTTACATTTAATGAAGAGGTAATTATCAAAAGAGATTTGTTAACTTCAATTTGAATGTTATTGTCCTCAAACTTCAGCTCATTATCATTCATTGTCACTAACATTGTCTGATTTATCTGCAGGAATGTCAAAATAATTATAAAAGCGACTCTACTTAATAATCCAGATCATTAGCATCAACACAACAACAAACGCAATTTGCATCATAATCAACACTTCTACACCGCATCGGCATCATCATCATCATTGCCAGTCATGGGAGTGACTCGGGTCTGATGGTGGGACAAGTTTCCTGGATGGCACCTCGAGAATGCCTACGGACTCCAGGTTCAATTACTTCATTGTTAGTTTATCCGTTCATCTCTAAAATCGTCGATCCTGATAGTGTTGTTGTTACCATACTTGCCTCGTAGTTCCCAGATCGCGGATTCAATCCGAGCAGGGTGACGGATTTTTCCGGGCGTAAATATTTTAAGTGTGGCCATAAATCAACGACATGGGACCCACGGCCTCTGAGCCGTATCTCGCCCTGAATTGAATAGGATGCTGATGACAAGAGCGTCCGTAAATAAACCAAATAAATAAATAAATAAATAAATAAATGTGGAAGATCTATAGTGGTCTGCATGAGAGGTCAAGACACTTGCAAAGAATGCAGTACAGCTCCTACTATAACAACTGCCAGCTTAAGCACTAATACTTCTAACACAACGTAACTTTGCTACCTCCGCTACTATCACCAACAGGAATATTATACAACATCATTAGTTTCAGCACCATCTTCTCATCGCTAATCTTTTATAATCACAATCTTATCTACCTCTATCGTCATATCATCAACATGATATCGCCACAGGTGGCTGAGGTCGTTAAGGCGCGGAATCGCCTGGGGTTCGAGTCCCTCCAGGACCATTCTCCCTGACTGAGGATTTTTCCAGGATTTCCTCAGTCCTCATAAATGGCAAATGCCGGGGAGGTACCCTACACTTAAGCCTGGAAAGTTTCCTTCCTTAATAAATCCTTTCCTAATTTATCATTTAATTTCATGTGTCAACTGTGTCCACCGCCTGTCGTGCCTCAGGAGTAGAACCGGGCGTTAAACACTTCAAAAAATCAACATGATCACTAATGCATGTCAGCTTAATCGCTACCAACACCACTGTCACTATCAAAACTAACACCAACATCTTTCTCAGCAACATCATTAGCACTCTTGCCATCATTACTAGCAACATGATAGAAGATTAAACCACAAACAACTTTACCAGTTTACCATAAACATCACTACTAACACCCTCCCCCACCATCCCCATTACCATAATTGTCACTGCTGAACACCGTAACATCGTTATCGCACTCAAGTATTAATATCACCGCCATGTTTAACACAATTACTACCATAAATCACCGCAACCACTACCATTACCACAGCAATGATGATCGTCAACCGCAGTCTCTTCAAACCCGTTCCACTTATCTTAGAACTGCATGTTGCAGCCTTTAACTGCTTTTTCATCTTTCTGCTCTACTTTCGATCACAGGTACTGCTGACCTTTCTTGAACACATTTCTTAATCATGCTGCTCTTATCATAACAATTCTATCAAATTCTTCCCCGATTTATTAATTTCTCGTTTCATACCACTACATGTTTCACATATCTTACCTCGAGCTTTTCTTTCGTCTCCCTACATCATTTCTCAAGGCTCACATTTCGTGCAGTTTAAGGTCTATGCTTTTTTCCTATTGAGTGTCTTACAGTCCGCATTTTGAGCCGCTAAACCTAGCATGATATTAATACATTTTATCAAAAACTGCCGCTTTAAAAACTTGGAGTCTATGCAGTTCTTTATTATAATTCTCCACCTCATAAGATCTACAAAGTGGCCAAAAATGCTGCCGGTTTTAGACCAGACGTTTCAAAGCAATATTCTGAAGAAAATTATATCTTTAGTACTCTATCGAAGAACTTCTGCCAGCTATGAATTCCATTGTGAAGAACTCCCTAGCAAGGGAAGCAAACAACCCAACCAATGCTGTTCGGAATTTCTGTCCTCAGAGGTGATTATACAAAGAAAGCAAAATATGATAGGTTGATGGTGCAATGTCTGGAGAATATAGAGGATGAGATGGATATTAATGGTATCTTTGTGTTGGCATGCAAAAAAATGACACTTTTGCGTTTCATGCTTGCAGGCTCCTTAGTTTTCAATGTTTCATTGACACATTTCAGCTAGTAGAATACATTATGGTATTGACAGGCAAGTTGACAGTAATATACGATAGACAGTCCACCAAACACAGACTTGGTGCAGTGTGTTTTCGGTTGTTTGTGGACTTCATTTGTTATAAAATAGTGATGAGTGTCTTGGAGTGTCGTAGAGAATTCACTTCTCATCGCAAGTTGGTAGCCTATTAAGAAAGGGGTCGCTCTACTAATGCAAAACTGTCAACTGGTGTTGAACCCTGAGACCTAGTTTATATCTTTTTCTTACCGGATGGATATGGAGCCATATGGTTTCTATGCTAACGTTGAATTGCTCTACCACGTCCCCAAAAGTTTGGCTGCTGTTAGCCCCAACAGTCGCTGAGAATTGTTGTTGTTCTTCCTTTACTTGGCTCATCCTAGAAGGTTTCGTTTCTTCCTGGAATTTTTCGAATCATCTTTGCATCTTCCGTTCATTCACAGCTTCAGCACCGAAGACCTGGCATATTTTCTATGCCGCTACAGTCGCACCGTTCTCCGTTTTAAATTCGTGGAGCATACAAGTTCGGGGTGTTCATGTTTGACCGCGCTTTTCGGAATACTGGCTCACACCAGGAAAAATTGAACCTAACCTAACTTTCGGCAACAATTCGCTCCTGCCTTAACTTTATTTGTTACGCATTTGATAACGTTGCGGACGCTTGAAAGTTGAGCATCGCAGAAACATTTTGATCTTTTTAAAAACATGTATGTAAAATTAAAATACTTGCCGATTAATAGTGGAAAATATGATCATTTCTTATAATTTTCAATACATATAAATATTTGTTTAAATAAAAACAAAATGTTGCCTAAATATTGTGAAATTCTGATTTTAATAATCCACTCCCATTTTTGCATTTTCAACGCAGTAAAGTTAAATTTAAAGGAAAGCGGACCAAGGGCATGAATAACTGGCAAAACAAACTCAAACGAACTTTTGCACAGTGTGATCTGGATAAGGTGCCTTAAAAGAAATGTTTCTTTCTAAGAAAACATAATTTGATGAGTAGTTATGATTGCTATGTGTGAATTCATTATGGGGATATGAGGCCATTTTATCAGTTAGACAATGTTTCACATGTTTACTTATCTCAGCAACTCAGAAGATATGTTAAGGAAGACTCGCAGAGAATAGGAAACTCTGCTTCTTCACGTTTGATTGGCTAACAGAAAGGGTCTTAAGACGCCCAAACCTGGTGTTGAGCAAATAAAAAACACAAATAAGCTGATTTATTATTATTATTATTATTATTATTATTATTATTATTATTATTATTATTATTATTTTAAGGGAAAAAATTATATTTCAAACTTTGTGAACTTTAATGCCTAATTTTTCCACTTTATATTTTTCAACATTTTAATATATATAAAAGATTCTCGAAATGTTAATTATTCATTTTAAAGCGCAGGGGTCGTTCTTATTAAAATATGTTCGGTTTGAAGCCGTGTCAAATCATTTAAACACCTTCCTTCTTGAAGAAAGTATTTTAATATGAATTTTACTAACCAGTTTTGGTAAAATATTCACAATAACCATTAAATAAATCAACTTATAACATATCATAAAATGTACTATTTTTCAAATTATAAAAGCCCTTAAGATTAGGGGGAAAATTTAAAAATCAAAGTTCAACCTATATTTTAGTTTATCGTTAAAATGATATTCTACGTTTTTATAAATCTCATTTATAATTATAAAAATAATACATATAGAACATTTTAATGTCAAAGGCTGAAAAATATAAACAAAGGATACTCATAGAGCTAACTATGAGAGAGACATTAACACGTATATGAGTATATTTATAAGTAAAGTTCTATGCAGCTACATTGTGAGTCCAAATCAAATGGTATATTTTAGAATTTTCGCAAACGCCTTGCCTTAACGGCTGATGAGCCTCAAGCAAACTCACATTCCTGCTCTATCTGATGGAGAGGGGGTGGGGAGGTTAGGAAGCGCACCCTGGCACATTGATTATAGTAGGATTCAAATTTGCTCCTTTTGTACAGTTGCTACTGAGCCAGATAGTTGTTTGTCATAAAATTGTTTTAAAAGGCTTATAACCGTATTGCATTTTGTCAGTGTAAATACAAAATAACCGTTTCCAGGGACCAGAAATTTGCAGCTGGAAATGGCACTTCAGTGACTCGAAGGAGGAATGCACGTCGTCACCAGCGGTTTTTATGGTTTTTTTTGTTCTTCTTCTTCTTCCTCCGAGAAACCACAACATGCACATTGCTGCGGTTTAATGCTCGTGTCCCAAGGTCGGCACATGCAAGTTCACCGACATTTCTACTGTACCGTATTGAAACCACTATGTATAGTGGACGAGGATAACTTGAGCAAAGAGGCATTGTTGCCTACTGCAGAACCTCTGTATTCTAATTATGCCAAAACTTGGCTGTAGGCACATTGGCACTGATAGTGGTGACAGGTAGTTTATGATTTGTTCGTTTGGCCTACCAATATTGTCGCCGGGTATAATATCTACAGTAAACAGAATGAACGCTTTAAAAATGAAGTGTATTAAAATGATATTTAAGGCTAGGTTTTACACTTTTATAGGTTGTGTTCTCTGAAGTTAACGAAGCTTTAGTAACTATTTGTACTTCTCTTGTTAGAGAATATCTAGAGATAAGCTATTATATAAAAGGTTTTATCTCGAAAGAAATACTCGTGTAAATGGCATAAATTAATTCGTGTCAGACACAGATATCCTTCATCCGCAAGCCGCGAGGAGCCAAGGTGCACCAGTCGCCTTGCACATTTCTACACGCACAACTTTGGTCAATAGGAGTATGCGCATAACATTAATTTAATTTCCTGAGTGCTAGCCTGTGTTATTACACTTGTTCAGTAGTATTGCCTGCAGTCACACGTTTCTGACATTTTAAAATTAAATTTGCACTTGCAACAACTCTACTTCTGCCCCAATAACATATGATCCTGTGCGATATGAGATCTGTTACCGTAGATTTGATTTTTTCTTTGCTCTAGTGGTAACGTTCAACACGCCTGTCACACAACACACAATGGCCAGGAAGGTGTTAAGGATGGTTATTTTAGTTACCGGCCGGCAGAGCGTGCCGGGAGATGCTAGTCGTCAAGGCGTATAATGCACGTGCAGATAGCAGCTTGCAGTTAGATTAAAGGAAGCCTCATATGCAAATGGTTGTACTTTCGTATGTTACTCGGTGCTTTTATTGTGTGTAAATTGTTTCTAGTTAGTTATTTCCTAAATAGAGTTTTGAAGAACTGGGTTTTGTGTATTTACACATGTGAAAACGGATTCGTGCAGAAAAGTGGAAAGGCGGTTCACAAGAAAGTATCCTGGCAATCTGTTCCAGCTATAGAAATTGTTCGCAGCTTGTTAAAAAGTTACGAGAGACAATCTCTTAACGACAAGATACGTCAGTGATTTTGAGAAAGAGAAGATAAGACAAAGCAGGAATTTTCTACGCACGTGACGGCAAAATACTGTCGCTGAGGGGACTTCTTTAACATATAATATAGGTTAATATTTATTATTATTATTATTATTATTATTATTATTATTATTATTAGTTTTAAATAGGTAACATTTTATGTTTTCATTAAAAATAAAATACTAACTTTACGAACGGCGACTCATATATCACCCTTTTTCCGGTTGCAGTGGCTCCACTTCCACTGTAAGCAGTCGCTCTCAGGTGGCCTGTAACTCAAATAATCTCAATATAACATACGCTATTCCATGTCTGAAGTAGCTCAGCTGATTGATAAGAAAATACATACAAAAAGAAAAGTGTACTATTGCTTTCGTTTGCTTCATGTTACGACTGGAGATAGTTTACACTTCAACACATATTCGTTTTTCTATTAAAAAGGTTGCATATTGAAGAGTAATTTACTATATCTAATGATTTACATGCATTAAGTCAGCACCTACTGGCGTCTTCTGCATTCAACTTATCTACAACCATATTGACAAACCGAATATGTGGTTTCGTCGATTGAAATTCAACCGTTCTCATGTTTGTCATTTTTTCCGCAACATTGCTCACCCTGGGATGTGTCTTGAAGTGTGTTTTTGTAAACACACAGTATATCATTCTGTAGTTTGCTATGCGGCATTTCAGCTGCAATAAAAGTAACCAAAAATTGAGAAGGGCTAAAAATTGCATCCTGTTTACTCACTATCTAGCAGGCGCGAAGTCTGTAAGACTGAGCCTACCCAAAATTAGTCCCCTGGCTTGTAATATTCTCTTCTATTGACGAAATGAAATGCTTTCTTATTTGAACTGGTGCGGTGTTGGTGACGTAGATAGCGGATCACCAATAATACGAGCGAAGACAGCTTGTCTTGCGCAAGCGCAGTAGTGATTTTCTATGTCACTATCGGAGAGGTGAGGGAGGTTTTTAATGAAGCTAACGTTTTCGTTATAAGCTAGCCTGATATCAGCCCATATTTGCCCTCTTCTTGGATTTGGTAGAACCTGAAGCCCAATCAACGGACCAGAATGCAGACGATATAAATTTAAAACGTAGAATTTCGCTATTTTACTTGTATGGTGGTAATATAGAATGCTGCAATATAGTAAATACAATCTGGTTTTAAAACTCATTTTTAAACTCCTTTAATCGTATTTTAGTTTACCGGAAACCGTGTCCACATGATAGAGTGGTAACTCTTCATGTATAAATCTTTTTCTTTGTCAACAATAGCGGAACGCAAGATATCTTATTAGAATTAAAAAGTTCAGTGAAACATCAAGAATTCATTTTAAGAGTGAATGAAAAATGACCAAAGGGCTGAGCTCATATATAGATTTAAGGATGAGTCATGGAACATGGAAAAGTTTAATATTGCATACATTAAATTTAATAATCATTTACATTATTATTAGTTATAATGTCGTAATTTTGAACACGAAACATTTTGTTATTATATTACACAGTCATTTCATTGCATATTTAACACAAATAAGATTTTCTATTAATTTGGGTATCCCACATTTCAGCCTACGCTTCGTCCCTGCTATCTAGCCCTTTTCTATTACAAACAAGTTTATGTTTATTATTGTATATGTGTTTTCTAGTATTATTATTCGAATTTTTACCATGCAAAAATTACAGAAAATATATTTGCTTCATAGTAATATATCAGTCTTACTTGATTTGTGCTTCGGCATCCTGAAGGAAAAACTGCTTTTCTTCTGAATTAATTGCTTCACTGTAGCCGTGAGACAGGCGTATCCTACATCTCTGTTTGTAAACAAGTACATTATTGGCTTTTAGCATTATTTTTTCCGAAGTCTAGTAATTTCACATAAATTTAAATACTTCAGTTTTGTTCTTAAACACAAACTTAATTAAATAACACAGCAATAGAAATAACGTACAGCTATCAGTGACGGAACTGTTGGTAATTATGACAGGCGTGACCTTAACCCAGAGATCGCTGTGCTTAGTAACGTATGGAGGCCAAAATAACTCGGTTTAATAGGAAAAATTTCCATATTTAAATTGAACCGGAACAGCTTGC
Source organism: Metallyticus violacea (assembly GCA_030762175.1). Classification (NCBI taxonomy): domain Eukaryota; kingdom Metazoa; phylum Arthropoda; class Insecta; order Mantodea; family Metallyticidae; genus Metallyticus; species Metallyticus violacea. The sequence goes on from CM060833.1 coordinate 107,155,495, forward strand.
ACATAAGCCACATTTGTCAAATGAGTCCAGACATTTATTGTGCAATTCAATTAGAAGAAACACGAGTGGGGGGGGGGGTGGAAGAAACCAAAGAAATATAAGCCTTAAGTAGTTAATACATCAATAATAGCTAAACATTTAGTAATTCAATGTTAAGAATGGCTCCTGAATGAATCATATGCAAACAAGATGCTAACAGCTGAAGAACAACATGCTGCAATACGTCCGTTGCGTACTTTGGAACCAAAACCTTAAGCCTTTAATATAGAAACTGTTAATTGTTTACCCATGTAGATAGATTCCCAATTTTTTACCACTAGCTGTTGGGTTTTTTTTTTTTTTTTTTTTTTTTGAGTAGTGTTTAACGCCCGTTTTCACTACTGAGGCACCACAGGCGATGTACACTGATGATACATGAGATGAAATGATAAATTGGGAAAGGATATTTTTTTTTTTAAGGAAGGAAGCGTTCCAGGCCTAATAGGTACCTCCCCGGCATTTGCCAGTTATGAAGACTGAGGAAAACCTGGAAAAAACCCCAGTCAGGGAGGACGGTCCTGGCGGGATTCGAACCGCAGACCTCCCGCTCACGAGTCCGTGCCTTAACGACCTCGGCCACCCGTGGCGGTCTAGCTGTTGGTAAAGAACTGTCACATTCATTTTTCAAATATTGCTATTTCTTTTTGTCACATTCTGTTTTCACCATGTTTGATTCCGCTCTCAGCAGAACATTTAAGGTTAGGTTTTACACTTTTATTGGAACGAGGCACTAAAGTCAAAAGATCGGCAACAGAGAAATTAAAAACAAATAAGAAGAGATAAACGTTGTAAGATATATCACTATATTTCCCAGTTTTTTAAACAAGAATGAATGAAAAAAGTAACATTTTTAAAAATATTAGCTTCATAAAAAGCAAAATAAATAAATTAATTAATTAAATTGCAATAATAATTACATACAATGAATATAAAAATCAAATTTGTTAAAAGAAAAGAAAAAGTACTGGACTGTTGTTCTCTCCTTAACATCCTAAAAGAAATTACAGAGCATGTCAGTTCCTGTTCTCATGAAATTATTTTCCTTGTGTTGTAACCCTATCATGAAACAGTGAATGCCAACCACGATCCGCATGTAGACATTGAGTCAAATTATTTTCTTGTTGTGGTAATTAATATTTATTGCGGAAAAAAACACTCTACTTATATTCCAAAAAAAAATAGTCAATGTACAACAGAAGCCGTTCTTCCTTACTCTGACAAGGCATATCCCGTTAAGACAATTACAATGCTGCAGTCGTGCTCTACCGCCTTGTTCTGTTCCAGACCTCTGTGCTGCATTCACTTGTCACAATTTACATTGCAGTTCTGTGTCAAGCTCACAAGACATCATACAAAACATAAGACGATTGAAAACTTCAAGACAACAACGGAATTTTAGCAACGTAGTTACATTTGTACAAATTCTTCATTCATAGGATTTCAGTTCTCTTTTTATCCGTGATTTTTGAGAGTAAATCAAATCTTATGGTACAAAGATGGGCTTAGTTCTAGATAAGTTGGTGTTTTTTCCGCGTACCTTTCCTTCGAAGTGAATTTGAATTTCTGTTTAGCATGTCCGTCTAAATTTTTATGTTCGTGTCTGGGAATTCACCGCCAACTTCCACAAGCACAAACATTAGTTATGACCGATCACAGACTCAGTAGGAAGTCGTCGAAATAAGATATACACGTGACCCGAAACTGTACTTCTGAACAGTAAAGAAAAGGCCCCTTAGTACTGTTCCATTTTATATCTAGAAAGAAACAAATAATCGTAAATTAACTGTACCTCAAGCTACTTCGTTGTGTATCAGCTCACTTCCTCCAGAAATATGCGAGAACTGTTATATTCAACTAGAAAAGGAACAACTTGAGCAGCACAAACAAACCAAGAAACACTACACAATGTGCAAATGACATTACAATTATAAATATTCCATATTTCAAAGAGGGAGATATTGCCCTAAAAACAAAAATCCAACAATAATTCCATATTCTGCACTGCTCAAAGTTCACAACAATTCTTCATTTGGTAAAAACTGTTTACACGTTGCAGTTTACGGTAAGATGAATTCTACAGATGGCTTTAAAGTCTGCAACCAAAGGGCTGTGCGTTGTTTCTGATGATAGGTGAGCTATGCCACTGATGAAAAAGGAACGAATGAAGATAGTTATTCTTTCAGGACGAGAGGGGTGGTCATAGAGGGAAACGGCATCTGAGTTTAATGGGAGGCTTCCAAGGAGATGCAGTTGAAAAATTCTTGCAAGAGATTCAGTTCTTCCGGCTGACCATCAATAGATGAAGTGATCAAAATTGCAGTTCTTGCCAAGTTTCATGCAAATCAATGCACCGCAAGCGTTCTGTAAAAGTGTGGCAAAGAAAATTTTCAAATTTGAAAAATTCCATCTGTGAAGTTACACCTTTTGTGTCATCTAAGAGATGATGCCTTTGACCAGATTTAAATATTTGAATGGTTCCTGCACCAAATTACAGTAAAGCCTGCTTTCTTAAACGCAGGGATGTTCTCCAACAAAGTTCATTTTATGATGCTGTGAAGAACAAATAAAATTTCAAGTACTGATGGTATAGAATATTGTTTGTCCATTCCTCTTCTAACCACCAGTCAATGGAAAAATTACCTTTGTATGTTGCATGACGAAATGATTTGATCGGCAGCCATTCCTAACGGTTTATGAAAAACAGGGTATCACCCCATTTTGCATATTTTGTACGCAAGTGGTTGGACATTGCTCCAGTGCTAGGTTGCAAGAAGGGTGACCGCGCTTAATGCCACGGACTTTGCTGTATTGGAAATTTGGCAATATTACGTGTATGCTGTGAAAATTTGGATATGAATAATTTGTGGAAAAGGATAACTATCACAACGACTGGTTTGAATGCTCAAATGTTAATGAAAAAAAAAACATCGTATCAGGATGTATTGAGATTGGAGACAGACATACTGAGCACATTTTACATTAAGTAAATGTGTTGTTTAGTTAGTTCTCCTATGGTTCCAGACCTTATAAGCACCCTGTAATTACTTTAATAATGGTTTACATTTTCTGCTTTAAAGAAGTACCACTGCTGGTCTTACAGTAACAAGATGCACATCACTTTGTGACAATTACGGTATGAAAAGGTGAGATAGAAAAATATCAATCCCTGAATCTTTCCTTAAAATGTACTTATATTCCTTTTAAATCACACCCAAGATGATAGTACAATTTTCGCAACGTTTCCTATGTGCTGAAATCCCAAAAGGTCAATTTGTCCTAAAGTCTCTGGTTTGTGTTGGTTAACAGCGGATGGTGCGTCATGCCTGAAGGTATGTGACGAAACAGAATGAATTTCCTGTACACATCCTCGGCCACCGTCTGTCAATCACAGTGGAATAAAAAAATCTTCTCCGGAATTATCCGTCTTGAAGTAATATGATAAATAAGGCCACTTAGTTACATGAAGCCGGCAACTTTTAAAACTTACACAGAGTCCCTTAACATCTAGCAGGAGAATCTCTTTCTCGCTCCCTCTCTCTCAGAATATAACGTTTGCCTAAAGATGTAAAATTATATGCCAAGCTAACCACCTTACTGCGAATACAAGCTATGATTATTTTGTCGGAACAACTTACTAACTCTGGTTCACACATAGCTGTTAAATCTCGTGTGTTACACTACCCTTGGAGCTGGTAGGAGTCGAACAGAAGCAGAACTCTGGCAGCGTTGACAGGATAGCTTCCTTTCCTGCCATAATTTTTAGCACATCTCATAAAAATACTACACTCTTATTGTAGCACCTATGAATTGAATGAATGAATAGTGTTTAACGGCCGTTTTTGCTACAGAGGCACCACAGGCGATGGACACTGGTGATACATGAAATGAAATTATTTATTGGGAAAGGATTTATTTTTAAGGAAGGAATCGTTCCAGGCCTGAGTTTAGGGTATCTCCCCGGCATTTTCCATTTATGAGGACTGAGGAAAACCTGGAAAAACTTCAGTCAGGGAGGACAGTCCTGGCGGGATTCCAACCCCAGACCTCCCGCTCATGAGTCCGCGATTGAACGACCTCTGCCACCCGTGGCGGTTCCAATGAATTGAATGCGTGGTTCTAGGAGTTTAATAACACTGTCGTTTTTCCTTTCAAAAGAAACAAAGTAGATATTTTTAAGTACTTAGTATAAAAACAAAGTGAACAATTTTGTTTGCGGGAAGTGTAAATATGTAATGTCGATTTACAAAGGAAATATTAAATGTTTCCTTAATATGAGCATTGTTTTCCTAAACGTAAATTACCTCTCATTCTAAAATGAGGGACGTGATAACAAAATATTGTATTGATTACAAATATCATTTACAAAATTATAATACTTATATTTTACCTATGCAGTCAAGTACATGAATTCATAATATACTGTAAAAGTTCGCACCCATGCTGAACTAAGATTTCTTCAATTGTTCTGTAAGCTGTCTATGTTTTAGGGCAAACTGACATTAAGTGCTTCGAGATAGGCATTGAAGCAATTAGTGCGCGAACGTCGCCCCTTGCTCCATCACTTGTTACCAGTGGAATGTCGAAATTAATGTAAAATCTAATACGCTAAACACAGCACGAAAATGGGTCTTGTTAGTGCACTCATAAAATTTTTTCACGTTCAGAATGGTGACATTGTAACTATCAATAATGTAAGCCATAATTAAATTACATGGAATATTAAAAAGAACTTTCATGACTTACATTAAATATTTTTCTGTATTTTTTTCTCCTTTAGCTATGCAAATATATCAATCCCTTTTGAAATGGTTTCTTGACGTTTCACTGTACATTTTAATCGTCCTTTTCTCTATAAACTAATAAGATACCATGTCGTTCCCCTGCAGGTGACAATTACATAAAAATAGAGGGAAAATAAAGTGTTGCCAACCTATCGCACGGGCCGTGGTCCCGCGTAAACTAAAATACGATTATAAAAATTTTAAAAATATAAGTTATAATAAACTACATTTACTGTTAAAATAAAAAAGTTACATGACTGCATGTTACTACAATGCGACTAAAAATAATGAAATGTGTTTAATTTTTCAAAATATCATCTGCATTCTGTTTCTTCTGTTAGGCTTCAGGTTTTACAAATCCCAGAAGATGGCAGACATAATCAGATGGCCGTGACGAGGCTAGCGTACACAGTAACGAAAAATCCATGATATTCCCTTCGCCTATTTTAGACAGTAATTTGGAAAATTAATAATACGCAGGGGAAAGGCTGAGTCTTCGACCAGCAATCTATGTCAAACATTGCAACAGTTCAAATAAGAAAATATGTAAATTTGTGAATAAACATTGAACGCATATGAGTCAACAAACTCATTTTGGGCAAGTCTTTCAGTCTTACTGGACTGGTTGTTTTTCATTGTCTTGAAGAGCGTATTTTATTAGTGATTAGCAATTTTAATGAGTCTGGTGTTCCAAAATAGTGTTCCAGTTGTTAGGCTTCCAACTCCGACAGCGGAGCAAGTGCCGCCCACTACTGAAGCTGCTAAGTGCGTCACTAGGTAAGAGGTCACTGTAGGCCACGCGACCTAGTCTGCATTGCTGCACTTTCGCACTCTCGTCTCACATTGCGGAAACAATTAGGTGTGGATTACCTTCTCTTTCTTGCACTTGTCCTGTTGCTTTTATTTTTGCCCCACAGTTTTTTTTACTAGAGTGCTAAGTCGCTCTTTGGATATTTAAATACATTCATATAATATATTCTCGTTCTGTACAGTTTTGACTGTATGTGTCTATTTTATTTTTTTAATTGCTTTTTCCAGGTTCTTCAGTTTCTTGTGTCTTGTGCGATTGCTCCATATGCGTAATTTGCTCTTCTGCTCTCGTAATTTAGTTCCGTTCTCTCTGTTATCTATAACTCTAACTAAAGGGTAAGATCTGAAATACTCATTGCTTCATAGATATAATTATTGTCCCGTTATACTTTGTTATTTTACTTTCGTTTCTGTAGGTGTATAATAATACTAGACATTGGATGCTACAGGTCTGATGACCTACTAACCGGTCATGCACTTGGAACGGAAATTGAACTACATTTCAGGTTTCTGCTATAGAAATACAGTAAATCAAAGGACCTACAGAGTGGAGTTTATGTGTGGTATTTACTCCTGCAGTTTATGCATCACATAAACACTGTGCCTCGTCATATTATAATGTAGTTTTCTCAACCTCAATATAGCATCATCCTGAGAAAGCAACATTTAGTACAGTTTAAATGTTGTAGTAGTTATCAAATATCGCAATTGCTCTACGAGATTAATTTTCAACATGATATTTTGTATAATTCTAAACGTGTAGAAGAAATGTTTCTGACATATGTTTTTTTTTTTATTTTTTTTAATTTTTTTTTTTAATCTGGAGCTCTTGCCCAAAGGAGTAGTTTTTGGGTTCCAACTTGTGGATTAAACTTTTTAATATTATAATTTAACTAGTAGTTCCCGACTGTCATGACAAAGATGAATCCTGGCAAAAATAAAAAGGTTACACCATATTATTTACTAGATAAATTTAAGTTTAAGCGATGCAATCATTACAACAATGAAAATTAAGGCTAGTGTTAGAATGAGAAAATGATGCAGATAAATTGCTCGTTTGCACCAAGAGCTCGCAATGAACTCAAACTCTGAATTCGAAGTGAAAAAGAAACGTCAATGGTGATTTTATTTGTTTATATAAGAACGTTGTTTAACATTTCTAGCCATTAGCGCCCCATTCAATTCATAGGTGAAACAGCCGATATATTTTTCTCAGAAGCCTTTTCTCCCAGACTTGAAGTTTATTTGCCTGCAGTAAATCTCCGACAAGGCGGCAACGGTTTTTCTTCCTTTCCAAAGGAAGCCATGTGCTGGCGACTTGAACGGGATATAATCATTCATGGCTTTCAATGTACACATTGCCACAATACAACAGATCACTTTAATTTGGATTGATTATCCCTAATTGACATCATCTTAATAGTGTCGTTTTGCTTTTTTAATGGCAAAATCATGCTACTTCTTTTGAATGTGATCCGCCAGAGTTCTCATGAAAACTTTCATTGGATGGAAGCCATGCTGATCATAGCAAGTGCAATTTACTGTATGTATATTCTTGATATCACAATTTTGGTCCACTGCCAAAGAACGGCTTAAATGTTTCGGAATCGGAATGTATGCTTTGTACAGTGTGTCCTGAGAAAAGGTCCCAATATTTACAGAGGCGGTGGTATGTGACAAAACAAGAAAGAAAGTTCCTACAACCATTGGTCGTAAACTTAATATCTTCTGAGCTATGATCTTATTTTGTCTTATCCTCTAAGTATATACTCCGAGCACTTTGACAGGAAAAATCGAAATGGATGCCGGTCATATGGAGCAAATGTTGTGGAGAGAATATCAAAGGCAGTGGTGATAGTTAATGATAGTGCTGGTAAACCATACAGCAACTACTGCCTGTATAACTACTGGAACCTTTTCAGGACACTCTGTATGTATTATAAGGATAATCAGTAAAATAGTTTTATGCAAATGAAACGCTCTTTCTCGATTGGGAGCCTAAACATTTTCTCTTCATAACCAACAATTAGCATACAGTAGATTTTGAGTGCATGGTTAGAATCACAACGCATTGTTGTGAATGCCTAAAGCGACTGGATAAGTGTATAGCAATTTCATAAAAATAAATAAACATAATACATACGGCATAATTTGAAATATGTTTATTGAGAAACGACATATATTAACAAAATATTTCATAACTAAAGAATGGAGTGCTCACGTTCATATTGTAGTATTTATTTAATTAATTAAGGACCATTTTAACATCTCCGGTCATCAGCGTTCCATTCAATTCAGGAGTGAAACTGGAGATAAATTTTGCTCAGAGGCCTCTTCTTTCAGGCTTGAGATTCTTTTACGTGCCGTAAATCTACGACACGAGACCCACGACTTTACTTCCCCTCCTAAGGAAACCCTACTTAGGATTTTTACACTCTAAACAACCCATCAACTTGACCGGGATTGAACGGACCTTGAGTCTCGAGGTAAGTATGGTTACCACCAGAACGGACATATACAAGTATAATGACATAAGAATTATTTCAAGAGAGTAAAGAATGTGAACAACGTCTAGATATAAAATTGTATATACCTTCGAAATGGAACTGCCCTTTGAGGCCTCTCACTATTTTCATTGGGTGCAAATTAATATGAGCAAATAATAAGATGTCTTTGTTTAGTGTTTTCACCTTTGCTGACGTGTTTTTCTTCTGCATTTTCTTGTCAAATCACTTCAACAGAATGTGAGTCAATTAATTCCAACAGTACAAAGTAACGTAGAGGAAACAAAGCCAAAGAGCTAACGATAATATCTATCTGGTCAGTAAAGCCAAGATGGACTCCTGTAAAACAGGTCTTGGGTGGTAGGATAAACTAGCTGAAGCTAATATTATGGTACATGATTCTCAATAGTGCAATGCAATTATAAAGAACAATTTGTAACAGCATAAAATTAAGCATAAATTACTAAACAGAGAGGTAGGAAACGTTTTCTCCGAAAAAAATATATCAGAGTATAAAATGAGCTGAGGTCAGGAAATGGCAAACACTTTCCCAAGCACGTTTTTCGGGCAATCAAACATCCAGATAAAATAATGTTCTGAAGGTGCTTTTGTGGTTTCTAATAATAGAGAGCAGAACGGCATCCTGAAGCAGTAAATGTTCTTCAGTAGGAACATGTCAACTCTCACGTTTTCAAGAAAGTGATCAAATCATGAACTCCCCTGACAAAACTCTATTGAGGGTTTAAAGGGTCTACATAGATACAAATCCAGAAAAATCAACTGCTCGGTTAAAGAAAGGCTTATCTGTATTTTAGCTTTTATCTGGCTCTATGATAAAGAAATTCAGGAAAAGTGCAAAGTGTTGGTAGTTTCAATGCAAAAATGGATGCAAAAATTAACTAAGCTAGAGGAGCATATAAAAAGTAATAGGTATATCAAATTGAATTCATTAAAGATGTAATGTTTTGACAAGTGATTTACTTTAAAATAGTTCTGTTCGCTAATTTGCATAAGATTATACACGGCAATTAGAAAAAACAAGGGTATAATCTTGCATAAATCCAAAATTAAAAATATGCAACAAGAATGAGGAAACAGTCACACCCATGAAACTGCGCCGAGGTAAAATTGCATCAAGAAATACAGAACGTTCTGAATTTGCTACAGATAACATACTATTAGTATTACTATTCGCGTATCTATATCTTGGGTGTAACCAGGCAGAATATTAAAGTGTGTTGTTCTAGGATTGACCTTCCTCACACCGGATGTGCCAACACAGCTGTCCGGTTGCATTGACCCACAACAGGGAGAATTCAGGACACTCACTTTCCTCGTCTCTCAGGATTACAGTCAATTAATTTTGTTAACGCCCTCGCGGCTATCAGCACGTCCTACTTCATATTGTTCCTAGTTGCTATTAGTTAAAGAAATGTATGTATTTCTCATTATTCATTATCGTGGTTCAAAGTGTCTTTCTGTTACTCTGAACAGAAGAACATCGGCAAGTTTTTGAATGGGAGTATTTAATCACGTTTTCAGCATCTGCTACATAACTTCAAAAGGACTTTTCTCTGTAATTTATTGCCGTATAAGTATCTTGATCATACAGCTTTTATATTGCAATGATACGACGCTAAATAGTTCAGTACTTCACAGCAAAGTTTGGTGGAGACAAACACAAAGTTTTTCCGTAAACATTTAAAATCTGCACATGGCAAGCCGTAAGAATCCGGAAAGATTATGCAGCTGGGCTTCTCACTAGGAGCTAGGAAACTAAAGATTGCAATCATTCAAGAAGGTTAGGAGTGCTATGTCCTTTATGCATAACGTGGAGCTTAAAATATCTGAGTGCTTTCTTAAGGTGGATTATAAAAAGTCGCATTCTTCTAAGCCTTCGTTTTCAATCGTTTCCTCATTTTTAGGAAATCTTACAGCAAGAGCACTAGTTTCAATATTTCATTAATATTTTTATTTAAATAAGTCTCAGATACGATCTGGAATTGGCAGGAAAATGATTTTATATATATCAAAGGGATGTGGTACAGTGAATATGGTAAAAATACTCAATGTTTGCATATTTATATTGTTAATAGTTTACTTCATAATATATCAGGTAGTAGTTACGTTAAAACGGTACCAAAGAATGTTTAAATATCATTTAAAAGTCATATGTCAAATAGTGACACGCCCCTTTGTGTGCTGTAGTTCCTTACTTCAAAATATTACAGTTGTATTTTGGAACTGCCGGTTTCCTCTGGTAGGCATATTTATGCATTGCCTACCAGAAATGGATGCTCACAGATTGTCAACTGTTTCCAACTCACTGTTGCTGTTTCCTATTAGTTTTGTTTTCAAACTAGCTGGAAAAGCTTGCAAAATGCCAAGAGATAAACCTTTAAAAACAGCGTAAAGGAGACCCTGGAAGAGGTAAAACAAATCCTGTAATTAATGTACATATACCTATTAGTAATATTAATGATATTATGTGGAAAATGTAAACATTCACGATAGTTATGGGCTTAGGTTAGGTGAGTCACATGTTGAATCAAAGGATTAAAACATCTCTAGAAGAAAGAGTTTGTAATGGTAGTAAGGAAATAAGCGACCCAGAAGATAGAGTAATAAGTAGAAACCATATAACAAAGTTGATTTCACTGTCAAGTGCTATGAACAATTTTGTTAAACGGAACTTCTATGATGAAAATGGCAGTATTGTGTAGTTTTATTTATTTCAATTTTACACAATCTTGTTTTTAAGCAATATTGCTACCTATAGCTCAGAAAAGATTTATGGTAGGAACATGAAATTTTAACAGGTTACTGCATTAGGTATGTTTAATCGATTTACTTTTTTAATTTCTTACTCAATATTTGTGTTAGTTATTAAATTAAAACCTCATAAAAATGTATAAAATATATGCAATTCATAAAATATCTACCTATAAAATAAATGTTCATATATACTAATGCTATTAAAAGTCAGCAGACACAAAACATATTCACTGATGCATGTACATAATTTTCCATACTGCTGGTTCTTGTGCAGTAAGTACCTAAACATGACAAAATTAACACGAAGATAAGGGGTGTCACCTCCCCTTAATTTAAACTTTCACAGTGTATATAATCAGTAGTATGGCCAGCTTCCACTAATGGAGCAAAGAACCTGGATTCTGAAGCTTTGACTTTGGTATTCCGCACATTGCATGCAATGCTTTCCTGTCTCTCCCAGTGTGCAATGATATTACTCCTACACTGTTTCATTGCAACGAATACAGAACAGCTTGAAAATGTAAGCAAGAATGATTTGCAAAGACCGGCATGCAGGGAACCGCTCTATTGTCTGCAGTATTGTTCCTCTAGCTGACATAATTTCAATTGTTGACATCTAATAATATGAGGAGGGTCAATAAAGTTCTCCCTTCCATAGGTGGCTGAACAATTGCCAAGATAAATGTCATTTTTACATTGGTACATAATGTCTTTGGCATTCATTAAAAATATTAAGTCATTATTTGAAATAGTTTATTTAATGCAGCTTTCTAAAGCTAACGATTGTGGCTATTCCATAAAATGGATAAAACTGAGTTTCGTGATAAAATTCTCCGTAAAAAGTTTTAACTCCAAAGGAAAACACATGCCAATTTTTAAACTTTAATAGGACTGTTCTCCTTCATTTTCAACGTTCAAAAAATGGATAGCTGAATTTACACATGGTCCTAACAGCCTTGAAGATAACTCATATGAAGGACGTCCAATAACAAGGAACAACATCATAATTCATTAAACAAACAAACATTATATGTAATTAGAAAACCGGCAAGTTACAAGGGGCGTTCTAAAAGTCCTCGGCCTGATCAAGAAAACACAAGATTTAAGAGATTTTTTAAAATGTAATTATCTTGCAAATCAATATCTACAGTTAATTTATTTTCAACTTTTAATACCCTCCAAATAGAGAGCGGAGGAGGCAACCCTTCCTTTGGGGAAATACAAAGGAAGGCTATGATGTATAACCTAAAGTTGGCAGCCCCAACATACATCTTACCCTGCAGAACGCTAGTTACGTGCTCAGGGGAAATTTAATTACTAAAAGTCTCACAAGTAGAAACAGGACGGTCCAAATGATAATGACAACCCCAGTCAGCCAACGGAATAAACGATTAGGAAGAGCGGAAATAAGGAAAATAGCAGTATGGAATCCCAGAGGAATAAATAACAAAGAAATCGAGCTACAAAAAGAACTAGAGAAAATGAATATAGACATCGCTGTAATACCAGAAACAAAAAAGAAATTAAAAGGATCATTAGAACTAGAAAAGTATCTAATGTTTTATCAAGGTGTGCCACAAACAAAAAGAGCTGCAGCGGGAATAGCAATACTAATAAGAAAAGAACTGAAAAATAAAATACATAGTTACGAATTTGTAAATGAGCGAATAACCAAAACAAGAATAAAAATAACAAGAGGATACTTACAAGTGATAGGAGTATATAGCCCAGAAGAAGGGAAAACAGAAGACTCAATAGAATTTTACGAAATGATACAAAAAGAAATAAACAAAAGTAATCCAAATGACTATTTAATAATAGCAGGAGATATGAATGCCAGAGTAGGAAATAAACCAATATCAAAAATAATGGGCAAATATGGAGAGGATACACTAAACACCAATGGAAAAAGACTAATAGATTTTGCAAATTTCAATAATCTGAAAATAACAAATACTTTTTATCCACACAAAGATATACACAAATACACGTGGTGCGCCAGAGGTCACAAAGGTATAATAGATTATACAATAGCAAATCAAAAAGGAGCTGAGATAGTTCTAGATACAAGGGTATATAGAGGAAGTGATATCACCTCAGACCATTTCCTTTTAATTTCAAAATTAGCAATACCAGCTAGATGGAGAAAGCAACGAGCAAAGAATTACAAAACTAATCAAGAAAAAGATAAATATACATTTAAGACTCAACTACTGAGTGAGGAATCAATAAGAGGCCTATATAAGAAAAGACTAGATATACTCATACAACACAAACCAATAAGTAAAAATATAAACCAAGAATGGGAAGAGATAAAGCAAACGATAATACAAGCAGCAACAGAAGCATTAGGTACAAGAAAAATAAACAAAAGAAAGAAAGGCTTAAAAATTTGGAACGAAAATATTGCGCAAATAATAAAAGAAAAGAAAGAAGCCTACATAAAACACTTGAGTCAAAAAACAGAAGAAACCCTAATAGAATACAAAATAAGAACAGCTATTGCAAGAAAAGAAGTATGAAAAATTAAAAGGGAATCGTGGGATAAATATATAGCAGACTTAGAAAATGATGTACACGGTAACCAACAGAGAGCCTACAAAATTCTAAAGCACCTAAATAAAGAAGAAAAAGATTATATAAAATTAAATAGAATAACAAGTGAAGAATGGTTACAATATTTTCAGAATTTGTGGACAAAAAAAAAAAAAAGAAACAGAAGAAGAAAACGAAGAATTTACAATGGAAATAAATGAAGAAGTGAACCCTATCACATACGAAGAGCTACAGCTTACCTTAGATAAGAACTGCAGGAACAAAAAAACGCCAGGAATAGACAATATTAACAATGAACTAATCAAACATGCCTCAGAAAAGCTAAAATATAGATTACTGGCATTGTTTAATATATGCTGGAAGTTTGGCTATGTACCAGAACAATGGAAAATAGCATTAATATGCCCAATATTCAAAAAAGGGGATAGAAATAACTGCAGTAATTATAGAGGAATAAGTATATTGAATACTTGCTATAAACTATATGCAGCAATAATAAAAAATAGATTAAATATCATAATGGAAAATATAGTACTAGAAGCTCAGAATGGGTTTAGAAAAGGAAGATCCTGCATCGACTGTGTATTTGTCCTAAATCAAATAATTGAAAAACACAGAGAATATAATATTCCCACATATATAGTGTTTTTAGATTTTGAAAAAGCTTTTGACAATGTACATAGAAATATACTATGGCAAATAATGGAAAACAAAGGCATACCAAAACATTTGATAACAATAATTAGAGAGCTATATAAGGACAACTTGATAATGATCGATTCAAATCAAAATAGAACACCGACAATAAATAAGGGAGTTAGACAAGGGTGCCCATTATCACCCACATTATTTAATTTATATATAGATGACATTGTCAGAGAATGGCAGAATAATTTAAATGTACATTTTAAAATAAACAATATAATTTTAGATGTAATGTTATTTGCAGACGATCTAGTTTTAATAAGTGGCTCAGAATTAAATATGCAAAAAGCTCTATTTCAAATAAATAAAATAAGCCAAAGATATAAAATAAAAATATCACCAAATAAAAGCAAAGTAATGGCTTTTAGAGGACCAGAAACAATAAGAGCAAAAATAATAATACAAGAGACAATATTAGAACAAATAAACTGTTTCAATCATCTAGTCTGCAGCGTCTCATACACAAAAATGATGATATAATAAACAAAATAAATAAATTTAACCAAATATGCGGCACCATCAAACAAAACTTAAAAACCACGAGGAAAGTGACAAAAATAAAATTTTATAAAGTGATGGCTGTTCCAGTTTTAACATATGGGTCTGAATGTTGGACAATGACCAAACAAATAGAGAAAAGGTTAGAATCAGCAGAGATGCGCTTCTTAAGACATGTAGCAGGATATACATTAAAAGACAGGAGAAGAAGTGTAGATATACGAGAAGAACTAAGAATCTTTAATCTAATAGAAAGAATTAAAGAAAATCAAAAGAACTGGAAACAACATGTGGAGAGGATGGAGGAAAACCGCTATAGTAAACTGGTTTTAAGATATACACCAAAAGGCCAAAGAAACGTTGGCCGACCCAAAAGAAGATGGACAGAGCAGTTCTAAATTGTGAGACCGGAACAAGCCAATAAAGGCTTAAACCGTGATTGATGATGATGATGATGATGATGATGATGATGATGATAATACCCTCGGTAAAATAAGATGAGTCCAACTGTGAAAAATAAGCCTCGTCTCAGCTTCAACCTCATCCTTTGATGTGAATCTTTATCCACCCAGCCATCTCTTCATGTTTGAGAACAGAAAGTAATTGCCGGGAGCCAAATACGGTGAATATGGGAGATGTGAATGCAATTTGAAGTGAAAGGCATGCAGTTTGTAGCAACAGTTCCAGATGTGTGTGAAGATGTATTATCTCAATGAAAGATACGTGTGGACGTTTAGTGTGAATAGAATCCTTCAGTTGGTCCAGTAGTGAAGCGTAATACTCCTTGGAGGTAGTCTACAAGCACAATAGCATCCCAGAAATCTGTAAGCATTAATTTTCCTGCAGATGGAACAGTTTTTGTTTTCTTTGGTGCACTTCCACCTGTTGCCATCCACAGTTGGACTGTTCCTTCGTCTCTGGCGTGTAGTGTTATGAAACGTCGTAGAAACTTACTGCGTTTAAACCAAGTCAGAACACTCTTACGAAATGTTCATTCCAATGTGTTTTTGGTCCGTTGTTAACAAACGCGGAACTCATCGAGCGAAAAGCTTTCTCATACCCAAAACTTCGTGTAAAATGTAGCGGACACGGCTTATTGAAGTCTTTGCAATGTTACCCAACTCGCGTACCTTCAATCGACGATCAATGAGTACAGCACTGTGGATTTTTGTCACAATCTCGTCGTCGTAGCAGTTTTTGGGACGCCCTGGGCGCTCATCTTTTCTGGACGCGCAACAAAGCTTGAATTCAGCAACCGTTTAACCGTTGAAAAAGAAGAGGGGGAAACCTTTAATGTGGAATCTAACACTTTTGTGTTTCTGTTGCGTTACACCCTTCAAAACTAAGTACTTTATCACAGTTTTATCCATTTTGTAGAAAATGTTAACTCGTTTGTTTACACAATTGTCGCAAACAAGTGACTACACTTACGCGTGTGAAACTTTACATCACGGCACCAAAGGTTGGTATTTAACAACTGTCATAGTAATTTGGCCAACTTCATGACATCCCTGAGTCAGCCGAGAACTTTTAAAATACCGCCGCTCGTAAAGTACATGATATTGTTAAGCCTTAAGCGTTTCAAAGAAACTTGCAGGTTATATTTAACATGTGAAGAAAGTTTTGCGAAAGATGGATGTCGCGATTGCTAACAGCAGATAAAAAAAATCATTCGTGCAGTAGAGTTTGAAGTATTCTAACAGCGACGAAAATAGCTTTGTGCGTTGAATTATAATCGTGGATGAGACTAGATCCATCCTTACACACCAGCATGCAATCAAAACAGTGGGCATTTGTTCAGCGCCAAAGAAGACAAAGGCAGTCCCATCTGCAGGGAAGGTTGTGGCATCCATCTTCTGAGATGCTAGTGGAATTTTACTAATTGGTTATTTTCATAAGAGAAAAACCATAAGCGGAAAGAATTATTCTAATCTTCTAAACCAGTTAGGTAAACATTTGGAGAAAAGGCTCGATTTGTGGAAGTAAAATATTTTCATCCAATTACCTGCTTACAAAAGAATTTTAGAGACGGGAGAAATTTAGAGATTTGACGTTTGAATTTTTGAGCATCCATCGTATTCTCCAAATTTGGTTTTCTCTGACTTCCATGTGATTCCAAAACTGGAACTCTTTCTCGCTTGTTAGGGGTTTTCGTCAAATCAAGAAACAACTGCGGCTGTAGTAGAAAAGTATTTTGCACAACTTCCGGAAAACCACCTAATGGTATTGGAGCATCGCTGGATAAAAAAATAAAAATAACATTCAAGTTAAAACTCATTCCTTCTTTGACCGAGACTTTTCAGATCGATATCATATAATAAAATTTGAATATAAAAATACATTGGGATTAGAAAACGTGTTTCATTTATTGTTCTGAAAATTAAATAAATAAAGAGAACAGATAAACGTATAAAAGGCTTTATAGAGCTTCGTACAAAAAGTAAAAGTAACTAAAATTGAAGTTTTATGAAATAACGCTCATCTCTGAATCATATGACAAAGAAAAATAAGAACATAATATATAATAAAATATAAGGTGCGCTTTTAAAATTAAATGGAGGTTAAACATTAAATGAAACGAGAGATACATAAAAAAGTACCAGAATGCTGTCTTATTGGCTCTAATGGATACTAGTAGTAATTTGTGCAAAATACGGTAATTAATACATCAAAAAAGCTTTCTAAAGCAAGACATGGTAAGATCAAAGTTGAAAATTGCTCAGAAGAATTTTGTATTGTTATTTTGTAACAAAAAAAAAAAAACACTAAACTTATAGTTCTTTTATACAACCTTGAGATCTCATAGAAATGAAATAAACGTCAACTCTCGTTGCGTGCATAACCTGGAAAGGCTCCGGTTTTATTCGACTGAATGTTGTTGCTTACAAAGTTGAAGAAATGTTTTAAGCATATTATATTTATAGAGAAAAATATACATTAATGTGTGAAAATGTGATGTTATGTCAATATCAAACAACATCTGCAGTAATAGTACTCTCATGGAGAAATTCCAGCAGCGATAATAGGTCATTTGGTCACAGTATAAGAATATTTGCTAATGCTATGGTAAGCTGTTGGTAAATGGCAGGCAAGTGAAGTTTCGTGTGAATTCATGAATAGTGCACCATTTCATTTTGTCTTAACTGAATGTAAACAAAATTAACATTGTACACTATTACAACTGCTGCCATTGGAAAATAAAATTTAAATTAAAAGGCTGGGTAGATCAACTCCAAATATTGATTTGAGTAAAACTGTGATTTAAAAACAAAGGAAGTATTCACTGCTTTCTGTAGAGACATACCTCATTTTGCACATTCCAGACTTTCATCATAGAGTCATCGATTAGCTGTTTATATGAAAGTCAGAAGAATTGTTTTAAAACTGCGTTACATCGACGTTTTTATTGAATTCTCTCTCCCTTTCTACTGTAATTGTTAAGTCACGCACGTAAGAATGTTAATTCTAATTATTAAGATTCTAATCGTTTGCAATCTAAATTCAGCAGCAGTAGTAAAATTGTGCATCCCGGGTTTATGCTGCCGTCAGCCACCGCTGGCTATAAATCGCAAAAACTCAAATGTGAGGTTGCTAAACAATACATAGTGACAGGTCGCCATGTTTTCTATGCAACACAGCTTTCTCCGAAGCTAACTTGGGTCAGTTAACACTTTTTTACGTTTTCTCAAAAGAGAAAAATTAATTTTTTGTTTGTTTTTGTTTCCCTCAAATTACCCAATGCTAATTTTTTATTTATTTATGGACGCTCTTTAACATCTCAGATCATCAACGCACCCAATGTTAAGGGTGTATAGATATCCTTTGAACCAGAAAGAGTGCTCAATGAAAACAGTGTAAAAGATTATGGACACTTTTTTTTTTTGGATCTTTCACGAATTTGTAGAAAACATTCTTGGAATAAAAGAAGTTTGGTAGCCATGCCCTGCTCTCGTAGCTACTGGAATGACGGACGGTACTGCGCAGACGCTGTTGGAGGAGAAATGTGACCGCTGCTTTTTGCACACTGAATGACGGGAAGCGGCAGCGATTACTTTGCACCAATAGCATTACGAAAATTGTGTTTCATGCTGTTATTTATTTCATTACAGAGTGCTTTCGTGCCGCGAAATTTCAAGTTTAATGAAAGTACTTAAAACGAAACAGGTTTATTTCAGTTTTAAATGAAAGAGTAAATAAAATTAATATTTTGCTTAAACATGCATGTATTTAAAGTAAACTCCAAAAGGGATAATACTTTTAGTTGAACTATCGATGAAAGGAAATAAAGCATTGTTTTAGTAACCAATTTATAAAACGAAATATTTTATTTAGTAATTTAGAATATACAATAAACATAAAATAATTGCGCTATTTAAACCTTCAATGTGTCGCCATAATTGCTTGCATGTGTGAAAAAGTGAAGCTCTAACTGAACAATCAACTACTGTGTTAATCTTATTTACCACCGGTTTGCAAGGCACTGTCGCTACATGAACTCCGGTTTAAAATTACGATTTATAGAAAGCAAATAGCGAAACGTGGCGCTTAAAAAAGAAAATGAGCAAAATAAAAAATGCTACCTAACTGTGTTCTATCATTCAAGGTGTCTTATGTCGCATTCCCTATGTGTTTAGATTATAAGGTCATGAAAAGTGCGCAAAATTATTTATTTTGTTGAAATACTTTTTTCAAGGTCTAAAATGCATTATATTTGTTCACTTGTATCTATATATAGAGTCATCTTCTTAGTTGATGACATCTACCCGTCCACCCAATATACAGAATGTTTCAGAATTCGACTGCACAAATTTGAAGGATTGGAGAGGGGTCATAGAAAATATTTTGAGATAGCTCGGACGATAGTCAGAGATGCTTCCAATTAAAACCAGGCATAATTCAGATTTATTGTGCAAAATATTCGTTATGCTCCCTTAGTGGAGAAACCTTGGATTCATAGTCAGTGGTTATTCATTTTCAATGATATGGGTATCGCTGTTTTGCTAACAATTTGCTTCTGGCAAAGATATGTGTACGCCTCTGATAATACTGAAAAGCATTTGTGACTATGCAAACTAATTATACGAAAGTTCCTTGTTATCTGTTTTGTTCAGTTAGCAAATTGTATGACTTCTCGGCAGGTTATAGATGGTTCGGAACCTATGCCTCACTTATATATATATATATATATATATATATATATATATATATATATAATTTTAATGAAACATAAAAATAAAGAAACATTATTAACAATGTAACAAATTAACACTAATAATAAAAGTAGATAAAGATAAAACACAGAGAAAGAATCACACTTGACACTGCTATATTTCCTACTACTGCGAGTTCTTCAATGGCAAGAAGCTAGACCTAAGATGTAATAAATAATAAAGTATTTTAGAAAACACAGAAATAAAATTAAAAGAAAAAATGATAAATAGTAAAGAAGTCAAAAGCAACACACGCAAAAGCAAAACACACAAAAGCAAATAAAGCCTAATAAGCAAAGTTAAAAGCAGCACCAGAGGTGCAAACAATATTAATGAAACATAAAAATAAAGAAACACTATTAACAATGTAACACATTAACACTAATAATAAAAATAGATAAAGATAAAACACAGAGAAAGAGTCACACTTGAAACTGCTATATTTCGAACTACTGCGAGTTCTTCAATGGCAAGAAGCTAGACCATTGCTTCTTGTCATTGAAGAACTCGCAGTAGTTCGAAATATAGCAATTTCAAGTGTGACTCTTTCTCTGTGTTTTATCTTTATCTACTTTTATTATTAGTGTTAATTTATATATATATATATATATATATATATATATATATATATATATATATCTGTGTGTGTGTTTTTTTTCGACACTTGTTTTTCTTTAATAGTCATAGATCCCGTACCTCCTACTTTCCCCACCAGTAATCTCAGAGACAGGGAGATGGCGGCTGTTGTTTTACACAAGGCACGCACCCCTCCAGGCTTAAACATCTCTCTCTAAACTTCTCCCACCAGACGGAAATTTTATTCCGTCTAAGTTGGTCTCCCTGCCCGCCAGCCCAGCAGGCTGTAAGGCACACAAGCATTTGCTGGACACAGTCCTTGTACTCCTATCACGTGATCAAGAGCCTACAGTAGGCTCGAAATATCGTAACATCAGCAGTGTTCTACAGTGCCCCAAGTCTTCAGCAGAGTCCTACATTGTTTCTACAGTGCCTCTAACAATTTTATATAGTGCTTTTATGTGTTTCTTTCTTTAAATGTGGCACGCCTCTGTGTATTTTAGTTATATATACATTTAGTTTAACTGCTTATAGTTTGTGACATGAAAATGTGGCACGCCTCTGTGCATTTTAGTTATATATACATTTAGTTTAACTGCTTATAGTTTGTGACATGAAAATGTATTAGTATGAATAATGCTAAAAGTTTCTACTCATTTTTTATTTCCAAAATAAGGAAACCAACAAAGAAAGGGAAGGGAGCATCCAACCAGAAATTGCTGAATACTAAATCCTAGCATCTAGCAGGATGCCAAATTAACAACGAGAAACTTCAACACTATCGCAACAAAAGTGTTAAAAGTACCGTGCATGCAGTATTAGCCTAGGGTGATAGCGGTAGGCCACCAAGGTCTTAATTTTGGAAGAAATAGGTCAGAGGGAGACAGCAAAGCTTTGCGAAAATGAACTGGTTTTCCATTTCATTGCTTCGTACGCTTACCTAGTATAAGCTTTGACCACCCGTACGTCCACAAGGAGCATTTTCGGTCCATTCAAGAATAACTATTATTCATTTGCAGAGATTGTCCATATGCGTTTAATGTATAGTAAAGCTAGAGGACGTGCATCCTGTAGCTGCTTAGCTATATCGGGAAATATGCCCAGATAAACGATTTCCTCACTGAGCACCTTTCAGTTTATGCATACTAGAAATGAACCCCTATCAGTTCATACACCGGATGCTTATGCAAATCGAACCCGACGCACTCCAGGCTTCGAACAAGAAGTGCTCGACAGACTGCAGGCTCATCCTTCACCAGATACTAGTGCAATGGTACGACGTGCAATGGATACAAACAGCAATACTGTTTAGCGAGCCCTGCAGAAGGAACGGCTCCACACATTTCACCTTTCACCTTCCAAGACGCACTTGGGTCCAGTTACAGTTTTGCAACTGGGTGTTAGATAATCATGTGAAAATCCGCACTTTTTTTCTCAGTAGTGTTCATCGACAAAGCCACTTTCACCAGAGATGGCTATGTGCTCATCCACAAAAAGCCACATATGGGATTATGAAAATCCAATGCCCTTGTCGAGACACAGAGTCAGCACAATTCAATGTGAACAAGCGGGCTGGCATTATTGACCCGCACCCTCTTCCTTTGTGGCTAAATGGGCAATCAGTTGTTTATTTACTCACTGTATTCCTGGAAGATGTCCCTCTACAAGTACATCAACTGTGATTCTAGCAAGATTTAACTCCTCCTCATTTTTGATAGGAACTCGACAGCATCTGGACTTGGATTGGAAGAGCCAATAGCCTGGTCACCGCCCTCCTCCATCACCCCCATAGATTTATTTTTATGCGAACACCTCAAGTTTCTCGCGTTCGAAACACGAGTTGCATCGGACGAAGAATTGTTGTAGACGATATGGCGCCGGTAATAAAGTTCTTGACACTCCAGGAATCTTTAAAAGAGTACGACACTCATTTACGTGCAGATATTGGGGGCCGCCATTTGCAACTTCAGCATTTGTTTTCTAAGTGACTCTAAAACCGTGAAAACAAGGTAAAGTATCGTTGTTCATGAACACAGATTTTCTTCACGATATTTTTTTTTTTTTTTTTTTTTTATTTTTAGTGGTGTAAAATTCGAAGTGAGTTTATATTATTGTAATTTATTCCTTTTTAAAAATCTTGCTCAACCTAAAAGCAAAACTTGTCTAATTGCATCTTCAAACCTAGTATTTTCATTTTCACCCTTTAGAATCGAGTAAATTTTTTTTAATAATTGTAAGTTTTCATTTTGTTTCAATTCTCCTTTTAAGCATTTTCAAGCGCACTACATACTGCTGACAAACGATTAAAATAGCTTTGCAATCAAATTGATGGGGCGCCATATTTCATAAAATTAGGACATTAGAACTGTAAACGCAATCGTAAGCAACAGAAACCAAAATCTAGCTTTTCGTAATAATGCAAACAAAAAATAATAAAGAAAATAAAGAAAAAAATGTGATGCGCTCGTTAAGTTTCGAATCCTTTTCGTTAAATTCTGCGATTATTTCCAACTCAGTAGCTCTAGGCACTGAACTACGGAGCAACAGCGATGCGAGGCTGTTTGCTCACATTGATGGTAAAACTAAATGGAAACCGAATCAGAGCATGCGACCCTATGTTAAATTTCACTCCATGTAGGGAAATTTGAGCCCGCAGACCATAAGTCCTCTCTCTCGAAATTATTGTTTATCATTCCCCGCACCTCGTTGATCTTGTGCGGTGGAACTGAGAAACACCTGTATAGTGCATGTGGTGCGTAAGTTGTCAGAAGTAACGACACGATAAGCCTTAGCAGTTTAAAACGCCATATAAATAAGGCTAAGAATTTTAACGTTCTCCAGGGCACTAAGGATGGGGTAAATTACATTTAAGAGTTACATAACGCTAATAAATAGTTTCCAAACCAGTGTTTTATTGTCTCCGAATCTTTCTTCAGTGTTGCATGAAGTGCTTCGTTATTGTCGTCATGATAATTAATTGCTTTCTCGGCGCCTTTCACCACCAGCTTTGAAATGTTGCAACAAAAAACGTGAAAAACTGTTTAGTATAATTTATTTATTTACTTTTTGTTAGATTGAATATCTGACGTAATAGCGCTGGTAAAACTTGTGACCATTTTATAAAATGAAGTTAATACTAAGTATAGAAACAAAGAAGGTAAAGAGAGATTACGAAACACAAAGGCAAATGAGCAGTCAGATATGATGACACCTTTGCTGTCTCAGAATATAAAACGATTTGTTATATCGCCCGAAATCATAAAGTAATTCAGGTCACATAATCAGAGCTGTTTCCAAAATGTTAACAAAAACTTCTCGGTAAAATAGTAAATGTTGAGGGAACTATACCTTCTGTTTTTCCAAGAAGTAAGGGTGGAAAGGAGCCCATAAAGTTGCCATATATGCGGCTCCTATAAAAATGGCGCACAAATAGATTTCCGTTACAAAAACATGAAATGGAGAATCAGATTAGTACTACAGTGTAATGACAACTTTGATAAGAATGCAAATTCTCCTCGATTTATTGAGTTAAGTTAGCCCGACGATGAGAAGTCATGTGCAGTATTGTTATCTCCTTTCCCACTCCATCTTCGAGAATAGCTGCATCGTCTTCCTGGTTCCCGGGAGATTCTGTTGTTGTCATGTTAGCTGGATATTTTCAGATTTATTATCTGCTGCGAAAGGGGTTAAGAATGAAACTAAATTAAAATTCGCATTTGCTGGATAATATGTGAGGTTTATTGTTGTCCTCGATAAGTACAACTCTTGGGATGAAAGATTGTTGTAATGTTACAATATGTAGAGCGAATCTCAAGACAGACGTAATTGTTCTCTTCTCTGGCAAAACTGATAATTACGACGATGATTCTAAGTCTTTTTTTTTTTAATTTATGGACGTTCATTAATATCTCAGGCCATCAGCGTCACATTCAATTCAGGACGTGAAACGGCCGACAAATTTTGCTCAGAGGCCTCTTCTTTCAGGCTTGAGATTCTTTTTCATGCCGTAAATCAACGACACAGGACACAAGGCTTTACCTTTCCGAAGGAAGCCATACTTAGGATTTTTACGACCGAAAAAATCCATCGGTCCTGGCCCAAATCGAACCCGGAATCTTAGGTTTCGAAGGCAAGCATGGTTACCACTATACCACCAGGAACGACTCTTAAGTCTGTTGCAAAGTATTACAAGGTTTAGTTCTAGTTTAACTTTACGACGCGCGTATTTATTCCCTAATACTTTCACCAAGTTTCAAGACGCGTTATATCTCCATTTAATTATACTCACGTTCTAATTCAAATGAGATACGCCAACTGAACTCGAACTCGAGTCTTCCAATAATACACGATAGATTTCCTACCACTGATTACACGAACTACTTTCCACTGAGAGGTTTTACTGGGTGTGTAAAATTCGTTTATCTTGTCTTGATATATAGTACGTCTGTCGGTCTCGTGTTTCGTTCCAGGCAGCATTATTGACGTTATTAGGCGCTTGGCATTTGTCATTTTTCTTAACTTTATGTTGCTTCTATCTCTGATTGGTCTATTCATAAGTTTTAGGGTTGTATGTTTCCTGAAAGAAACTGTCTCATATAAATTTCTGTACGTATATGCACGCCAAAATACAAGTTTTAAGTACACATTGTAGGAATCCTATGGTTTACAAACATATGCAAATTATCCTATGAATCCATTATAATTAAAATGAACATTAATTATTTTCTCTTGGGATTTGAATGGTAGATTTTCCGTTTCAAACGACAATTTAATTATTCTAACAAAAGATTAACAAAATAAAATTAAAACGACAATGCTGTTTACTGCATATTTATAGTGCAAATTGTCATAGTTAAGGCGATGTTCAATTAAAATATTTACCATTTACACAGGGACTGCTAATAATTTGAAAGGTGATAGAAAACTGAAATAAAGGCATTAAAAATTTCGCTGCAAGAGGACCTAAACTGCACTAATATTAAATATACATTTAAATGTTCGTGGTTTTAAACCTATAAAAACCAATCAGCGTGATAATAAAACTAATGAAAATGGTGAAGTAAAATAAACTACTTTTCATAATAAACGCACAACTAGGAAAATTGCTTTGCCCATAAATGATATTAAAAACTATGACAATAAACAAGAACGAGCATACCAAATGAGACAGCAAAATGTTTAATAGGGAGAATTATTTTAAAGACAAAAAATCAATGTATTCCACTTTCAATCACCATAATTCTATTTTAAAATACAAAATGTTCATATCATTTATCTCTTAATCATTCATAAGTCAATGAAGGCTATTATTTTTAAATAAATTCTCCTGAGGGTATCATACATATAGTTCTCTTAATATACGAAGATAGTTCCATAAGTTTGCGACATCGCCGATAAGGATTATCGCCTTCACAAAATTCTTACCTGGTGCTATACCTTATCTTTTAAGTAAATAATTGCAGCTGTAACTTCCGCTACGCTGTGTTTAGTTGTTCAGATATAGTTGCATAAAGAAAGCTATGTAGAAGATCGTAAAATGTTCAAAATGGAGTATCCAGCTGTTATTAACTTCTACAAAAGAAGGGCTTACTCTAAATGAATTTAAACAGCGATGGGACGGTGTATATGGAGAAGCACCCCCCTCATATTCTACTGTAAAAGAATAGGCCAAACTTTTTCGAATGAGTCGAGAAAGCATTGAAGACGAAGAGCGTGCAGGCCGGCCCTTGAAGGCTCTCACTCCTGAAAACATCGCTCTTGTGGAAGGAGAAATTATGGGAAACCGGCGGCTCAAAAATACAGAAATAGCAGCAAGGTTGGGCGTTTCTAAAATAATAAATAGTCCTTCGAATTTATTCATGTACATTTAAACATGAATAAGGTTAGGGCAAGATGGGTACCTAGACTTCTTTTCTTAGCCCAAAAGTAGCATCAAGTAATCTGTTGTCCAGGCATTTTGGAGCGAGAGAGAAGTTCTGCAAACCATTGTTACAGGTGTTGAAACTATGGTTTTCTACTATTATCCCTTGTCCAAAAGAGAATCGATGGAGTGGCGTAAACCTGGCGAAGCAGCTCCTCTAAAGGCCAAAGTCACTCGGTCAACCAAAATGATCATGGCCACAATTGTTTTTGACTGTGAAGGAATACTCTTCATTGACTTCAAGGAGAGGAACACCACAGTAAATGGGGAATACTATGCTGGTCTAATGCACACACTACGTGGTTTCATCAAAGAGAAAAGGCGAGGAAAGCTGGAGTGGTGGTGTGCGCCTTCTTCACGACAACGCGCCTGTGCACACAGCTCTTGTTGCAAAGGAAGCTGTGAAGAAATGTGGCTTCAAAGAGATCGACCATCCACCTTATAGCCCAAATCTAGCTCCCAGTGACTATTTTCTCTTCTCAAAACCCAAAAAAGGACCTTCGAGAAAGGAAATTTACGTGTGGCGAAGAAATGATGGATGTTGTTTATGCCCATTTTTCAGACAAAACTTCTAACTATTTGTTGGGGGGGGGGTTGAAATGTTCATTGAAAGATGTGAGAAGTTTATTGCAATAAAGGGTAACCATATTGAAAAGTAAAATATAGTTTTTTTTTATCATACCTAGAAAATGGTAAGACTGGAAACTTATGGATCTACCCTATTACACTACGTATAAACACATTTGTCTTTAACAGTTATTTTCAAGAAATTGTTAGATGTGCACGTATGTATGGTAAAGAAATGTACGTTATGGTGCATTGGAATACTTTTAACACTTTCATTGGGATAGTGTTGAAGTTTCTCGTTTTGCTCAGAAGTCTGTTCTTTCAGGCTTGGCGTTCTTTTACGTGCCGTAAATCTACGACACGGGACTCAAGGCTTTACTTCCCTTCTGAGGAAATCCATACTTAGGATTTTTATGCTCGGACGATAGTCAGAGATGCTTCGAATTAAAACCAGGCATAACTCAGATTTATTGTACAAAATGTTCGTTATGCTCCCTTGGTAGAGAAATCTTGGATTCATAGTCAGTGGTTATTCATTTTCAATGACATGGGCATCGCTGTTTTGCTAACAATTTGCTTCTGACAAAGGTATGTGTACGCCTCTGATAATACTGAAAAGCATTTGTGACTATGCAAACTAATTATACGAAAATTCCTTGTTATCTGTTTTGTTCATTTGGCAGATTGTATGACTTTCTTTTCTTTCAATTTATTCGTTTTAAGCCTACTGTGAAGACATTTAGTTTAACTGCTTATTTTGTGACATGAAAATGTATTGGCATGAATAATGCTATAGTTTTTTGCTCAATTTTCACTTCCAAAATAGGAAAACCAACAAAGAAAGGGAAAGCGTTCTTAAATAATCCAAATCCACAACAATGATTTTCCTTGAATACTAAATATATCTACGCATGATATTCTCATTAAGCGCTTTAAGATGTCAATGCATACACTTTATAACTATACACTGAGTAGCTTTTATTGATCGTTCGATGGTCAATTTCGTTCCAAGTTTTCTTTCTTTTTTTTTTTTTTTTTTTTTCGGTACTTGATTTTTGCATATCCACTGGCATATTTTGTCTCACTGTGTTTTTATTACGGAAAACAGTTCTATTCCAAATCCCAACCTCATACTTTTTTCTAAAAGAACGTCGATGTTTCTTTCGTGTTTAAATTTTGTTTGTCTTTCTGACAGATTATTATGCAGGATTGCACAGAAAACGAGAGGTGTGGCAGTTGTACTTGAACGGATTGCGTTCCCGGGCGGAGACTTGCGCAAAAGCTGACACTTTTGAAGCAATGACTCAACACTATTACGATCAAAACGTGGGTATTGCAATTCTTTTGTAAGTGTGCTACACTTGAATGTATAATTGCTGAATGTTCCCGTATCGATTAACTACGTTAAGTAATCGTCGATTTAGAGAGGTTGAGGAGGGACATTACCTTGGTGGAGATCGGTGAGGTTTTGTTTATAGGTCACATCTCATTGGTTTTGAAAAACCGTGATGCAAAAAAATTAACAATTAATAGGAATTAAATGAGATTAGAACATGGTATTTCAACATTAATCTGTCGATTCTGGTGGTGTAGTGATAACCATAACCCTAAACCCAAGATTATGGGTTCGATCCCGGCCAGGATCGATGGTTTTTTTCGCGTGTAAAACTTCTTAGTACGGCTTTCTTCTGAAGGGTCTCATGTTGTAGATTTACGGCGTGTAAAAAAACCACAAGCCTAAAAGAAGAGGCCTGTGAACAAAATTTATGGGACGCTGATGACTTGAGACGTTAAAGAACTGTAAACAAATCAAATCAGCAACAACATGAATAAGGTGTTAACGTTTAATTACAGTCTAAGCTGTGGCATGATCCCTTGTGCTAGTTCTTTGCATCATGCTGACCGAAGGCTGAAACTGTGCAAATCCAATTGGGATGCGAGCTTATACTCAAGAGGAAGCGCATGTTGTTACTGGCAGTTAGTCAGTGCTCTACCTGGAAATTGTAAAAATAGTCCCCGTAATGCAGAGCTAAGGGTCTAATTGAACCGGTTTTTTGTCGATGGCCCCACATTGGACGCCAATTTTGAACGGTTTTGTCGGTGGCGACAGAATAGTCGCCAATTATAAAGCGATTTAGTTGCTGATTGACATATTTTGTAGCGGTGTTTTCTTAATTGATTATTGATTGCTTTGATGTTGTTGCCCACGCTTCATGGCAACAATATCTCTGGGTTCTATTCCGATATTTTGTGACTCGTACTCAACAGGACTGGGAGAGGATATCAACTGTGTTAATAATCACATGATCTGAATATGTAGGTAATTTATTATTCGCAAGATCTTTCGCGCCCTCTGGTGTTCTGCGTACGTAGAACTTACTACGTCGAGTATAAATTTAGCTGCTGCACCTTCCAAGAAAACAAACTGAGAACTAGATCCGAAGTAGTACTTATTTTAGTGCCCGTGTCGATTGTAAAGCTTATTCTGCATGAGTGTAAAAATTAAAATGCAAACTGAATCTCTCTGCTTAACAGTGTACCGAAACTGATCTCTGCTATCTGAGTATGCGAACTGATGACTCAGCGAAGCAAACGCTTATATATTCGACTCAAATTAACTAAACGTTGGCCTCAGCAATCCTATGAGGGTCATACAAGCATGCGCAAGTCTGGCGCCTTGCTTTATATATATATTATTGACTGGTTCAAATCTACCTGCCAATGCATGCTACCCGCTACTATTTGAAAGTTTAAAACATTTATTTACATTGGTTGGTTTAAAGTTAACTATACAAACGGCTGAAGATTTCATTGTCATAACATATTCGACAGCCTGGACTTTATTAACCCCTCAACGGTAGGTCTTTTAAGAAGTTGCATACACTTGTCTTTTTCCTTTATATAGCGGTTTATTGCTTCCTTGGCTCTTCCGCTTTCTGGATGGGCTACCGTAGACAGTTACACCAGAGAACTTTCTCGTTTGACGACATACAAATAACATATTAAAGTTATACTTCACGATACACACTCACGCATATATACACATTCATAATGTCTACATTACTAATTAAATTGCACAAAATATGATTATTAGGCTTACAACATATATTGCAGGTGGGCCTTAGGAACCGTTTCGAAACCAAGATCAATTTCTCTATAAGCAAACTCCATGTTGCTGTTCCATTGGGTTCGTTCCTACGCTTTTCAGTCTGTATAGTGAACATCCATCAGATCTTTTATTTCATCGCTGAACGAGCTGTGCTCAGAGCGAGCAACGTGGATGATGACTCAACTGATATGTCCATATGGTACGCCTTAGTTTTCTCAATAAGTACCTTTGACCTTCGAACTACATCTGAAATGATGCTTTCTGCACAAATATCCTTTTGACTTAGTAATTGCAGTTATATTATCTGGACATCTGAAGATGTATTTTTTATAAAATAACTAGTTAGTTGCTTCAATTGTTGTCCAGTCCTCTTCAGAAACTTTAGTTTCTGTACTAACAGCTTGAGTACTCGCGTAATAATTGTCTGGAACAAGATTTGAATCCCGATTTACTACTTGTGTAAGGCGTAACGTAGGGCTTGACGTTGTTTTTATCCCAGGTACATGTTTCATGTCATAGGAAGTGTTCGGCAGGCTTTAATTGCCTAGAGGCAGCATCTCTAATTTTCTCGTTCAACAGGCAGGTCCAGAGGTTTACCCCATCATTATCCTGTGCCACACATCTCTGACGTTGAATTTATAAAATTAATCTATTTCTGTTACGTATTCAACAGGCTGCCATTTATTTGTTACGCTTTCTGTTCACTTACAATGTTACCTTATGCGGCAGTGGATGAACAAATTTCATTCGTGGTGCATGCCAGAGTAAGCGGGGAAGTATGTGCTTGCTTCCATCGGCACAGACTCGTGAGGGAGAGGTGTGGGGTTCTATCTCGCCAGGACCGTCTTCCATGATTGAAGCTCTTTTCCAGGTTTTTCTCAGGTATCATAAATGGCAAGTGCCGGAGAGGTTCCGCAAACTTAGGCCTGGAACACTTCCTTCCTTTTAAAAAATCCTTTCTCAATTTTTCGTTTCATCTCATGTACCATCAATGTCCACAGCTTGTGGTGCCTCGGCAGTAAAAACGGGCATTAAACACTATAAAAATAATGATCGGCAAATGCATTAAAGAATGCAGTTCACCAAGGATGCTTATGGTTGAATGATATTTTCACATGTGCAACACAGAAAGCTCCAGCATGTTATACATGGAGGAATAAAACTCTTTACTTCACCACCGTGGCAAAAGAATTGTGGAGAAATCTGACAGTTATTATCTGCATTCAGCTTGTCTTTAAGAATATATGCCTTACGCGAGCAATTTATTCTACACAGCACATTTCGTCTCTACGGCTTGAGCAATGATCGAAATAAATGCAGCTTTCATTTCTGAACGATTACTTATTTAATACAAATTTAACCTAAAAAAGTCAGTTTATAAATTAGGGTAAAAGTTTACAAAGCTATCACATATTTCCTGTTCTATCGCTGCCTAGCAACTGCATTGTTGTTTTAATTGACTGAATTATTGTAGGACGAAAACACAGTTTATTTTGGGTAAAATTGTATAATTAATATTACAGCAATATAGTTTCTGACTAATCCGTTATATTCTGTTACCTCTTGTAGTATGCACTTCGTTTTGAAACAAACTCCACCGGTGGCCGAGGTCGTTAAGGCGCGGACTTCCGAGCGGGAAGTCTAGGTTTTGAATCCCCCCCCCCTCCCAGGACCGTCATCCTTGACTAAGATTTTATCCAGATTTTTCTCAGTTCTCATAAATGACAAATGCCGGGGACGTACCCTAAACTTAGACCTGGAACGTTTCCTTCCTTAAAAATATCCTTTTCCAATACATCATTTTATTTCATGTATCATCAGTGTCCACCGCCTGTGGTGCCTCAGTAATAAAAAGGGAGTTAAACACATTAAAAAAATTGAAACAATTTATTCCCAAATGCAACTATTACATAAAAGCATTAATCATTTTTATAGTCTTATTCTGTTGAAACTCAAACAACAATAACTATAGTCCAGGTTTCAGGCAGTGATAGAAAACAAAAGATGTGATGACAATTGAATCCTTTTTAAATTTTAAGTATCATACGCTAAAGGTGTCTTTGATACTTCAAAGTGGGAGTGATTGAGGTTAAGTAATAAAGCTTAAAATGTAATGAACATTGATTTTGCACTTTCCCTCAGTATGTAAAGTTATATATGCCATTAACTTGAAAGTGTTTCAGACTGGCAAAACTTGTTCACAGTTTTCTATCTGTTTCATTAGGCATTTACGATAATTTCTAATACCAATGAAATCTCGCACTAAACGGAAGTTCATTTTGAGTAACACACTCATTTATTGGGCTTAATTTCTTAAGACAATGGTGATGAGAGAACAGAGAAATTGAAGACTCGCGGGAAACTTGTCCACGCCATAAATTCAGCGTTCAATTGCTGGAATCGAACTGTGTGCCTCTTTAGAGGAAAACTATAACCTCGCCACTGAGTCAAGATGATATTTCTTCCTCTTACGTATCTACAATGTGTCTTCACTGTGCATGTAATCTGACTTTGTGTCCATCTCTTAAATGGTCGTCCGTTGTATTTTACCAGAGTATTTGGCTGACATAACAAAATCTCACCATTTCCTTTGTTAAAATTTTTTTCTCTTATGTTTTCTATTTTTAGATCATCGATCTACAATCTGTATTTCTCTAACATTTGCTATTAGTTTACCAATTTTTGAAGCATGATGTTAACAGTTGCTCTAAATGTTTACATTTTAACTAATCTAATTATTCATTTTAGTTCAGGTCTTTGTGACAAAATAATATTGGTGGCCACAAAGCTTCTTTTTGATTTATTATTGATGATATATACCCAGAAGTTTGGAGTGTTTTTCAGACCTTACTCTCAAATTCTTGTAATAAGGGTGGTGTTCAAGAAATAATTATCGTAATTTTTGACAACATATCTCTACTCATTCTCTTTGGATGCAATACACCTGTCCCTGCGTTTCTGCCAGTCTTCAAATACATGCTGGAAACCATATTTCCAGAATTTTCTCCGCAGCCTTCATTACTGCTTCATCACTAGGAATTAAATCTGGGTTATATGGAGGATGGGGAACGCACTTCATATTAATTATTGTGAGATATTCTGCAGTAGCTTTTCCGATGTGTGGTCGTGCATTATTGTGGTGCAGAAACCAGTTTGTTGCATGGAAATATCTTTTGCGTGCAGGTTTGCATACAGTTGAAGTGATATTACAGGAAGGTATAGAGTTTTTTTTTTTTTTTCAAAATTTAATTTTCTAACCTACCTTGCAACTGTTTATTTCTCCTCTCTTGATTTAAAGTCATTAATTCACTGCAAAATGTGCTATCGCGTAAGTATTCCTTTATTTTCCACCAAGGCTGTTCTGTACATCACTTACTTCATGCAGTAGTTTTCAGAGTTGCAAACTGTTACATAATATTAATACAGTGAGGAACAAGGGCATTTATTCGCATTAACCTATTCAAGCGAGTGCTGCGAATGAAAACTGCGCGATGAAATTCGTTTAAACCTAATTTATACGTTTTAAGTTTTATGAGGGCGAAAAAGTCCTAAGTATGGCTTCATTCGGAAGGGAAGCAAAGCCCTTACAAATTAAAGTAAAGTAAAGTAAATTCCGTGTCGTAGATTTATGGAACAAAAAATAACCTCAAGCCTAAAAGAAGAGGCCTCTGAGCAAAATTTACCGGGCGTTTCATGCCCTAAATTGAATGGGACGCTAATGACCTGAGATGTTAAGGAGCGTCCGTAAATATAAAAAATCAATCAATCACGTTAGGTGTTCGTTAAGTTTGCTATAACAAACTGCCTTAAACTTGTACACTTTAAAGGTATCCGACACAGCCAGTCTTCGCACTATTTCAACCGCGCTGCAATCTATTGCATTTTTTGTTGTTGGCAACGACAGTGACGTCACCACCATCCCCACCATTCAAGCGCCATTTTATTTCTTTTTTCTATCTTTCATTTTTTGGGGGGTTCGATAATTATTCTATAGCTTCTGACGAACTTGCATCTTCTTCTGATGACTTCTGCTACCATTTTATGTAAGTTTTGCAACTTTCCGTTCAAGGTGTTTTACTTAAAGGAAAATAAGGAGAGAACGTATTTTTTGTCCATTTCGGATGCGAACACCGTTACTTAAGTCTTGTGTACTGCAAGAATGGGACAAACGAAGCAAATAAGTAAGGCAGAAAGAATCATACAAAGAAGGTACATTGTCTGCGATTCTTTAGTCTTGGAAATTGCGTCCTAATTTACTCTACTTTGTTTCTTTCTTCGGCAATGCCGAGAATAATGTGTGGGAAAGAAACGTAGATCTGTCTGTTTGTCTTCCGTTATTCAGAAGCGGTTTACGGATCCACGCTCCAAACAAATGCCTTCATTGTGAATATCTCCGTGCAGAATAACAACAGCTCTATTTGTACGTGCGATTAACAGCTCATTCTTGCGGTGCTTTCAGTAGTAACTGAGCACGTTGCTTGGCAGCGCTACATCATCGATACAGGAAAACTGACACCTTTTATAGCTTTAACTGTTTTGTGTGAATGCTGAAGAGGGAATCAGTACCTCTAGGCCAGTGGTTCCCAAACCTTTTAGGTCATAGAGCAGTTTTCAGTGGGAAGGCTCAACACGGAGCACTAATTTTTACCTAGCACTTATAGGGCCGTACTATTTGAGAATGGAAGGTAAATATTCAGAATTTAAAACTCCAGACATGTGAAATATTTTTTATAGTTCATTTCATTACAAAAAATAACTTCAACTCTAATTGCACTACATACATTACAAAACAAACAAAAAACTATATTAAGGCAACACGTTTTAAAACGAACTGTAAGCAAGTATTGCAAATGTATAACATGTCTTCATACGTCTGGTACCTAAAACCAATTTTAATGTTACAAAACCAAAAAGTTACTTGGGACCGTAAAAGAACTATTGAGAAGAACAACACTGAATTGATCTACATAACTTATCTATATCTGGCTGCGCATCCAGATGAGATCTATGTTTTGTTTAAGTGGCTGCATAAGCAGTAAAAGGTAGTTGCAAAGTGCAAAAGAATGGTTTTAGCTTTATCAGGATAAACTTTAAATTCGTCTTTTAATTGACATCAGAATTCAGATAGTGGTTTCTTATTAAAAAAAGGGTAGCTTTTATCATAAAAGCTGATGTCAAAGCAATCAAGCATTCATATTGCTGCGTTGTCAGAGAGGCTCGCTTTCCGACACAGGAGAGAATGGGTTTACCTCCTAAAAGTTTTCATTTGTTTTTTCATGGTGGTCTTCCGGAAAGTGACTGTTGAAACTATCAGGCAAACTTAGTGGGTGAACTAGAAACTCATTTGAAATGTCTACAGGTATGTCTGAATGTAGTTATTTTATAAATGCTCTCAACATTGCCATTGTTCACTGATTTTGCTAAAATTTGATGAATCCTTGCACTTTATCGCTGGATTCAAACACTGTAGTTGCTTTTCCTCGAACTGACAAACCGAAGTTATTAACTTTCTGAAAAGCATCACCTAAATATGACAAATTTATTAGTCAGCAGTCGTCACTGCCCAAAGCAAAGTCACTGTCAATCAGGTAGGCTCTAACGTCAGCCCTCGTTTCAAAGAGCTCAGTCAAATATTTGCCTCGAGAGTCGCCTTATTTCTGTGTGAAGAAGTAAAGGTGTATGTAAACTCCTTATGTCATCAAACATAGCCTGGTATTCTTAGGTCACGATTTAATAAAATTAATTGATTTCATGCTTTTGTTTAGGGCTCATTTTAGGAAAGGTAGCATTTTCTTCATAGCAAGGCTGTTGAGATGGCAGTGGCTTTTTCGTTTATTTGTTTGTTTATTTTTGTTTTTTTTTTTTTACTTTTTTACGCCGTCTGTGCACACATCGACACAACTATGTCATGGGATGACTTTCATTGTTACCTGCGGAAGGTCAAGTAAGCGCCTCAATTATTTCTACCCGATTTTTACCGAAATACAGCTCGTGGTCGCACATAATTCACAG
Organism: Metallyticus violacea; assembly: GCA_030762175.1. Classification (NCBI taxonomy): domain Eukaryota; kingdom Metazoa; phylum Arthropoda; class Insecta; order Mantodea; family Metallyticidae; genus Metallyticus; species Metallyticus violacea. The sequence continues at coordinate 107,191,557 of CM060833.1, forward strand.
TTTTAAGACCTGATCAATTCTTTATTCTTCCAGTTTCTTCAAGCAGCATCTGAAAATATTTTCCCGAGCGCAGTTGCGAACCGCTGCTCTAGGCGACTTAGCAATTGATGATGAACTTCATTTCAATCAGACGCTGTAGGGGTTACCTAGACAAAAAGCGTGAGATAGGCCCCCAAGAACAACAACGGAGTTATAAGTGATAAGAAATTGAAGTTAGATGTTGATAAGTCAGTGACAACGCGAAATGGGGTAAAAATGTATTTTAAATTACCTTAAACTATGCTTCGTGAGCAGGCGAGGAAATTTCGTTTTCCAATAGCTCGTCATTAACGTTTTTAAGATTTAGTGCTATAAAAAGTTCTAAAACTCGGAGTATCATATGGCAGAATTGCACTGAGCGACAGATTAAAAAAAAAAGTTTACTGCGCATGAGTAATGTAAGCTTTCTCTAAACGTGTATTGCTTGAGAGAAACATTCTATGAACATTTTTCACTTCTAGAAAGTCAAATGAACAGGATATAATTAATTTGCGCAGTAATTGCAGATTATTTCATTTCCCTCCCCGTTTCTTCACTTAAAAATAAGTTTACTTATGTCATAACAAACAGTCAAAGTAAGGAAAAGAAAAAAACTCGTTTTCCGTCAAATTTATTCGCTTTATCTCCGTTGTGGTAACCATACTTGGCTCATAAATCCAAGATCGCGGGTTCAATCTCGGCCAGGGTCGATGGATTTTTTCGGGCGTAAAAGCATGACTTCCTTCCGAAGGGAAGTAAACTATAGGAAAAAGAACCTCAAGCCTGAAAGAAGAGGCTTTGAGCAAAATTTACCGGCCGTTTCAATCCCTGAATTGAATCGGACGCTGATGACCTGAGATATTAAAGGACTTTTGTAAATAAAACAAATCAATTTTATCTCCCTTGTTTTTAAAGTCTATCATGTGATAAAAAAAGTAAAATAAGCTTTCAATCCCATACATATAAGAAGTAAATACAATTCAACAAAACCTTTATATTATATAATTTATTTCTGTATAGTAAATATAAACGTTTCAACCAATAAATATTGGTAAGATGATAAAATATAAAATTTGTGCTAATGCTTAAAATTGTGAAATTTGACCCAGAATTTGGTTATTTTTCATATGCCGCTTATTTATTTATTTTTTTTAACTACGTGAATTTTATTGTTTTTTCCCTAAGAACTAATTCCAATCATTTAATTTTTCAATTTAAATTTTAGCACTTCATTTTTAAAGAATTTATTTTGCAGATTTAAGTAATGAGTTTTTAAGAGACACAACAAATAATTTAGCCTCAACAGTACATCAATCCCTTTTTTTATTTTTGTTTTATGTATTAATTCTTTTCTTTTCTTTTCTTTTCTTTTTCTTTCTTTCTTTCTTTTTTTGGCAGATACAAGAGTGTCCCATGCACTCGGTCATTACACCTAATTTCTCTATAATATACCTGTTCAACTGTATTTGATGATGCTCCCTGGTTAGCTATATATTTTAAGTTCACAATTGGCACAGCATTAGGTTTAAGCTATCTTTTTGATAGCAACTGTATCAAATCAATTTGCAAATCCCTCAAGTAATCCCTCTTAAGTAAAAAGTACTCTCTTGTGCACATTATTTAAATAAATTCATTATGCCTGCTCGTTTGTATGCACGAACCCATTTGTTACAAACTTCAGGATGCTTGGGAAACTTGTTAATTCACCATTTGTTTACATTATAGTTTCCACACAGAGCTAAGCGCAGTTAAGCATTAGATGTTATTATCTATGCAAAACACTACACGTATATTTACAAAACTTCTAAACCATTAATTTATTACCCGTCTCATTAATTGACATTTCAACTAGCTAACTAATTTGCATATATTCAATCGAAACCTAACCACAAATCACCAAAGATACATAAACAACGTGGAGCCAACACACATATTCTTTACATTGATGTCTAAATGCGCAGAACTATAAAACGAACACCTTCTGCGCACTGCCAATTAGCACCTCCTGGGCCCTTTTTACGAAATAACTAGTCTACCAGTTACTAACTGAAATTCCTTCACTTCCAATAAAACCTGTTTCACGAAACATTTAATTATTCCACAATGATGGAACCGTAAAAGTTTGCTATTAGTCACTTGTCAAAATTACTAGCTAGCGACTGTATCTGAGCGTCGAGAAGGCTATTTCGGGAATATATTTATTACTCCTTGGACTGTTTATTGATGCGATTTTGTTTACGCGGCATGTATATTAAATCGTATATTCAAGTCAAGAACTATAATTTCTTCGTCATCGAAAAGAATATCTAGTATTCAAAACAAAGTAACAGTGCTACATTTAATTAATGAACATAAAGAAGTACCTTTTGGGCAATTCTCCGACAAAATTCTAAGAAAGACAAAGTCGAAATGTGGAAAATAATAAAGCAAACTGTGAAAGTGTTGGGGTTAATTACATCGCAGAAAGATTACGTATTTGATAAGCACATTTCAAGAAAGCTACAGTAGTAAGTACTTTTATTTTACATTCATGTTCACCATTCATATTATTGTCTACAAATAATGTAAGTAGATCAATTTCTATGGTATTTTTTTCGAGTGAAAATAGATAAGCAGTGCATTTTAATTGTTTAGTCATAGTCAACTAATCTGCACCAATTACAGTGCCAACTTGAGAATCTGAAGATATTGTGGGATGGGAATCGGGCTGTATGGTAACTGTGTTGATTAATTTAAGCCTGCTGATCGCTGATTTTGCCACGGCTGCTGGAGGTCACCAACTCTGGTTACAGGAGTCTATCTCGCTTTCTCTCTCTCGCTCTCTCTCTCTCTCTCTCTCTCTCTCTAGGGCTTTCCGCTGATTTCTGGCAGCTGTAAGTGAGCTAGGGCTAGTGAAGTTAGTTGTTGAAGTTGTTTATTCTCCAGAACATGAATATTTAGACCAACTCATTTCTCACGTCGAACCACAGGCAAGGTAATCTTGGTAAATAGTAAGTTCATTGCGTTCACCAAATGCTGCCGAAGAGACTGTTATTTCAACAGTATCCCTATTGCAGCCCAGCAATATTGTATGGTATCTCGCGTGATGACTGACAGTCAAGCCTCTTTACTGCCGGAACTGGTACTAGGTACTTAGGCCGCTCTTTTGCTATCTTCGGGCGACGGCAGCCACACGTATCTGGCCCCGGGAAATTCTGAGACTGCGCCACTTTTACGCAGAATCTATCTTTTTTATACCAATATAAAATGACGCCATCCACGGACAAGGGCGCGAAATATTCCCGCCAATTTCGTGTTAACGTCACTCGTAGGTCAGTGCTTACCTTACTGAATTCCATTTCTATTCGCTGGACAATTTTGGTCAAGCCAAATGCTTCGCTATTCGTCAATAAGATGAATTTAAACAACTGCGACTTTGTCACCGAACAAGCCGGAGTCTCTGCCTGAGGCGTGGGCTTTCCCATCTCTAACTGCATACCAGAAGAGATTAACTTGCAATGTCTGACTTTTGCCAAGTCTTCCTGTGTTCGGAGAAAGATGTGAGTTTTTCCTTACTTTGCTATTTTATTACATGTTATCTCTTAAATATTACCCAAAATTACACATTATGAACGCATTTAAACACTATACTACACTAATTCTGCATATACGAGTTATGCCACTGAAAGAAAATGCTGATACAACATACTTGCACATAATTACTGAGTTGCTGATTATAAAATTAAAAATATTAATTATTTCAATTACTCTGTAATCGACGAGAACGAGGGACAGCTGCAAACCATGCATATGCTACTAGGAACAATCACTGTACATTAAGGCCTAATGTCAGATTAAGCAAAATTGAAAATTGTTTTTTTAAATATGGCTTTAGATTTGTTCAACAGATTACCTCGTGACACCCACTCTCTTAGTTTAAGTAGATTTAAGGTCCTTTTAAAAACATGCCTCATCAATAGCCCTTTTTTTATAAACTTGATGAATTTTTACTATAGTAATATTATTCGATTTTAATTTTTGTATTCTTGACTATTGCCCATACTATATTGTAATAGTTCTAGCAAATAAACAAATGTAAATTGATAATTCAGGAATTATGGGATTGGATGGTGGATTTGAGACCACATATTACATAAATAACCCTTCATGAGTTTTATACTTAAAATGCGTCGAGCTTAATTGAAAGAATCAATGCCTACCTAAATTATGTACACTAGCAGGTAAGTTCACCATTCGAGATTCACGGGTAGAATTCCACTAGTTAACAATATGCAATACTATAAGACCAAATGTTTCATAAAACAGAACACACACTGACAATATCAGTTACGCTAGTTTACGCTCATATCTCTAGAAATTACTTGTAAAGTAAAAAAGTAATAATAAAATGGAGAATACTTTTACTAGATCACGAGCTACGTGAAACGGCATTGATGTTATGTATACGGAGGAGAGAGATATGATCGGGCATGCGCACTGTAGTTCACCTTGCTCCTTAGCTGCGAACGTTGGACCCACTTGCTTATGCTAATGTTTCTTTGTACGGGTAACGTTTTTAATACTAGGCATAGTGCAGTGAAGCTGTAGTTCCCTCTTACCCGTCTTAAGTGCTTCCCGACCTTCTCCTCGTGAGCCTTGTCTTGAGGAAACTATCGACATGACTGAGTGTCCAAATGGATAAGACAACAGACGTTAGGGTCGGGTTCTGCAGAGCGCTTGTTTTTTGTAATGAAGTATACTGATTGATACACAAAATATTACATTTAAAAAATGTAATAGTAATGAATTCGCTTTTACTTCAGGCTAATATCATAACGTCTGCATCTACACTCCACTGCTCCACTGCTCCTCTGTTTCCGTTCGTTATTTGTTGTGTTGTTTCATTACTCATCAGTGAGTGGTTTACCGGTCCTTTAGAAATTTAATGTTATAACGTTTAAAATGTACACACAGACTATATAGTTCTTATCTAAAATAGTTTGCCTATAATCTCTGAATATCTTGCGGTGTAATTCATTAACATTCTGCGTCTATTATGTTATAATATAGTATGCAAACTTAATAACAGGGTAATGAGAGAGAAAAGCTTTATATTTCTTAATATTTTAAATTTTGTAAATGTTTATTTTTAATGTTTATATTAAAAGTTTACATGAGAGGTATCTTAGATTCCTCAAATGCATGGAGAGAGAAAAAGCAAAGTGTTGACCTTCTCTTGCACTAATCATTCCTTCTGGATGTTTGCTTGCTAAAAGATGACATAAGCTACATCACAGCTGACACATTGCAGTTGGTGTTTTCTAAAAATCTGCTGCTCTTAACACAAAGGGGTAAATGCCAGGTAACAATAGACGTAAAGAGCGATGTTATTTACACCCTTATTAATTTATTTCATTCAGTCCATAAAACAATAGCAGTTATGGGGTGTTAAAGAATTTTAAAAAATGTTTGAAATGGCGATTTTAAATATATATATTCAACACGTTCATATTCCACATTATTTATGAAATGGCATGTAATATTCGATTGGTGCCTACTTCAGAATATATTCTGATATTGTCACGTTTGTAGACTATAGCAAAACTCGCATTCAAATAAATATTTATCTACTAATAATTTTCCAACTTTAAGAAATTATGATCAAATGGGTGCACCTAGTGAATCGGCTCAGAATACTAGGGTTCGGAACAAGAGCGCCCTTTTCTAAAACCATTTTTATGTCCTTAAATAAATATTTTACATCTAGTAACATTTTGTAATAATGTTTCCTAGTTTAATGGAATTACTTCTCAATAGCTACGAGAATTTAGGTTGACTTCTTTCTTTTTAAATGTTGGTATAATTATGAATCCCGTTCGCATTTCTCAGATGTGCGCCAACATATAATATTCAAGTCTTTAATTTAATTAAAAAGTAATAACATATTCTTAAAGGAGTTTAAAGCATAATGCTATTCCTCTCTTATTGTGGGATGTGTAATCATGAATTCATTAATAATGGATTGTGCTTTAGGAGGTTTGTCCGTAATTCTATATAGTAATTAAACCATATTTCTAATATTTCAACTCCAACTCCATTTTGGAAAAGCATTTACATTATATTTTCAAATGTCTTACGTTTCTTTTTGTTACATTTTTGTGTATACCCGAAAGTCCTTGTCAATTGTTCTTTAAGAATAAAATGGTTCATTTAAACTGATTTGTATGATTAATTAGCTTTTATATCTTCATTTCATTGGACTGTGATCATTAAGGCAAGAATTCGTCAATGGGAGGTCTGAGTTTCGAATTCTGCAAGGACGTCTACCTTGACTGACGTTTTTCTTCAGATTTTTCTCAGTCTATAATGGCGAAAAGTTACCCAAAATTGCTAAAACTGCTTTCGCAATTTATCATTTCATCTCATTTACTATTAGTGTAAAACGCCTGTAATGCCTCAGTGGTAAAATTAGACCTAAACACTATTAAAAAAAGAAAGCAGATGATGCAGATAGGTAGCACCTCAACTAGGGTCATTTGTTTGGAAATAAATAAACTGAGAACTACTTTCGAAGATATATATATGATGATGAAGTGAGGACAACACTAGAGGCTAGGATCCAGGGACGGTGAGCTGGAACATAGACGGGGTTCATCCCTGACAATGTTTCCGGGAAGAACACCCAAATGCCAGCGCAACCTCCAACAAGGAGTTCTACACAAAAGGCAGTTTTCCTACCAGAGGTCGATTACCTTTCGTAATATCAAGCCACCGTCACACCGCACACAGCACCATCCCACCTCGCCTGATACATTGGATCCTGTAACAGAACCAACAAATGAAATTAAATGAAACGAAATGGAAGAGCGGAAAATTTGTGAAAAGGAAAGACGTATCCCAGCATTCGACTAAGCGACCAAGTGAACAAATTCAAGGTCAGAATCCTCGGGTTATTTGAACTCCGAACCTCCCGAATGCGAAACCCAGGAGCTGCTGTGCTTAGTGTGAAAGATATGCTAGGGACCCGAAAGGGGAAATTCATTGACATTTCTCTTCCTCCTTGGGTACTTGCCTGTCAATCTTGTCACTCTTTTCACTGTTTGCTAGCTCCAACTGTGCAGTTTATCGAGAACAAGAATAGCAAACGACATCATTAGGCGCATGTCTTTTATTATCACTCTCCATTGGCAGCACCATCATTTCTCTCTCTCCCTCTTCATAGTTTAGCCCATCCTTAATAATTTTCCTCTATGTTTCACATTTTTCTCATCTTACTAAAACATTTTTATTGTATCTGATACATTCATTCATTTCAAATATTTATTCCACAGAGTTTTATATTTCAACACTTAATTACCTATTAATTTTCAGTCGATTCTTTCTTATTCGTTTACAATGAGCTTAAACTTTTTTAGCATTCCATTTATGAATACTGAACAGTTTCAGCTCTTGTTAATTTTACTCACTTTGTTTGAAATTATTTGTTGGATGCCTTCCATATCGTTTTATTTTAGATTTTAATACCATTTATATTAAAAGTACACTGTTGTCCAAGAATCTAATTCAGCTATCCGTCTCATAAATTTGTAATTTTATTATATGCTCCCAATGTTCAATTTATCTCTGATGGGAATAAAATATTTACAATACGAAAATATTCATTCCATATTGCAGACTTTACACTCGAAGAGACATGCTTTTAAAACTATTGTCATTGATTAATTTGCATAAAACACTCTTTTATCTCTTCAAAGACGATTCACGAGACCCCAAATTAGCACGTTTGATTCCGACTGTGGATTATTCAAGACATAAAAATTTAGAACGCATGTTATTCGAAAGGGTCTTTGGGTTTCGTGCCGTAGATTTATGGTGTGTTAAAGAACTACTACATACCTGAATAATATGGTCTCTGGATAATATTATGTTGTTTAACGTCCAAGTAATACCTTATTTTCTACTATATTGCGATGGAATGGATGCACTTATACCTGTCACTATACCATCTGCAGGAAAATAAGCGCAACGAAACTCTCTATATAGCAATCGCTTTTTATCTGGACTGGATTGCTACGGATGGAGGAGGATATTTCGGTACTTCAGCATTGTCCTTTGTGCTTACGACCCCAGCGGGGGCAATTACGGAAGGAAGGGATGAGCAGAGGGAGACACCGGGCGACCAGGATCCACGGCGGTGAGACACCACCATAAACGGTGTCCCTAACATTGTTTCCATATAGAACACCCTGCGTCGCTCCAAGGAGTTTGAGCCCCTTAGAGGCTGGTGAGCGCAAGCCACTGTCACACTGCATAAGCCTTAAGCACTTTCGATCCCGTTGCAGAACCAACAGCATGAAAAGATGAAACGAGAGAGTGGAAATGAAACGTCCATCCCGGCATTCGCTTAAGTGACGAGGGAAAATCAGGGGGGGGGGGGAAAGGTCGTGATGAACCGGAATCTCTCGAGTTCCCACCTGAGCCATCCAGCACGGTAAGCTCCCTTAGAGAAGACTAAAGCTGTGGGCTACAGTGTCAAACTAGAAGACGAATGCTGATACGCTGAGATAATTAAAAAGTGTTTTGTGGAGCTTCACTAAAATACGGAGTGATGTGACGGCTTACCGCTCTGTCTTGCATAGTGAACACTTTCTGGAAACGTGTTCGCACATTTCTCTGGACTGTCGAGAAAATGAACAATTCTTTCAATGTTTTAGTACATAGCCTCAACTAAAGACATTTTCTCACTAAATGTTTGCGAGATTTAAGCATTTTTGTTTAACTTCTTGAAAATATTTGGCAATTTTGTAGCTAATAAGAGCTCTTTTATAACAAATATGACATCGTTTTATTATAAAATGAGTGTGTATTAAATTTGTCCGTATGTATATCTTACTGCATACATATAGTAAGCATTATTCAGATTATTTTATAGTCCACATTAATGGATACACCAAATAAAGTAATTCTTTTCAGATTTAATAAAACTGTACAGCAGGCTGGATTCCTGTGTTAAGCATTTTATACCAAAACACCAGAATGGCTCCATTTTTCCTAAAATAAATTATTTACCTTGAAAAATTCCCGGATTGAGCAATGACATTGTAGCCAAAAAAATAAATTGGAAAGGTTTATTACCTCAATATAAAGAAAATGTTGCAATGATAAAACCATTGATAAAATGTCATAATATAATCAAACAGTTGCGAGCAGAAAAGAAATGAGGGAGAGAAAAAAAAATCACCAACATAACTTTGTAAAATCGCGAATTTGTGAAAAAGCCGTACAATCTTAAAGTTTTGGTAGGAGCTCCATGTATGATAGAGGGAAAAAAATAAATAATTTCCTACAAAATTATAAGTAAGAAAGCATATCAAATAATTACTTTCTAAATGTGCAAACTTCCTGACTGGGAAATGCATGTTGAACAGTAACAGGACATTGAGTTATAATTGCTTGTTTACACAGTCAGGCTGCCAGTTCGCACGGTTCGGATGAAAATAGCGGTACTCTTCATGTCTCTGCCTTCCGGCTTTACCGACAACCAACCAACATACGTGTTGCCTCTTCCGTCCCATGAGCTGGCATTTATTGTAATGTCTTTTTCCTCTTGTGTCTGTCACTCAAATTCATTGCCGCATTCAAACTCCTCTGCAAGAATTCTGTATAGTTGAAAACCGTAATTTTATACAGGCATGTAACAGAAGTAGGTTCGCTTCATAACACTCTCCAAAACTGTTCTCATTAAAAAGAGTTTTATATTACTACATAGATATTTTATATTTTTGCTTATAGTGAAAGAAAGGCCGATCTGAAGTTAGTAAGCTCAAAATTATTAAATATAAATATTATATTATAAATTACATTTTTCTAAGACTAAAGGTTTTCATGGACCATGTCTTTAAATTGGAGATACTTCCCTGTAAGAATTTGAATTCTTATTGTACATTACAGTATTGAAAACCAAAACAGAACAACAAACAAAAATCTTTCTTCTTACAAGTTCCTGCTTGCTTAAATTTTGCTCAGTGGCCCAACATTTTCTGACTTTTCCTTTGAATCATTGTACTCAGAATGGCATAACTATAAAGCTTATATTGGAGCACGTTTTCAGAGATTTTAGCGAGCAGCTAGTTGCATTTTTTGCTCTATTTATACATCGTATCTGCCATAGGTTTTGAGATTTTATGATATTTCACTATCACTTTCATCCGTTTCGCATATTGTCATCCTGTAGATTTCACATTGTAATTAATTAATACTGTATCTTAACAAACTTTTCCGGGATTTTTGGCCATGGTCTGATGATCGATTCATATTTTATTGACCTGACGTTTTGTAAGACACTATGGAGGACATCTTCAGAAGAATAAAATATCTACTTGACACTCGTGGCTGATTCTAAGAATGAGGGAGGCTTCGTCGCCAATAACTGAGGTGAGAGTGGGACTGTGACATGGGAAATGGAAGGGCAAGTGGCATGCTTATAGTCATTACGATATTGACCGATAGCAGGAATTCTAACAAGCTTTATAACTTCTTCTTTCCTGTTTATATTATTGAGAGTGTTTAAATATTGTGTTAGAATTCCGATGATTACCGCAACGGCCATGGTCATGACCATGCCACCCCCCCTTCCGCTTCTCATGTCACAGCCCCCCGCTCACCTCAGTTATCTACGACAAAGTCTCTTTCTTAGAATCAGCCGCTTCGTGTCGGACGAAATGTCAGGTCACCAGAATGTGAATCGATCATTAGACTACGGTCAAAAAGCCTGTAAATATTTGTTAAGATCCAAGACTCCGGCCGTGAAAGCCTACGTAAGTGATACTGTTTAATTCAACGCACACTAATAGTCTGTTTTAGGGATATCTGTTTCTGATTCGTCGCTAATATTCCTGGTACATTTTCCAACTTGCGCCATTCCGATACCACTTTCTTCCTAGCAAAGGAAGGGGTCCAGTGCTTAGTTTCCTTTGTCAATAAGCCTTAAATGTTTGAAGCAATAGCTGCAGTTGCATTGCTTTCAACTGATTACAGATCTGCTACGAATGCACGTGGAAAGCGTTTAATGCGAAGGATACTGGACAGAGGCACCGATACATAGGCTGTGTATAGTTCTTGTATGGTTGATTTTAAATACAAAGTTTGGCAGAGAAATTCTAGAATCAAATAAAATATTTAATATGCTAATAGAATTTAACAATCGCAAAGTATATAACAATTTAATGGAGTATTACTAAACTTCAACTTCAAGTTAATAATTTGCTTATAAATCAAATATTTATTACTCCAAATATAACCTTGAATATGATATTCATAATTTAAAAATTGCAAGCAACTAAAGCTTTATGTGCATTACATGGTATAAGCATCTCAAAATAGTCACGGTTTTAATAACGATTTAACACACAAACATCTCTTATACCTCTTCCTCACATGACGAAACCATGGTGGAAAAATTAGTTGAGAAAACCGCTCCAGTATGGAGCGTAATAAAAGAATAGTAGGCTAAAAGCCTACACAGAATTACAATCAAAACTTTGCTGCAAGACAGTAAAAACATAAATATGATGAAAATTATATATGCAATAAATGAAGAGGGAAATGTCAAATATTCTAAATGTTGTTTTTAAATTTATCGTTTTATTAAAAAAGTACTTTCTATGTGCCAAGATATATTTCTAGTCTTGTTCTAAGTGAATATACAAAGATGAAGTAATTAAAATACAGGTTAACAGATAGTGCAGTTCTAAATGCAGTCATCGTGTTCTAAGTGTCGTGTCTTGATAATATTAGTTCTTAAGGGAAAATATTTATAGTACAGAAACATTAATAACAGTAATAGCTTTTTGAGTTGCGATGGAGATTTCGCTGTTACTTATAAAGAAAAGAAGAGGAGTAAGTAAGGCCTACATTCCCCAATATTTACATAGGATTGTAAATTAAGCTAAAGCTATAAATCCTTTTCATGTAGTTCCAATGGATTCAAGTGATTTCGTTGATTTTAATAATGTTGCTGACTTACGGTTAATATTAAATAAGTGTTCCATTTCAAAATGCACAAGGTTTAACGTATCTCGATCCCATCCATCTCAAATAGCTATTAAAGGAACTTACAATTAGAAAGGTGGAGGGTTTTCGAAGTTTTAAAGAGATGAAAATCAATGGTTTATAAACAGCAACCTGTGCTTCGTCTGAAAGATCAACCACGTTTATTGGTTGAAAAAAGAAAGACCTCTCGTCCATGTTACCATTCCTTCCTGAAGAGTAAAGAGAGTTTTATAAAACATCAATTTCAACCCCTGAGTAAGAATGAAAAATTGAACTCTTCCTGTCATTGTGTAGAAAAAATATGAAGATGCTATACTTGTACATGTTTTAATGCATTTTTGTTCTTTTGCCCTTAATAACATATTTTGTGCTTAATAGCATTATAATATATTCCTGTTAATCATTAATGTGATTTTTGTATGTATTTTCATTCAAAAACGTGAAATAAAATGTAGCAAAAGTCTGAATGGCACTTGTAACCGACTCTTCCATTATAAGGCACATAGAACCTTCTTATGTTATAATTGTTTCCCCCTGACCATTGAAATTTTGGCTACAATTTGTTATGTAAAATAATTTTGAAGTAAAAAATGTCTTCATAATGATTTTGGGTGTAATAAGTTAATGCTAGCATAGATGGGTAGCCTTTTGCTTATCCTGTAAAATTTAGAAAATGACACTTAGAACGTTTGACATTTTCACTCTTCACATAATGAATTAGTTACCTAGGTTACTCTTCTTATTACAGAAAATGAGTCAGGCTCCAAATTTATCAAATTTCAAAGAAGAGCATACCGTCGCAGGAATGAAGGAACACGAGTTCCCACCCAGTCAAACAATAGGCTCGAGCACGGAATTCAAACGTATTTACTTACATCAAAGACAAGAGCCGACTACTATGTCGAAGCAGAACGATAAAGAAAGGACTATGAGGGCATAGGCACCCCAAACTCAGCCAAGCGGCAAATACCTTTACATATATCGCTATACATTTTAAAGCTAAAATGGGTACCAAATCCTTTCTTTTGATCTTTAATATTCAATTCTTAAGCAGCTGTGAGAATATATGTACATTCATGAATACTACAAGTTTTTGTTTCCTAAATTAAGATCTACCCACTTCCTGAGACAATAATAATTGAAAAAATATCGTATGAAACTGAGATGAAAACGTATGCAAGCTAGTATTTTGTTTTCACATCTCCCTAGGCTGGTTGTAAAAGTGCTACGGAAGCTGGATCGTGGCAGCGTAACGTCACAGTACTTAATAGTACAAAAGCTAGCACGAAAACCAATTTATGGAAAACTGGTTTTAACGGAAGTATCTACTGTTCATAAGTCAAAATTTGTATATAAAAAAGTTTAAATAATTCAAACCCATTTCAAGTTCTATGCTATTAACTTTGAACGATGAATTGGTCGAAGTTATCAGACGTTCATGTTTGGAAGAAAAACCTCGGGCAAAAATTCCAGTCAGTAATCAAGCTAAGTAGGATTTGGAATCTACACTTTCATTTACGGCCGGTTTTGGACAAACGGTGCAACTATCTGAGTCTTCAGCAGATAATAATAATAATAATAATAATAATAATAATAATAATAATTTATTTATTTATTTATAATGGCATTTTACTTCCTTCTTAATCTGCGCTAGATAGTGATGTTTTCATTGACATTTTCAGGTTACGGCAATCCGATCTAATGAACATTCATTCATTAGTTATCCATACTTGTACTCAATTTCCATATGAAGCATTCCAAGAGCGATGAATGAGTCATTCACTTAGATTTCTATAGGAACTAAGTTTCCCTTCACCTGTTATGCGCTGAGTACACACTCAGTTTTTAAGAGAGCCCATGACATATTATGAATCTTAATAATACTCTGACTCACTTGGGAAAAAGTGTTCCTGTATTTTAATTAGTGAAGAAAACGAAATTCTCCATTACTTGATCTTATTTGCATATAGATAAAAGTAATTAAAATAAATAAATAAAAATCCGTCACGCAACAGCTGCGCAAACTGAGCGAATTCCTTCCCAAGTTGACTTTTTGAAGGGCGTAACAGAGCGCTAGAGCAGAGAAATACCTGTCGCTACAGCGCTTTTTAAATTTCGGTTTTCAGATACACCCTCACTCCTTATAGTCCGATTTCCCTGATTTTCAAAAATATTTTTCTTATTTTAGTTGAATGGTATATGCGGAGTTTCATTGCGAAAAAAGTAAATATTGGTGCCGCTAGCGCGATTTTTAAATGTTGAGTTTCAGTTAACCCCCACTCCTAATAGTGTGATTTCGAATTTTAGAGATTATTTTTCTTGTTTTATTTCAAAGGTATATACAAAGTTTTGTCTAGAAAAAAACAAAAATTACAGACTCTAGAGCGTTAACATACATTAATATAAATAAAAAATAACACAATGAAATGTAATTAAAACATAAAATGTAATTAAAATATCAATAACTAGATAAAATGAAAAAGGACAAAACACTTAAGTCTTCTTGCCTAAGAAGAACACGAGCTGTTCGAAATATTGCGATAGTAAATCTGTGACTTTCCAAATATATATATACTTTCGGGCAAACTAATCGTTGCACTGTTAAAAGAGGTTAACACTTAAAACACTGATTATAAAATAAATACTCATATTTCGAGCACAGGTTCTTGTTCGCAGCCGAGGACAGAGGGAACTCATCTGTGAAGAGCCAATGCTGAAAAGATAAGTGTTTATTTTATCAGTGATTTAAGGGTTAATCTTCTAGTGCAACGATCTTGTTTACCCGATAGTGTGGATTACCTTAACAGGCAGTTTTTATTCATAGTTTTATATTATATTATAGTATAAATAATAAAAACAAAAAATAAAGTAAATCTTGGAACAATGCAACTAAAATATCAAGAATTAGAGAAGCATAAGTGGATGAAACACATAAAAGTTACACAATATTTGCTTAATTTCAAATAACCCATGTTCTTATTAAAGACAATTTTAACTTGCTTTATGTATTTCTGATTCTGTAGTTTTTGTTATTTAGCTATAGTTATATATAAAATTAAGCATTATATGCAGGGTTTCTTTGCGAAAAAAGTTGCGGTGTCTGGAGTATTAACACACACACACACACACACACACACACATATATATATATATATATATATATATATATATATATTACTTTAGGATTGCTAAAACTCTAATATCAAGAGTTTAGACAAAGTAGCCATGAAATATAGATAAGCAATAAAAATGATAAACTAGCAATGTGTGTGGGTATAGCTTCTCTCCAAATACCTAGATATAGCTGCAATTTCCTTCCCTAGGGGGGTAAAACCGAAGGTAGTGTTGAAGTACCCCAAATTCTTACCAATTCTAGCGTGTTTGTACGCCTAATAAGGGGTGAGAAACCTAAATGAAATTATTATTCTTTTAAATATTAGTATGTAATATGACAATATCATTCATTGAAATTCCGCTGAACTTTAAAATCCTTTAAGCCCTTTTCCAGAGTCAATAAAACTCAAGACCGATCACACATGACTTCAGTGAATGTTGTACATACTTTTACACTAACTACCAGAACCAAAACAACACATATACAGAATTAGCATGCATTTATACTAAGTGGTATTTTTCTGCACATTTCTATAACGCACTGTATATAATATTACTCATTTGTTACTGAGAAAATATTTACAGTATATTTTGTAATTATGTTAATTTAATTCTGTATATGTGCTTCTTGATTATTTCAGTTGAATTCCTATCTTTTCTCTTATTTAATCGTTGACTTATTTAAATTTCTTGCTGTTTCTTTCTGTTCTGCCGTTTTGTATTTTTATTGCATTCCAGCATGTTTTAATAACTCTGTAATACATAAAGAATTACACATTTTTCAACATATGCTTATTATTCTTCTAATTTTTCTTTGATATATAATTTATTTTAAATACTGAGATAGTCTAGTTTGATACGTTTTTCTTACACCGATTAATCAAAACTAGTTTCGTTATTCTATGAGTTTAATGACCGATCACATAAATATATGAATGTGGAACACTAAACGACTAACAGAAATTAAGGTTAGAACATCATGAATGAATTGTCAATATGATAATAATATTGAACTTGTTTTTCTTTCGGAACGCATATATTTATATTTCAATTGCTTTAAAATATTCTGGCTGTGATTGTTTTTAGAAGTTTTACATTGCATTTTTAATCTGGGGTAAATTATTGAAGTCAATCCATTTTCTTGTTCATCCCATTGCTCATTTCCAATCTCCCCAAAGTGTATTCGCATTAAGAGGAGTGTTTTTAATTTTAATTATTTCAAAATGTCAAATCTTGGGATTTCATGCACAAATTCTTGAAGATAGTCTAATTATTCACTTCAGATATTTTCCATAGTTTATATTTTACTACACTTGGTAAAAATATTTTCTAAAAATTATTTGAGATATGGAAATAGAAATTTAAACATAATTAAATATTGGAAAGTTGCTAGGAGAAAATAATATAAATTTAAATCATTGAACTTAGCTAAAGGAATAATATTACAATGATGTTATTTACTAATACATATTTACAACTTTATTTTGAAAAAGTATTTCGTTACATTCAATTACACTTGCAGAATTTGCTATATGTGATAAAGAAAATATGTCCACAAGCTTTCAGAGCACATTTCTAGTACATACAAGAGAATGTTTGAAATATTTTGTAGTGTCAAATTAGATTACTGTACTTACTTATAATTTTATTACATGCCATGCTAGTCTACTATAAAATCAAATAATTTCTTCAATTCATTCTGAGCAACTCTGAAAACGTTTAAGGTAATTACTTGTAAACGTGCAATTTATTAACTTGAATGCATCAGCGCATTTGTTCATTTTTTCCATTAAATTCTCCTATATATATATATATACATATATATAGGAGAATTATATTATATATATATAGGAGAATTATATTCCCTTTCATATATATATATATATATGAAAGGGAATGTATATATATATTTCCTTCTTGCTTTTCAAAATAACCTGCAATCAGTTTAATTTTCCGCCGGAGTGTTTTGTGTATGAGCCAGTGCGCCACCCATTAGCCGGTTGGCCGGCCAGCCGAATCTCGGTGATTAGCGAAAGAGTGAAACAATAAAATAAACCAACCATACAACAATACATAAAAGTTTCATTACTTAGCAAATTATCAAATGAGGTGTTGAAACCGCTCGCCTACATTCTCCACGTATTTTCGGTATCTCTGTAGTTCATTTTGAAAAATCCAATTTCCTGACGAATATTAACTATGGTGTGTGGGTTCGTTTTGTACAAGGCGTTTTTTACTGCAAAGATAATCGCAGGTTGTTAAATCGGGAACCGAGGGAACCACAAATCCCTACTTATAACTCTGTCTTGTGGAAATATTGTGAATTTCTGTTATGGAATTATTAGCAGTGTGAGCAGTGGCAGAGTTCTGTTGAAAAATTGCATGATCACTCTTCCTGTCATTAGTATAATACTCACATAAGTAATAGAACCAACTGTATGTTAAAAAAAAAGGTCCTATAATTCTTTCATCACTGCGTCAACACATATGAATTGTTGATAAAGACACGCTGTGCCGTTGTAAACACACGATGTGTAATACAATTTAAGTGTACTGTCGATTTAAGAAACGAACAACACAAACACACTCGGGAACAGCTGTGCTACGACTGCAGCAGTCAGCAAGGTCAACAAGTAAGCAAGCAGGCTTGCTACCTCCTCTGCGGCACGGCAAACAAGTAGGCGCTCCCTCATAGGAAAAGTCCATGCAGGAGGAGAAAGCATCACTGATAGCGCGGTAGTTAAAAATATCTAACAAGTTTTATTGTCGTATTTGTGTATTGTCATTTCTATCATGAGGTGGCGATTTCCGACGATGTTGTATGCTAACTTCAGTGTATTGTTAAACTCATTCTAACGTAACTTTAAAGCGCATATCAACAATAACATGTAGCGGAAGTTATTCTGATTGTCTTTTTTTACTCTCAACTCCACTTATTAAATAATAATACTTTCCTATTTTGCTCAGATTGACTGTCCTCCTCTCCCCTTTTAACTGCAGCGTTTTGTTATATTTGCGAGATTTCGTTTAAATCCATATCAAAACGATACTGATTTTATGGAAGAGATGTAACGACAAATGACTTCTTATTTTGTAATTGCATTATTAAATTCCTATTATTGGCTCCGTGTCAGTAATGATTTTAACTACCACGGTGGGGTTTTTACTGATCTGTCGATTACCGAATGTGAACAAGGCAAACAACTGAAAATCGGCAAAAAAAGGGGGGGGGGTTATTGTGCACGAAAATAACTGTATTTAACAGGGATTTTTAAACGCGAAAAAGGTGTTGTGATAAATTTTGTGAAAACTACAATCTTGTTAAGTGCAAGTGAATCTGGAACTGTAAACAAAGTCAGCGTGTCAATAACGACTATCGTGATTTGACCAATTCTATGAGATGTGTCTTATACAAACTTTTTGAAGACACTGGGATTTGAATATACCGTAGGTACAAGAGAAGCATTATAGCTGATAAAGAAGACGTTACATTAGATCATATAGAGAGAATAGGAAGCACTGGCAGCTGCTGATGCTTCTTAAAATGTAAGTAATGCTACCTGTTACATCATCTACTATGTGTAGAAAGGCTTTATGTTTATTGTTACTCCTATTGTTTGCCTTTCGTTTAACCAAAACAATTATAAGTATAGATGTAATAGTTGAAACATCGGTTTGCACGCATTACCTCGGCTGTATATTCAAAGGCAATAAGAATGGATGGATATGAGAGTAGCACTTTATTTGGAGGTTTCCAAGGATGAAGGAAGGTAGGCTTCCAGAGAACTTCCTCTTAGAAAACATGTCTCTGGGGCGAAATAACCAAGTCTATATTTATATTAAATCAGTGTCTATATTTGTCAGTAGAACTGGAATGGCAACGAAAGTCTGAACTAGTGGCCTGTTACAAGCGTTTCATGGCAGTTCCGTGTCCTTTGCGGTTTAAATTGTTTTTCCCCACGTTGTTTGACATGCTACGTTGCGGCCGACACATTGTTTTTTTTTTTTTTTTTTTAATGACCTGGCTGTTAAATGCTATTACGATTATAAAAGTTTGAATGCATGCCTCAGTTAAATAAGAATAAGCAAGTAAACTATGCTCATCTTTCCCTTTCTATTTGTATTAAATGCCAAATTGGTGTCTATATTATTTTAACTTCTATATCCTTGGTGTAAAATAAGTGAATATGTTTCTAATCTGGGTTCCCTGTGTTAATAACTGAAAGACAAATGTTAATAAAGACAAGACTTTTTCCCGTTCATCACACTTCACCTTTCACTATACTAGCACACTACACAGAAGCTTATTTTTAAAAACATTAAAGTGTAAATTTACTCAAATTCTGTAGAGGTTTAGTTCAGGTTCCATTTTAGATTCCAGATAATGGATTTTTATGCATATGGATATTCTTCCTTTTGTATGTGAACATCCATGCTGCGTCTGCATGTCGTAGATTTTTGTTAGTAAAAGAATCTCAAGCCTGAAAGAAGAGGCCTCTCAGCAAATTTTATCCATCGTTTCACGCCCTGAATTGAATGGGACGCTGATGATTTGAAATGTTAAAGAATATCCGTAAATAAACAATTATACTATGACGCCACATCAATTTATGGCTACAGAGCTTGGCAAAGAAACAGAGAAAGCAAATTATAAGGAACCGGAATTTACAAAAAATAAAATAGGTTAGTATTTTTTTATAAATTACAAAAAATAGAAAAAGAAACAAAGGATAGGAACAATGAAGGAACAAACGACGAAACAAAAACAAAAAGGGTAAAAAAGAGATACGAGAAACGCAAAGATCACAGTTATAAATGAAAATGAATTATTAGAAAATAAATTAGTAAAAGATATAGAAGGCAATATGGGAACAGAATCAATATTGACATATATGAACTAATTTTGAGTTGCAGTAGGCTAGAAAAAAGAAAAACGCAGAAAATAGTCCTAATACACATAACTAGGCAATTACACCCAAAAGCACATACAATAATCTTTCTTGCTGTTAGATTGAAATTAAAATCATTCGGGTCCTTGGGAATAAGGTGAAGGACAGAGTGGATTGAAGGAAGCACTGAGATGAACATGAGAATCTTTATAGATATCACTACTCAGAATTGGCAAAGCAGCTATTTTGCACAGGCAAGAGATCTTTGCCATCCTGGTATTTCACAACGTAATCCTAATTGAAAAGTGCAAACAAAGGAAGAGAGGAAAACTTGTTCCTGAAAAGCTATACACAAGTTGTGCTATGCGCTATAGGCGATTAATTTATCATCAAAAATGGTAACTAAATACTTAGGGTAGTACTTTGGAAGATTGCAGCTGTATTTAGTATGTATTCAAAGTATAATATAAATGCAGAACTGGCACACATGCCAAGTGTTGCAAGAGCAATAAAGACGATGAAATACGAATGACAGCCATAATAATATTAAATTTCTTCAACGAATGGTAGATAATAGATAATAGGGAATTGACCACACTTGGCAGCAGTTCACAATGGCATGAGCTCAACAATAGACTGAAACTCTATTTGAAAGAAATCCTTCAAAATAACCCTGATAACGTTACAAATCACTTATGAGTACTTTGATGAACATAGCAATAATGAAATGGTTAAACTTCGGTTATAGATAATAGGAACTTGTCATAACAGCATTATGACAGATGTGAT
This sequence comes from Metallyticus violacea, assembly GCA_030762175.1. NCBI lineage: Eukaryota > Metazoa > Arthropoda > Insecta > Mantodea > Metallyticidae > Metallyticus > Metallyticus violacea. The sequence continues at coordinate 107,212,397 of CM060833.1, forward strand.
TGTCTATGAAGTGGAAATGTAGACTTAATGTCTGGAAAGAATAAATAAAAATATTCCTAAGAATTGGTACTTTCTTTTGAGAATTTCTTAGTAACTACTTTTTTCTAAAGTGCTTTTCATTAAATGTTAAAAGCTGTGATAGTTAATCTTTATTGTTGTTAAGAATATCCACGCTGTAGAGACAGACAACCTGCTTCCATGAGCTAGCCGGTTAACTGCTAAATGGGAATGTAACGTCATTGCAGAGGAAAGCTGGTTCGTACACATTGAGCTGTTTGAAAGTCATGAATCACTAGTGTGGGTAGGTGTACTCGGTATTAAGTAGTAAAGGGGAACATACGCCATGTGTCACATTACAAATGAGGCCACTATTTTCCGTTTCACTAACTTCTAATGCTAAATTCCTTTTTTTTTTCTTTCTTTCTTTATGATAGAAGTTTAGTAATGTAGTATCATCGATATGGTGAACACTAAAAGGTCCTTATTATATTTATTAAAGTTCATATATTTTTAAAACAGGTACATTATTTTAAACTATGATTCTTTGTAATACTTCTAAAATTTTTGTTTGTTTGTTTTGTTTTGTTTTTTTCGCAATTTCTCCAGCTGTCTCGGTCGTTCTAGTGTCTTCTTTTACAAATCCCGCCCCCCTTCTCAATCTATATTTTAGTTTACATTCAAATCGTATACTTTTCCTCTTCTAAGGCATCATACAAAGTAAAAATCTCTTTGTTTCACTCTCCTCATCATTAAAAGAGCCCATGTAAAAGTATTGTATAACTTGAGTGTCACTTTCAATTTACGGGTGTTAACTTGTCGTCAATCTCATATTTGTTCATTATTTCATATTTAATAACACAACGCTTCTTATTATTGAAGGTATTGCAATATATTTTTTAAAAATTTAACAAGATCTACTGTATAACTTAGTGACGTAATGCACAACTTATTTCATAATGAATACTAGCCACACTTTTTTTGCTGAAGCGAGTTCCAATGTCTTCCATTCTTTGCGCTTTCCATTCCATGACATTCGCAGCAAGCGAGCTCAAGCGTGGCGTTGTAGATCAGATGTGCCTTTTACTAGAAGCGTGATGCAAGTCCCCACTGTACCATAAGACCATGTAAATAAAAGCTGCTATATGTTAATACATAATGAGAAAGGTCGTGAGCTATAGTCTGAAAACCCTAGGAAAAGCATTGCGCACCTAGTGGAAGTTATTGGGACCCTGGCGTAATCTGCGAACATTCTCCGAAATTGCACGAGAAATGGAACTTTTCTAGAAATGACACCTACGAATTACAAAAGTTAGTGAGATTATTGATACAATGACCTGCAACAAATAACAATTGCTATACTTCAATATCTTCGACTGCTCAAAACGGATAATACAGCGCGTTGAGCATTTAGTTTTAATTCGTAAGTCGTCTAGAGAAATAATTAATTAATATATTTGCGCAATATATACTATGCAATAAGAGTTCAGTACACGGCATACTCCGTGTTTCTTAGTTGTCAAAGTGTTTATTACATGAGGGTCACGCATTTGTGTCCGATAAATCTGTTTAAAAAGAGAAAGATAAATAAAAAAGGATTTAGAACATACACAAAGATCTTAGGCTACAATATTGAATATATTAGATTGACTTGTATTTAATTAAGCATATGTGTATTTGATAACGTTGCCATCTATTTAATTAGATTCGCAGGTATTTAATTAGGTAGACATTAATTTATTTAAGTTGAAATGATTTTAATTTGTTGCAGTGCATTTAATGCATTTAACTGGGTGGTTGAAATGAATTTAATTGGGTTGACATGTAGTTAACTGTGTTGATATTTAATTAATTACGTTACCGTATATTTAATTATGTTGACATGTATTTAATTAAATTGACGGGTGTTTAATTAGGTTGCAATATAGTTAAATCTGTTGAAGTGCATTTAATTAGGCTGACATGTATTAATTAGTTTGAAATGAGTTTAATTAAATTGACATGTATGTAACTAGATTGACCTTTATTTCATTGCGTTACTGTGTATTTAATTAGTTTTATTTATTTGATTATTTTTTTATTTGAATGATGCCCGTTTTTACTACTGACGCACCACAGGCGGTGAACACTGGTGATATATGAGATGAAATGATATATTAAGGAAGGAAACGTTCCAGGCCTAAGTTCAGGGTACCTACCGCTTGTATTTGTGAGAACTGAGGAAAAACTGGAAAAAACCTCAGTCAGGGAGGACGGTCCTTTCGGGATTCGAAACCCAGACCTTCCGCTCACGAGTCCGCCCCTTAACGACCTCGGCCACCCGTGGCGGTTATATATTTAATTAGGTTGACATGTATTTAATTAGGTGTATTTAATCATGTTGAAATGTATTTTATCCATTTAAGTATGTTTGACACATATGTATATATAATTAGAATGAAATGCATATAATTAGCTCAAATGTGATTTATTAAGTTGACATGTATAATTGTAAATAAAAATGTAACTATTGCAATTTCACTGTTTCTCCATGCAAACCGTGTGGAAGCCCCATTTGTAGATTGAATATATATAGATGTTCAAACCGACGAGATCAGTATTAGAAATCCAGGAGAAAGCTACTAATCTGAAAGTGAGATTGCACATTTTGCTGACATATCTATGTAACACCTTGATCATAAATAGCAATTTTAAAATCATAAGCAAGAGATGCAACTGGACGTTTTGAGTTAAAACCATATAATTGGCATAGTTTATACATTATGGCAATGGAATTATAAAGTTGCTTAAATATTTATAAATGGTGTGCTTATTGCCATAGTAGATCATTTTATGGTAAAAATATTATTCATAGCACGAGAATATGGTGTGTTTGAAGAATAACACTGTACAAGACTAATTTTGCACTCAACTAAAAGTGCATTATTTTTATGTCAAAATGACGAAACTGAAATTCGTTCTACAATATCGCCTGAACTTTCCGAAACCATCACTAATTTACATTAACAAGGGTTTACGGCGGTGAGGAGGACCATGCGTTACGCTCATACTGCAACAATCCAACCAATTTCTTATCTTGTTTAAGGAACATGTATTAACATGAAAATGTGAGTTTAATGATCTGGGGAATATGATAAATAGGAGTTTCAAATTTGTGGAGATCTTAAAATAATGGAATTGCTTTTAGGAGTGTAGAGCACTTGCACCCAGTTCTATTGCTTTATATGTCAGTGGAAGGATCGAACTAAGAAGATACATTATGAAGTAGAGTGTGAATGTCAGAAATAAACTTTAGTTAAAAAGACAAATTTTTGCTGCCCGCTTAACATAATGTTAGGGTTAATGAATCATTTTATGAAAACCTTAGAAATAGAGGGAAGGAGTTTCCAATATTTGAAAGAGAAATTCCCGAAATAAAAATTGCTCAACGGAAAGAAGGTATTTTTGGCTAAAAATTTTGTGAATTAATACATTTTTTGAAAATCTGTAATGCATAGTGGGAAACAAGTACAGCAACTTAAAGGTGGAGAACAACAAAGGATAGTTGAAGACATGTTAATGACATACACACTTTTGGGGAGTAAATTATCATTAAAACTATGTCTCCTACATTTCCATTGAACTTGCTTGCTCTTAATTTGGATGTGAAGACGATGAGCTTGGAGAACGTTTTTATCAATGAATTGTCATGGAAAAACAATACAGAGGAAAATGATCACCAAACACTGAACTGAAATATTATTGTCAACTAATTAAAGATGTTCCTGATATGTTACAAAAGAATACCTTCCAGAACGTTTTTAAATGTAAACAAATTCATGGCTCCCCCATTTTTTCAAGATAACCAAAAACGTTATGATTATAGGAAATTCTATTATTTTTGGATCCTTCATACATACGAGGGTAGGTCTGTAAGTGTCTGGCCTCGTCATAAGAAGTATCGCCTTCACAAATTCCTTATCTGGTGTCATACCTTGTCTCTTAAGTAATCGCAGCGGTACTTCCGCTCTGCTATGTCCAGCTATAAAGATATTGTTGCATGAAGAAGGCTGTGCGTAGAAGATTGTGACATGTTCAAAATGGAGTTTCGACCTGTTATTAAGTTCTTCACAATAGAAGGACTTGCTGCAAATGAAATTAAACAGCGATTGGACGGTGTATATGGGGAAGCATCCCCCTCATATTCTACCGTAAAAAGATGAGCCAAACTATTTTGAATGGGCCGAGAAAGCATTGAAAACGAAGAGCGTGCAGGTCGGCCCTTGGAGGAGGTAGAAATTATGGAAGACCGGCGACTCAAGGTTACAGAAATAGGAGCAAGGTTAGGCGTTTCTAAAACAACAGTCCTCCGAATTATTCATAAACATTCAAACATGAAATAGATTAGTGCAAGATGAGTGCCTAGACTCCTTTCCTCAGTCCAAAAGCAGCAACGAGTCATCTGATGTCAGGCATTTTTGGAGCTCTGCCGTGGCAACGAGAGATAAGTTCTTCAAACCATTGTTACAGGAGATGAAACTATGGTCCTCTACTATAATACCTTGTCCAAAAGAGAATCAATGAGTTGTAGTCGTAAACCTGGCGAAGCACTGTCTCTAAAGGTCAAGGTCACTCAGTGAACCAATAAGACCATGGCCACTATCTTTTGGGACTGTGAAGGAATACTGTTCATTGACTTCAAGGAGAGCAACACCACACTAAATAGGGAGTACCATGCAGGCTTCTGCACAGACTACGTGCTTCCATCAAAGAGAAAAGGCGAGGAAAGCTGAGTGGTGGTGAGCGCCTTCTTCAAGACAACGCACTGTGAACACAGCTGTTGTTGCAAAGGAAACTGTGAAAAAATGTGGCTTGAAAGAGATTGACCATCCACCCTACAGCCCAGATCTAGCTCCCAGTGACTATTTTCTCTTCTCAGAGCTCAATAAGGAGCTTCGAGGAAGAAAATTTAAGTGTGTCGAAGAAGTGATGGATGTTGTTTATGCCCATTTTGCAGATAAGACTTCGGACTAATTTTTTTTTAGGGGGGAGTATTGAAATGTTAATTCAAAGATGTGAGAAGTGTATTGCAATAAAGGGTAACTATATTGAAAAGTGAAATATAGTTTTTGCCTACATCATACCTAGAAAATGGTTAGGCCGGAAACTTATGGACCTACCCTCATATTTTATGCTAATTAATGTATTTTATGAGGTTGCATTCCATAAATAGTAATGTGATATTTAATATGCATATTTTGAATGTTTTTGAGAAAAATTTAACCTACTTCTCCGGAAAAACTGTTCATAATATGGGATTTTGGATTCGTGATCTTAATCTAGCACATGTTCACTATATAAAAGCATCTGCTTTCATTCAAGTGCAAAACAAAAAATTGGTCAAGCGAATCCCTCAGCAAGTTGAACATGGGAATGTTATTACAAACAGCTCATAGAGGAGTTACATATTTCATTTACAGAAACTGGGAGGAAGTACTAACTCGTGTGTCTACTTCCAGGAGCTCGCAATTTAAAGCACTTATCTCAGGTCATTTCTGTACTCTTGTAGAGGACGGGCCAAGCCAGTGAAATTAATCGCCATTTTTTTTCAGAGTCATTGAAAATAAAGCGATAGAGGATCTCTCTCTTTTTATCACACCAAAATTAGCTTCAGCCAATAACAGTCTAGGATTTAACAGCAGACAAACCCCACGTGGATTGGTGTAATAGTTTCAGCCAATGGCAGTCTAGGATAACAGCAGATAAACGCACAGCCGAGTTGATCAGTTATGTTATTGGGATATCGAGTAACGATCATATCAGTTTACCGCCTCTTTGGATACCGACTTTATATGCCTGGCAGCATTGGTAGTAATAAATTAATATTTCACAGTTGCTATCTTTGCGACAATGATTTTGTAAAAATTAAAACATTTAATCTAAGTGTTATCTAGCGAATTTTGTTGCAAAAAAAAAAAAAAAACAAATATAACTGCCTCTAGAGCGATTTTTAAATTTTGCGTTTCAGATAAACCCTCACTCTTAATAATCTGATTTCCCTAATTTTCAGAAAGTGTTTTTACTTTACTTTACTTTATTTTGTTTCAATTGTATATATCATGTTTCCTTGAGGAAAAACAAAAATTGTGGTCGCTAGAGCGATTTTTAAATTTTGGGTTTCGGATATACTCCCACTCCTAATTGTCTGATTTTGCTGATTTTTAGAAATAATTTTTTTTCAACGGTACATACCGAGTTTTTTTAAATTAAAAATTGCGCCCTCTAGAGCGATTTTTAAACATTCGTTTTAGGTTAACCCTTACTCTTTATATTTCGATAATCAGGTATACCCCCCACTTCTAATGGCCCGATTCTCCTGATTTTCAGAAGTTATTTTATTTAAACTGAATGTATCGAATGACGTTGAGAAAAAAAAAAAAAAAACAAAATACCGGCCGCTGGAGCGGTTTTTAAATCTTCGCTTTAGGTTAACCCCCAACCTCAATGGTCCAATTTTACTGTTTAATGAACTCGATGAATCGTTTATTAATTGATCGTTATATGCCGAGTTTCTTGGGAAAAATAATTGCGGTCGATAGCGTGTTAACACATACAAATATATTATGTATAAAATTCTCTTTCGACGTCATTTTGGTGCCTATTAAGTAGCATCGATGAGATTTGAAGAATTTTTTTCAAAAACCTCTTCGTGGGTACAACCGCTATAGCTACTACATTCCCTTAGGATTCGCTAAAAGTAAACTTTTATTTCACTCGTATGCTTGTTTTTAATGAAGTAATCTGTTCTGAAAATCACAGTTAACACATTATGAATACATTTTTTGAAAGCTTTTACTAATTATTGCTTTTTACAAAAAGAATTCACTAATGCTCATTTATGCGCGGCTTAAAGCATACAGGTTTTTTAAAGATAGAGCTATCAATGAACAGTTCTTTTGTTTGACTTCCTCGATTTATCTACCTCCTGTGGGGAAATCTTAAAATATTCTACAAATGCGATCCTCTCAAGTTAAAAGATAGTGTTCAAAGGGAGATACCACCGATTTCACCGTGTGAAGAATGTGCAAGAATGAACAGTATTTAGTTATCTACGGATTGATTCCATTTGTCAGGCTGCTTGGGCAGCGCTGTCGGTGATGTAAGTCAACCTGCCTCAGCGCGGAACCTTCTGGTAGCGGTAGGTCATGTAAATAATCTCACTGCATAACTATACCTTGTTATTAACTTGAAAAACACGATGTGTGCTTATTGGGATTCCTTTTTGTGCTCAATTGGGTGGCCTTCTGGGACGCTACCACGCAGCTGTACATACAAGATGCTATAACCCTGTTATAAAGTATTTAAGCAAACACAGTAAGGGTAAGAGTTTGCGTTCCTGTTATTTTTATTATTTTCTCATTTCGCTAGTTCCACAGTGCTCTCAAAGTGTATATTCAAAATAATATGGATATCCCGCTGGAAAAAAAGAAAATATTTTTATTGCGATAAAAAAACGGGAGAAATAATGTAAGACATGTATTTAATATTTCCAACGTCTTTGTTAATACAAGGGGAACAAATAAGGACAGGGTTTCGACACCGCGGTCACACTGATAGATCTTTTGTTCGCTCCCCAAGCGGAGACACCTCAGAAAGGAAGGAATGAGAGGCAAGGACTTAGATCAGGTCCCAGATAGAACATCTCGATGCCTGCTGTTTCCCCTCACCCTCCAAAGTGTTCGAGCATCTCAGAAGTGACACTTACATACCATACGTTGGGGTAGAAAACTTTCTAAAGCGCAAGCCATCGTCACGCCGCACATAGCTCCCTCGCTGGCACTTTCAACCCTGTAGCAGAAACAGAATGAAATAACACTGGTCTTAAAATATTTTTTTTTTTCCTTTTTCCTTTTTTCCTTTTTTTTTTTTTTTCCCTACCTGGATATATGTATATAATATGAATGTCCTGAATTGAAATATGATTCCAGTTTTGGTCTATCGGGCTGGGTTTTTAATAACATCAAATGTAACGATGTACTATTTTTTTAATGAAAAAATTTTAAATAAATATAAGTTTTAATAAGTTTTAATACATATAGTTAAAATTATTTTTGTGGGTTTCATTTTAACTTAAATATTAATGAATATATTGAAAAAGGGGAGATATAATTATGAACTTCCAATTTTTTTCATTATTTGGGAGACATCCCAATAACCTTGATGGCGGGCTCCCTTCTTTATGAAACCTTTCACCTTGTTCTTCACTCATTGCACCAAGATTCGCAAGAAATCAATATGGCTGTTGAGAAAATACACTTTAGCACTTATTCTACACCCTAGACTTCTAAAATAGTGTAACATTTCCTCCACAATTTCTATATAGTTCTTAAATTTCTTGTTTCCAAGAAAGTTTTCTGTCACTTTTTGGTATATGCCAACCACGCTGACTTCTCTAACTCGGACATCGTCTGACGAAAGGGCTCATCCTGCATAAGCTCAGTAATTTGGGATCCATCGAAAATACTTGCTGGTACGAGAGCAGGTTCATAAGTTTCCGGCATACCATTTTCTAGGTATGATACAGACAAAAACTATATTTCACTTTTCAATAGTTACCCTTTATCTCACATCTTTGAATTATCATTTCAACCCCCCCCCCCCCGCCAAAATAGTGAGAAGTTTTGTCTGCAAAATGGGCATAAACAGCATCCATCACTTCTTCGTAACACTTAAATTTCCTTCCTCGAAGGTCCTTCTTGAGTTTTGAGAAGAGAAAATAGTCACTGGGAGCTTGATCTGGGCTATAGGGTGGATGGTCGATCTCCTTGAAGCCACGTTTCACAGCTTCCTTTGCAACAAGAGTTGTTTGCACAGCGCGTTATTGTGAAGAAGGCGCACAGCACCACTCAGCTTTCCTCGTCTTTTCTCTTTGATGGAAGCACGTAGTCTGTGTAGTAGGCCAACATAGTACTCCCCATTTACTGTGGTGTTCCTCTTCTTGAAGTGAATAAAGAGTATTCCTTCAAAGTGCCAAAAGATTGTGATCATGATCTTGGTTGACGGACCTTGGCCTTTAGAGGCGGTGCTTCGCCAGGTTTACGCCACACCACCACGTGTGGCCGAGGCCATTAAGAGGTGGATTTGTGAGTGGGAGGTCTGGGGTTCGAATCTCGCCAAGCCGTCCTCCCTGACTAAGGTTTTTTCCAGGTTTTCCTTAGTCGTCATAAATGGCACATGCCGGGGTGTTACCTTAAACTTATGCCTGGAATGTTTCCTTCCTAAAATATCCTTTCCCAATATATCATTTCGTCTCATGTATCATCAATGTCCACCGCCTGTGGTGCCTCAGTAGTAAAAACGGGCGTTAAACACTACTCAAAAAAAGGGGGGTTTACGCCACTCCATTGATTCCATCTCTTTTGGACAGGGGACATAGTAGAGGACAATAGTTTCATCTCCTGTAACAATGGCTTGCACAAATCCTCTCTCGTTGCCACGGCAGAGTTCCAAAAATGCCTGACTACAGATGACTCGTTGCTGCTTTTGGACTGAGGAAAGAAGTCTAGTCACCCATGTTGCATTAATGTATTTATGTTTAAATGTTCATAAATAATTCCAAGAACTTGTTTTAGAAATACCCAACCTTGCTGCTATTTCTGTAACTTTGAGCCGTCGGTCTTGCATAATTTCTACCTCCATAAGAGCGATGTTTTCAGGAGTGAGCACCTTCAAGGGCCGATCTGCACCTCTTCGCCTTCAATGTTTTCTCGACCCATTCGAAAAAGTTTGGCCAATTCTTTTACGGTAGAATATGAGGGGGGTGCTTCCCCATGTACACCCTCCAATCGTTGTTTAATTTCATTTGGAGTAAGTCCTTCTTTTGTGAAGAACATAATAACAGCTCGATACTCCATTTTGAACATGTCATAATCTTCTACACATAGCCTTCTTTATGCAACTATATCTTAACAACTGAACACAGCGGAGCGGAAGTTACAACTGCATTATTTACTTAACAAATAAGGGTTTTGTGAAGGCATAATCCTTAACGGCGAGAACGGAAACATATGGACTTACTCTCGTATCTTGGCTTCAGTTTTCTGTGGGAACTTTGTAACAATAAAGTTGAAACAATCGCTATCCTTATTCAGAGCAGTAACAACTCGCTTTATAAGGCCTTAACAACCTCGGTCACCCGTGGCGGTAAAATTTTAATTATTTTAGTTCTGTGAAACATAACCCACTAGTCATGAAATTCAGTTTTTACAATCTAGCTTACGTTTTCCCAATGTAACTGTCACATATGCCTCATTCATTTGATTTAGCTGCTTTTGTATTTGGATTTATTTTAACTGTAAATTGTTTCAATGCCTGTAAAGTATGCACTTTTCCTGCAGTTTTTGTTGTTTTATACATTAACTCGACTTACTTTACATAGAAAACAGGAATAATAAGAGTGACACTTTGTAAACTACAGGCGTAACCTTTCTGGGAAATGGCACTAATGCTTCGTCGGGAGGAATTATTAATTGCCTTCTCATAATGATGCTATCGTTTAAGCTGTTTAACTCCTTTAAATTATTAACATTCATAATGAATATATATAATATAACATAAAAATAACACTGTTAACAATGTAACAAATTAACAGCAACTATAAAAGCAGAATAGGATAAAACACTAAGAGAAAGGCACACTTGTAATCGATATATTTCGTAGAGTTGTTCTATGGCAAGAAGCCAAGTCATGACTTTATATATATAAAGCATGGCCACAACTATATCAACTACAGATTACAGTGTATATATTATCCACGTTCACTGTAATTGTATTCGCAATGATACCTCCCTTCACAAGAGCTCTATAGATGTTGTGAAGATATTTCCTGAAGAATTTACGTGCAGGTTGAGAAACTGCAGTAGCTCTCCTATCTTGGATGAAATGCGGAAGTAGGAGGTACATAACTCATTCATTCTATTTTCGAGAAGTTTTTAGGAAGTCTCTCCAGAGTTCTTCCTCTAACCGACTAGACAGAGAAAAAGATATTCTGTGTTTACGAGCCTAAAAGTTTTAAGGGAACAGGTTCCAACTACTAATAAACAAAAGGAAGGTATTTTGTCAAAGTAAAGTAGAAGTGTGATTGAAATATATTGGTTTTAAGTTTCAAAGGTTTTCAGCAGGTCAATGAAACGGTCGCGAATGTTCGATGTTGTGATTATTAGCCTTTTTGCGCGCAATAGCGAATGAATTGTGTGAATGTATAAAAAGCTTTTTTTTTTTGAAAAGTCTTTAAGTGGATTAAGCGACTGTAAGAAAAGGAAATTTGTCTCCAATAGACGCCCAGCTCCTTTTCTTCTTAACTTGCATCTGACAAGAATAATGGGAAATAAAATTGTAAAACTGCATTTTCTGTGAATAAATGTAGTGAAATTTCTTGAACGCGTGTCCATCCGCAGTTAAATAAATGATTTCATTGATTGTGTTTGTATCCATGCCCAGAAAATACTTGGAATTCTGGAGCTGGAGGCATCACCGATTTAATATTAAAAGTACAAACAGAGCTAGGTATGCTGAGCCAACCACTTATGTTTAAATGTCATTTATTGGATAAATATTGTTATACTAATTCTTTTAATTTTTGTTCGTAATGATGATGCCTATACATAAAAAATATCGGGAGTTCGCCACTGACTAAGTGGGTTAAGACTGCTTTGTCTGATTTTACAGTTTCGTCTGATCCTTGCTTTAGTAAACGTTTGCATCTTTAGATCCCGAAAGATACTTAAGAAGCTGAGATGCGAAGTAAGGAGGTCAAACTGCGAGTTCAACGATCGCAGCATTTGTGAACTGCAGAACTATGAAAGAGCTCTGTAGGATATATTTAACACATTTGCCATAATTCCCGGAAGATGACCATTGCACATCCGGGCGTCCAATCATGCACATTCGGTTAGATTTTCTACATCAGATGTACAAATGCTTTCGGCTTATCGCTTACAGATTTTATCAGAAGATGTAATATTCGCTCAGTCATGCTCCATTTGCTCTCGTCAGAGGCCAAAGAACGGCGCCTTGTTCCGTGGAAGACTTTCAGCGCACTCCTGGTTAACATTGCGTAGTTGTGCTGCAGCACAGATGGCCAATGAGTCCGCAGTTGACTAATCCCCGAATCTCAGGATGAAGTTTGCGGGAATGTGTTTTCCTTGAGTTGCTGACTCTTGCAGTGGCAGCATCAGACAGACATCTTTGCTTGGCACTGCAAAACCACACCTCAATAAGCATGGATACAAACTCCGGTGACAATTAAACAATCGGTTGCAATAAGGCTCCTAATAAACGTGTAAGTAGATTTCTAAATTAATGTTTTTCGGCCCCCATTCAAATATTATGCGGAGTGTCTAATTGTTGCATTATATGCAAATACGAGACATATGTCCAAGGCACGCTCAATATTTAACAGGTTTTGCATATAACACTTGTTCGACATAAGTTCGGTGAGAGAATCAGGTGGATGGATGACAACACCAAGTACCAGAGAGGCAGGGCAGACTAACGGTTGCTCTCCATATCCACTGTCCTCTCCCCCCTGCTAGTAGACAGGTGGGAAGGGGAAGCCGGTTGTAGCTAC